>OY757025.1:112928975-112987499 GCA_963580285.1 Lucinisca nassula | reverse complement strand
CAAGTACGAATAGTCTGGTTGTTACCTCCACTCACTACAATCTTTGATCTACCGAAAAAATAGAGTTGGTTCACTTATACATGATAAAGAGTTTCCGATCAATGGTTATATCGGCCCCCGGCCAACGGGGCTGTATGATGCTTCCACGCAGAGCTGAAACCAAAACGCATACGAGTACTGGTAAACCGCTTACAGGATCTAATGCCTAGGTCACATAGCCCGGTCGATGAGGTTTCGATGAGCGAGCGATGCGACTTTCGCCAAACACCGGCCGGAATCCCGTGGTCACCGGCCGGCGTTTGGGGCTTAAAACCGCATCGGTGGGCAGCTCGGCGAAATTTAACTTCGGAGTTAAAATTCGACGGGCTCTCACCGAGATCCCTCATCGCAGCCCCATCCTTACCTCATTGGAATACGCATCGGCCGGTGTACGGCTGAGTATCGGCCGGTGTCCCGTGCATCTGAGGCCACCAAAGAACAAGCTTTTGTGAACGAACACTGACCGAGTTTCGGCCGAGGTCCGACCGATGTGGGACCGAGCCTTGGAAAATATAGTACCGGTGGGTGACCGATTCAGCTAGTTGTGTTTACAGAAGCAACATCTCACACGAGCAATATCAGGATTTCAATGTATACTCCCTCTTTTGACAGACTTTAAGGATGCCAAAAGTCCCCCCCCCCCGCCAAGTACGAGTTACAACGGCCGAACATCGGCCGGGCAGTATTCAAAGACCATTTACAACCCGTCCGGTGATCGCACGGCGCCTGTAACCTGCTCGGGTACCGGCCGTATACCCCCCGATGTCCGATCGACCACCGGCCGGTAGTTGCCACCACATAGGCCGAAAAAATCTCCCCTGTTAAGACACACTCCGTACGGTCATCGACCGGTGTTTGGTCGGTCGTCTGTAGATTTCCGGACGGAGCCCGTTCACGTCACCGAGCTATGCCTCCGATGATGATGATGATGATTTCGTGTTTAACGACGCGTCAACCCTCTTTGTGGGTCATAAGGGTCAAACGGTTAATGGTTAAACGGCATGAATAATTATAACGATATTAAAAGTAACAAGTCAGAATGATAATGTATAAAAATCTGAAACAGTTAAATCTTATGAAAAAGACCAATTTCTTTTAAGAATAAAATAATATTATCAACAGGTACATCTCGAAACAGTTGTTGCAAAGTGTCAGCTTTGAAATATAAAATACGTGAGGGTGAAAAGTCAACACAGTCAATTAAGATATGTTTCACAGTGAATGGCTGATCACAACCTACACAAGAAGGCTGATCATCACCATTAAAAATATAAGAATGAGTAACTCTAGTATGGCCGATGCGCAGTCGTGTTAATACTACGTCCTCTTTTCTGGAAAACTGTGGAGGAGAGCATTTTGTACTAACGACAGGTTTAATGGCATGGAGTTTGTTATTTATTGCACGGTCCCATTCGCCTTGCCATTCCGACAAGATGTATCTATTGATAAATGGTTTAAAATTATTAAAAGGAACTTTAAAAACAGATGGATCAAGATTGAGCGATTCCTTTGCTTTCTTGTCAGCATATTCATTGCCGACAATGCCAATATGGCTCGGAAGCCAACAAAACAAGATTTGGTGTGTTTTAGAAATTTCATGATGTTTTTCGATCAATTTTTGAATTTGAGGATTTTTAGATGATGAATGGTCTAAAGCCTTAAGCACAGAAAGTGAATCAGAAAATATAATTGCTTTTTGAATTGTTGAAGAACTGATAAAATCTAAAGCTAGGTCTATTGCTTTGGCTTCAGCTGTAAAAATAGATGAACCATCTGGAAGGCGCATGGTTTTGTGCGTATCTTTAGAAACATACGCACAACCAACTTTATCTCCTTCTTTGGAACCATCAGTATAGACTTGCTGGTAATCATCGTAACGTGATTGCAGTACCTGAAAGTTTTGTTTGAGAAGTATCGGATTTGATTCGGATTTTTTGCCATCATGTAAGTCATACAGAATAGAAGGTTGTTTAATACACCAAGATGGAACTTCGGCGGTTTCATGTTTTTGAATATTTTTAAGGTCGATACCTGAATTTTCCAGCAGTGGTAAAATACGTAATCCAAAAGGTTTAATTGCTGTGGGTTTAGTTTCATACCTATCTACAAATTGAGGTCGAAATGAAATTTTGGATGCCGGGTTAGATGGATTTGCAGCAAGTCTAATAGCATACTGAAGAGAAAGTTTCTCTCTGCGCGCTATGCCTCCGATGAGGGGAACTCGGCGACACCCCAAAAAATCTACCGAGCTCCACCGATGCCGGACATCGGTCGGTCTATGTGACCTAGGCTTAAATGTTCAGG
Organism: Lucinisca nassula; assembly: GCA_963580285.1. Taxonomy (NCBI): domain Eukaryota; kingdom Metazoa; phylum Mollusca; class Bivalvia; order Lucinida; family Lucinidae; genus Lucinisca; species Lucinisca nassula. Next base: position 112,985,156 of record OY757025.1, on the reverse strand, counting down.
AAAAGGGGTTATCGTTTGGAGCACAGAGCTAAGATTTATCATTACGAAAACACGCCTATACAAACGCATTGTAATCTTTATCGCCGAAAACAAAAAATGAAATTTTAAGATGGAAAAATGTGGCATTTTTATTATTTCTGCTAAAAATATAGATTGCTGGTACTCGTTAGAACCGCATCATCGAGGCGGTTCTAACGAGTACCCACAATCTATATTTTAGAGCAGAAATAAGAAATATAAGGTTTACCCCTGTATACCCCAGTTTTACTATATGAAAGTGGGGTTCAAGGGGGTCAAAATTATATAGGTGTGTTTTCGTGATGGGAGTGTTCAATATTTTTCTGGGCCAGACTAGCTAGTTTCGACCAATTAGGCGTCATCAGTCCTCAAATATTTCCTGAATTCTGCAGTGAAATCGAGGGTCCCTAAGGGCTAGAAAATATAACCTACAACCTGCCCGGGCATGAAATGAAATTGAACCTAAGTTATAAGATAACTGGTCATTTTAAGATATTGCGATAATAAGCTCTGGCAGCCATCTTGTTCATCCAAGTGGAATTATTTAGCTATTTCTGTAGAGTGTCACCTAAGCAACATCCCTGTGGAGTTTTAATGAGATCGGACCCAAGGTATATGAGGACTTGTCATTTAAAGTTTTTTTTTTCATTTTAGCTCTGGCAGCCATCTTGTTCAACCGTTTTAGTTAGTTAGAAGAGAGTCACCTAAGAAACATTCCTGTGAAGTTTGAATGAAATCCGACCAAAGGTGTAGCAGAATTTGTCATTTATTGGATTTTTATGTCCCCGGTAGCGACAGCGGGGACATATTGTTTTTGCCCTGTCTGTTTGTTTGTTGGTTGGTTTGTTGGTTTGTACGTGGACAACTTTAACGTTGGCCATAACTTTTGAACCGTTTGAGTTGAGCTTTCATATTTGGCCTGAAGGTTCCTTGTGACAAGACCTTCACATTCATGCAAAAAAATTTGACCGGTGACCTTGACCATGACCTTTGACCTACTTAAAAGAAAAAAAAATAACATTGGTCATAACTTTTGAACCACTTGAGAGGCAGCCTTCATATTTAGCATGTATGTTCCTTGTGACAAAAGCTTTACATTCATGCAAAAACAATTGACCTGTGACCTTGACCTTTGACCTACTTAAAATAAAAAAAATAACATTTTGGTCATAACTTTTGAACGGTTTGAGATAGAGCCTTCATATTTTGCAAGTAGGTTCCTTTTGACAAGAGCTTTACATTCACACAAAAAATTTTGACCTGTGACCTTGACCTTTGACCTATAGCCTTCGGTCCAGGTGAGCTAAAATAAACTGTTCAAAAATCAGTTCAGACTGGCCTTAAGAAAGCACTTCTCTAAAAGAGCTATTAACGACTGGAACTGCTTATCACAGGATGTGATTTTATCAGATACAAACAAACATTTTAAGTCTAGATGAAATAAGTTTTGGAAAGACAATGCAACAAAATTTGAATCAGACTGTTATATATACCCACTTGTGCATACTCGACAGTACCAGGTCAACGAAAGAAGACTGGTACGGACCCAAGAATCGTGAGATTAACAATGCCTCGGATACAGTAAGAATACAGTAAGTAAGATGTCGGAAATTTATCCCTCAAAAGAGAAGCCATTACAATAACACCTCCATGTTGTATAGTACATTTTTTCATACCTAAAAAGGGTAATTTTATGATGAACATTTGTGATAATTTCTTATTTATACGCCATACATAGGTTTTGGGTGCTCGTTAGAACCGCCTCAATGAGGCGGTTCTAACGAGTACCCACAACCTATGTCTTGGAGTAGAAATAAGGAAGATTATTTTTACCCCGCAAACCCCAGCTTTCTCTATATAAAGTGGGGTTTGGGGGGGGGGGGTCTTTATTTCACGGACTTGTTCACGTGATGCAAATTTGTGTTACTTTCGTCTGGTTCAACAATAGACAAGTCTTAGCCAACAACGGCTTACGGGTACGTAAACATACAGGATCGGACCTAATTACCGGAACGGACCTATTTCTCCCCGGTTTCCACCCTATTGTTATGATATTTATATGAAATACACACTGTTTTCATCTTGCATGCCTTTTTTCATAAATAAATTTGTCAGACGTGGAATATGGGTCAGTGCACAATAATCTCACTCAGTGCGTCAGAGCCATCACAATCACTTTCACTAGTGGTGTTTGGAGCAGAAATAAGTAAAAGAACAACAACAACAACAAACAAACAAACAAACAAACAAAGAGCTATAAATATCCATCCAAATAGTTGTTTATAGAACCAGAAAGTATGGCACTCTAATGCATAGATGTATTCGGGCATAGGTGTGTGCGTGTGTGTCTGTCTTCTATACAAATATCTCAACCAGTTTGCGAATCCTTTTATTAAACATTCTTTCACTATTTTGAGTCATGTTATATGTATCTGTGACAAACGTAAGACCGGATCTGAGCCAAACTGATGTACAATCTGAATTTCTTTCTTTTTTTTTGTTTGTTTGTTCGTTTGTTTTTTCGGTGTGCGGAATAAGTAAGATGGAACAAATAATCATTTATCGTTTTTAATGAATTATTATAGCAGTAGTATATACTTGCAACCTCCATGTGTGGCACCTCCGCGACAGGCGCATTCATCTCTGCCGTGGGAACACTACTTAGACTGCAGTTGCAGGTATGAATAAGATCGAAGTAGAGTTGTCTCTATTTGTGTTGAGTAACAACTATTTAGAATGATTAGAGTGATGTGCTCTGAGGTTTGTTTGGTTTGATTGAAATGCACTTTTTCCGCCCCTGTAAACACAATTTTGGTCTTACATTCAGGGAATCCTGAACGTTTCGGCGCCTACTTTGGTTGGTCATTTCGGCCATAAGTCGTTTCGGTCTGGGTCGTTTTCGGCCAGTTTTCAATATTTAGCATTATTTTCAGCATATTAGAAAATAAATATTAATTATTAAAATTATTGGAATATTATTTCAGCGCCCTACCATGTTAGCAACGGTTATGATATGAGTAACCCAAAAGAAGACTTGTCCATCTAACTTTCAGAACTTATTTTAAAAGTTCTTTTCCAGTTTGCTTTAATGAGGAGAAAAGATGAAAAAAACTTCTTCTTTTTTAAGCTAAATTCTAAATTTAGCCACCCACCCAACTGAGGTAATGGCCAAGTATGACCGACTCAGTATTTGGAGATAGACAACATTTTTTTTAACATAGCATATTATAAACAATTAACAAGCTATGCAGAGCTTTTATTGCAACAAAGTATCTATTAACAATGAACAAAACCAGCCTGCATTTATCCCCCCCCCCCCACACACACACACACACGAGTACTGGTAATCTGGTTAGAAGGTCTGAGCCTTGCCAGGAAAACTGCTACGGCCCGTCTATGCATATAAACCCCAAAATTGGCTGCAAAGGTCAAGGTCATACTTAGAGGTTAAAGGTCAAAAAAGTGTTTTGTTGTGTCCGAGCAATAACTTTCTTATTCCTGGATGGATTTAAATATTACTTGGTAGAAATGTTCACCTCAATGAGACGGAGTGTTGCGCGCAAGACCCAGGTCTGCACCTCAAAGGTCAAGGTCATACTTAGAGGTTAAAGGTCAAAAATGGGTTTTGGTGTGTCCGATCAATAACTTTCTTATTCCTGCATGGATTTAAATATTACTTGGCAGAAATGTTTACCATAATGTGGCGGTGTGTCAGGAGCAAGACCCAGGTCCAAACCTCAAAGGTCAAGGTCATACTTAGAGGTGAAAGGTAAAAAAAGCGTCTTTTTTATTGTGTCCGATCAATATCTTTCTTATTCCTGGATTGATTTTAAAATAACTAGACAGTAATGTTAATCATCATGAGACGATGTGTTGTGCGCAAAACCCAGGTTGGTTTCAGAAAGGTCCCAGTGCTATAATTTGAACAATCTTGGTATCTGTATCGTTAAAAGAGATGCATTTTGGCCAAGTTCCATATCTGTACAACGCAATCCCACTGATTTGTCTCAGTGACATGAGAAAACAGACGAGCATGGCGCCACTTGCGGTGCTCTTGTTTAGTTTTACGGCCCTTTCAAGATTATTTCACTCATATCGAGCCGATCGACTGTGAACAGACTACATGCATGGTGGTTAATTAAAATAGTAATGATCAGGAACTGTTACAATCAAATCCTAAATCCTCCTCAACATCACCTAATCTCAGTTAGCAACTTTGCTTACCTCTTTGATTGCACCACGGTGGGTCGGGCCTAAGACTATAATAATATGACGGTTCCCAGCGTAAAAACATGGGTGGAAATTTAATTTTATACAATTAACCTTCTCCACCCTCCAAAGACACCAAAGTGAAAGAAACACAAATACGAAGCGACCATAATGGAAACCTTAACAGAGGAAGGCCAAAAAGACAGTTACATTCCCACAAAATGGCCTAATGACCATCCAAAATAAAAAGACACAATTGATACACACAATAAATAACAAACAAAAACATATATAAACCGCCACAAAAGAACCGCCTTGGAACGGCCAGTAGAAAGAATTCCACTGGGATTTTACATGACCATAATCCTCGCCCTTACTTCTGTCGCGGTATAGACAATCATTTTGTTTAGTCCACATGAAGGCTTCCTAACTCATCAGTGTAACATCTCCGAGAACATACAAATCACAAAACTACAAAGTTGAAACAAGGTTGAGGATTCGACAGCATACAACAATAGAAATGTTGGAGCAAAAGAAAACAATCAGTTAGACTCAGAATGGTCCGCCCAAATACTAAGTATCAGGCGCCAACCAACATAAAGACTACTAAAATAAAATTCCACCTATGTTTTTTACGCTGGAACCGTCATATAATCTTAGGCCCGACCCACCGGGAAGGTATAATTTGAGGACTTTACCTGGAGGACCAGAGGACTGAGGACCAAGTCCTCTAGAGGACCAGGGGTATAATTTGAGGACCAAATACAGTAGGACCAGTTCTTTAATCAGCCATACATTTTCTATAATGGCTATGATAATTGAAGATAATTACTGTTTATTGAAAATGACACTTAATGGTATGGTGTATTACCTCATGGGCATATATACAGAAAAAATAAAAAATAAATAAAAGGAAAAACATGTTATTATGCTCAGGAAATTTTTCACCATAGAATTTTATGAAATATGTTTTTGGCATCTTGTTACTCTAGTTCAAATTAGAATTTCTCTACTTTCTATAGACTTGTTATTTTTTTTTTTAATTCACAAAATGCATGATGAACGGTGGAGTTCCTGATCAGACGGCTTCTTGCTACTCTTTTAAAAATATTCACTTAAAATTAGAATTTCTCTACAGTAAGTAAATTCTATATACTTAATATAAGCTATCTGTTAAATTTACAAACTGCATGATGAACAGTGAAGATCCTGATCAGCTGGCATCTTGTTGCTCTTTTAAAAATGTTCACTTAAAATTGGAATTTCTCTACTTTCAATAAACATGTACTTAATATAAGCTATCTGTTAAACTCACAAACTGCATGATGAACAGTGAAGATCCTGGTCAGATGGCTTATCTGGAGCTTAACTGTTGTTAGAAATAAGAAGAAGAATGTATAGCCCTGTAAACCCCAATGTTCCCTATATAAAGTAGTGTTTAGAGGGGTGTTCATTACATGGACTTGTAAACATGATGACTTTTGGCATCTTGTTACTCTTTTGAGTGTAGGACAAAATCCCCCCCGGACAAAATCCCTCCCGCTCATTTTTGAATAGGTGGACAAAATCCCTCCCATGTTTTTTGCAAGGTGGACAAAATCCCTCCCACTACTTTTTACAAGGTGGACAAAATCCCTCCCATGTTTTTTGCAACTAGGACATAATCCCTCCCGCACATTTTTACAAGGTGGACAAAATCCCTCCCATGTTTTTTTGCAAGGTGGACAAAATCCTTTCTAAAAATGTTCCAACTGGGACAAAATATATGTATGACTACCAAGAACATATAAAGGGGGTCTTTCAAGGTATAGGAAATTTGCATTGGTTTCTGCCCACGCTTGGATTTTGATGAAATTATGCACAATAAATGCCTTAGGTATAACCATTATAATTACGATGCATTCACTTTTAAATTTTATTTCCGTAGTAAATTTATTACATATTCTATGAAGTCTCTATCACAACAGAGAGTACTTTCATATAAACTTGTCTACAGTATTCAGAATTTCATATATCTAATGCTGCTATGTTTTATGAAGTAAATCCATAATTGATGAGTTAGTTGATACTATGAATGACCTCATATGTCTAGTAATAGTGGCATGGCATTCAGTTTTCTTTGATGGTGTCCCCATATTTCAGCTCCTATTTTTGTATTCATTAAAATTTTATATGCATTTTTACCATGTTCCAATTTTTGTCAAGACACCATTTTAGCATAAAAACTACCCACATATCTAAGAAACATGTTGATGAATTTTGATGGAAATTGAGGACCGGTAACATTGTGTTTTAACAGACTGAATACTGATAGTCCTTATTCAGCAAAATGTGATGTTGCTTCAGATTTTGTGAGATTTGTTATCCGACTCGAGATAAATGACTCTCAAGTCAAACTGTTGTTTGTTTATTCAACCCTAACTGTCCATTTGAAAAGAAAGGTTTACTCTAGGGAAAATCAATAACACTTGAGATTACTTTTCCTGGACATTAAGTTTTCAGAATTTGTTTCTGCACAGGCACTAGCCAATCTATCTTTTTTGTACAGCCCCTATGAATGAAATCAAACGGCTTCCTGAAGCTGTAATCCAAAGCCATTTGAATTTGCTTTTCGAATTAACACGGTCGTACATTAATTAATTATTTTGTCAGTGTTCCAAAACTTATGTGATCATGATTGTGTTGTCTATATATTTGTATAGGTCTTTCACTTCATTTACCTATCTCAGCTGTTGTTGCAGTAATTACAAAGCACATTTTGTAAGATATCAAGAAGCATTTAAACTGTTGACAATAATTATTCAATCCGTGAGTAGTTATTGCATTACTCATAGGATTTTAAATTATTTTCAGTAAATACATTGTGATGCTTTTTAGTCCAAACACTGCAATGCTCTTTCTAAGCTGAGAGATACATTGCACAGAAATGTACTGGTAATTATTAATGAACAAAAAGCAAGCAAGAACAGTGCTTAAAAAACAGTGAACTTGCATTTCGCAGAAACATTCAAGAAGTGGTTGAAAGTTTTACAACCAGACAAACATACCAAAAGCTCGCTTTTGACAAATTAACCACTTTATTGACAAAGTAAATAGAAAAAATAAGACACTAAAGAAACGCCAACAATTACAATACCAATGCAGAAAAGAGACACATTTATGCATGTGTACTATAAGGAAGGAAACTGTTTCTCTCCCTGTCTAATAGCAAAATTTCTCTAGGTCATGGAACAGCTTTGTTTACACCAAATATTCTGCGCCTCATCCATCAATGATATCTTTTGCAACAGAAACTCAATATCAGTGACATTTTGATTTTTGGAAATACTAACCAATAATTACTGTAACTTTTTTGTTAGGATAATAATCCAGCGTTCATAAAGACAGAGTGTAACTCAGGCTTAATCTGGCCATGGATTTATCAACAGAATTATTTTACTAGTAACAACAAACCACTGACCATTGCGTCCTTGCATACCAGCTTGGTATGGAAATGAAAATAATGGATCTCCTTGCCTTACACCTATTTGAGTAGCATGACTTATGCAAAGTCATTAAATAAAGTTGCACATGTTCACAATAATTTTGCTGCTAATAAAAAAGCAATATATGTTGTTAAGCCTAATTTGTTGATTAGACTACCTTTTGATTTAGTGTTTTACTATCTACTATTTTGGATAGATCATAGTGTATAAATGAAAGGAAAATATCAGAAATTCATGATATTTTTAATAGTTTCTAAGGCAGATCAGCTCAATATGTATTCATTTTGATTTGTATAATCTCATTTTTATAACGTAGGTGTTACGAATTGCCTTTTTGTAAGGCTCTTGGATGATTTCAAAAAATAGTAAATTTTGCAGAAACGACTTACATCCATTTAAGGTGTAAAACTACAGTGTTACCGGTTTGGGATTTTCATGAAATTTGGCATAGCTGAAGACGATACATATGGCAAGTTTTCCTAGCAAAATGAAATCTTGACAAAGACTAGAAGATATTTATCTTAGGGATTGAATTTTGATAATTGTTTAAAATTTTGATTAAAAAATGAGATTTTTGATAATTATTTTATCAGAAAATGTAAACTTTTATTAATTTTAAAGGTTTTTTAGTATCAAAGGAATGCCTATGGAGTTCGGCATTCAATCCAGTTCACAGATCTTGAAACTAAATAAAACATAAGATTTAAGACGCACTTATTTAGAGACAGACACCAGCTCATGGAGGGAGTCAGTTAGAGTGGCCTCCTGAATCCTACTTTGATTTATATAATTTATTAAATACATTTTTATAGGTTGTATATGCTGAGTTATTAATGTACAAAGTTTAAAGAAAAAACATGCATGGGCACAAATGAAAGATCCCCTTTGCCTAGTCTGATATGAGTCTTCACAAACCACCTGAAGAAAGTGAAGACCCTGATCAGACTGGGAATGTGTCCATGCTAATCTGAATTTTGGCTGGATTCAAAGACAAATTATTGGTTTTGTCAAACAGTGGTCTGTATATGTATATGTGTTAAGAAAATATGGATAAAATGTGTGCTATTACCAAAGCATGAAAATCCCAAAGACAAGAGCAAAAACAGCTAACTCTTGTACATATTGCTGATGACTTTTATTTATTATGGTTTCTAGTTAATTTGTGCTTATTTTCTTATTTATTCTTTTATGATCATTTCTTGTTAATTAGTGCCTTAATATGTTTGTATATTAAACGTGCTAAGAAGCAATTGTCTAATTGAGCGCTATTAAAGTCAATCATTTTTTTCTAATTGCCTAATTACTGTTCACAGTTAACTCAATTATCTTTATATTCTTTCTATACTTAAATGGTTAAATGGTTATCATTGCTGTTAGACACAAACAATTATTTAATAAATAATGTGTGTTTGTATGCCTGATTAAAATGTTGACAAAGACTTGGTCTTTCTGTTGTAATTGTAAAAATTGAGCATATGCATAATATTTCCTACTTATCATGTGTGCCTGGTAAAAAGGGTAAATGCCCATGGATTGGGGCTGTGCAGTCTTTAAGGATTTTTCACTTGAAGAACTTGCTATTGTAGGAAATGTTCAATGCAAGAAAGAGGATCCCACAAGCAATTATTGGTGCAATTTGAGTCTTGAGGAAGATTCTAAAATAGTAGCCAACTGATGTCAGCCGGGAGGGGTTTTGTCCTAGTTGCAAAATTTACAGGAGGGGTTTTGTCCACCTTGTAAAAAAGAGTGGGAGGGATTATGTCTTAGTCGCAAAAAACATGGGAGGGATTTTGTCCACCTTGTAAAAAGTAGTGGGAGGGATTATGTCCTAGTTGCAAAAAACATGGGAGGGATTTTGTCCACCTATACAAAAATGAGCGGGAGGGATTTTGTCCAGGGGGGATTTTGTCCGGCTACCTACTCTTTTAAATATTAAGTTGAAATTAGAATTTCTCTACTTTCTCTATTCTACCTGTTAAATTCACAAACTGCAAGATGAACAGTGAAGATCCCGATCAGATGGCTTATCTGGAGTTACACTGTTTTATGCTCAGAAATTTTTTACCATCCAATTATATCGGAAATAAATTTTTGGCATCTTGTTACTCTTATTAAAAATGTTTAGTTGATATTAGAATTTCTCTATTTCTACATACTTAATGATATAATCTATCTGTTAAATTCACAAACTGCAAGCTGAACTTTCTGATACAATAAGTGTGTATTTTTGTTAGAACCACTTCACTGAGGCATAATATGACTTAGTTTTGACGCTGGTACTTCACTGAAGTGGGTTTAAATAATAAAACTTTCAATTGCATGGACATGATACCACATTGATGCTGATTATCTCACACAAAATTCAACAAAAGCAGCTCCTGCTATACTAAAAGGTTGCGCGGGGGGGGGGGAGGGGGGTATGGCCCTTTCAATATTATTTCGGTATGGCCCTTTCAATATTATTTCACTCATATCGAGCTGAAAGTTAATCAGAGGTGTACTAAAGTCTTTAGAGAAGTTTTGTTGCAAAAATATGGTTGTATCAATTAATTTGATTACCATGATTGTTGTAAGTTATAATGTTCAGCTACACTGATTTTGAAGTTCTATATTCGGATCTTTTAACAAATGCTACGTTTTGTAAAGTTATCATACTATAATTGCTTGCCACGGATTGTGCACATTTACCCATTTTTGTACCAGAAATCTCAAAACCGGTAATTAGCAAACAGTGCAGGCCAAGATTAGATGCCACGTTCTGCAGCATCTGATCAGATCCCACACTGTTTGCAAAACGTTCAGCTGTTTTCTAAATAAATTTTGAAGAACCCCTAAATTTTGAAATGGACTCATGCTATATATAAAGTGGAAGATTTCATTCAGTACGAAATAGGTTAAAACAAGAATATATTGAAGACAATAGCTGTCCGGTTTGTTACCATTTTACCTACTAGTTTCTTAAGTGGATGTAATTAACACCCTTATAAACCCCACTTATTCCGTGATTTGGGTACTCCTGAGATACACTGGTTAGAACCATCTTGGTCTAATGAGCACACACATTCTATGATTGCAGCCGAAATGAGAATAGTTGGCCATCCAATCCCTAAAAAGATTGATATTTTTACATTGATGGCAAAATTGAGTAGAGTATGGCACCCATGCTAAATGTAATCCTTGACTTGTGTCAACAATCATAGGGGTGGATGCCACGTCTGGAAATGCATCTGAGGCTCAGAAGTAGGTCGAAGGTCAAATGAGTGCAAAATAAACATGAAACTACTTATAACTCTCTTTTAACACATATTTGGGGAAAATGTTTGCTTAAAATCACCATAAACTATTCAGGTGCAGTGAACAATGGAAGATCATTATAAATGTACCCTCAAAGTATGTCAGTCTTAGAGGTCAGGGGTCATTTAAGGGCAAAGCTCGTGAAAAACGGATGTTTTCTGAACACATTTTGTTATATTTAGCATAAGGATGTGTTGCTGACCAGTATTTGTTATACCCCCGCCATGCAAAGTATGCTATGGGGGAATATAGTTTTCGTTCTGCCGTTCGTCCGTCCGTCTGTCCATGTGTCCGCCCTTCCGTCCGTCCATCCGTCCGTTAACGTTTTGGTTATAGTTTTGCGTTAAAGTTTCTAAGATATTGTATCTTCTGAACCCTCTGATAGATTTAGTTGATACTTACACTGAAGTTACATACTGGTCTGAAAATTTCATTGATGAATGTCCCACCATCCACAGTGACCTTGAGGTCAAGGTCACAGACTTAGAAATTTTACTTTTTGTTAAAGTTATATGACAGAGTTTATGCCCCGTCTGGAAATATGTCTGAGGCCAAGAAGAAGGTCAAAGGTCAAATGAGTGCAAAATAAACACGGAACTACTCATAACTCTCTTTTAACATATATTTGGGGAAATTGCTTGCTTAAAATCACCATAAAACTATCCAGGTGCAGTGAACAATGGAAAATTATTTTTGATGTACCCTCTAAGTATGTCAGTCTTAGAGGTCAGGGGTTATTTAAGTACAAAACTCGTAAAAAATGGATGTTTCCTAATCAAATTTTGTCATATTTAATACAAGGATGTGTTGATGACAAGTATTTATTAGCAAAAATTACATTTGTTACGTGTATTTGATTGAAGTGGCGCAATGATCAGGAATCGATACAATTAACCCGCAACTCCAATCAAGGGCACCAAAGGGAAAGAAACACAAAAATGAAATGGCTAGACCCTAATGGAAACATCAATAGCGGAAAGACAAAAGGGCAGTTACTTCTCCACAAAATGGCCAATTGGCTATCCAAAACAAAATAATATAAACGATACACATATTCAAAGACAAACCATAACAAAAGTAAACCGCGACAGAAGAATGGCCTTGGAACGGTCTGTGGAGCGAATTCTGTTCTCTGTGTGTGTGTGTGTGGGGTGGGGGCTGTCTTAAATTGATTTTATGCAGCTGCAATCCTCGCCCTTACTTCCGTCGCAATTTAGACAAATCATTTGTTCAGTTCGCATGAAAGCCTCCTAACTCATCAGTGCAACATCTCACAGAACACAAAAATCAAAACAACCACAGATATGAAACAACGGTGAGGTCAGCAAGAAACCACTAAAATGCTGGAGCAAAAGAAAACCAAAAGTTGTACTCCGATGGGCCCTAACAGAGACAGAGCATCAGGCACCAACCAATATTACATAAAACTTAATTCTCTCTAATTCTCAGCAAGCCATTAAGCTGGGACCTTCGTGGAATCTAAGGCCTGACCCACCGGCGTGCAATTAAAGAGGGAAGCAAAGTTGTCAACTGTGCTTGGATGAACTACCATGCATGCAGTCTGTCGTATAACCTTATGTTGTACCCAATTTTTTATATTGGAGAATGATTTTACGAAATTGGGTGCTGAAGTCATTGAATTACATGTATATATATATTTTGTCTGAATTTATATACTAAGTCACCATAAATTTCGGGTTCCGATAGACCTTTTAAGTCCAACATTGGATTTTGGAATTAAGAGTAGAAGTAAAACAAAGATCAGGAATTGATACAATTAACTTACTCCACCCATAAAAGACACCAAAGGGAAAGAAATACAAACATTAAGCGACAAGACCATAATGGAAACCTAAACAAAGGAAGGCCATAAGGACAGTTACTTTCCCACAAAATGGCCATATGGCCATCCAAAATTAAAAGACACAAGTGATACACACAGTAAGTAACAAACAACAACATAAATAAATCGCCACAGAAGAGCCGCCTTGGAACGGTCAGTGGAAGATTTCCACTGGGGGGCTTAAATCGACCCTACGTGGCCACAATCCTCGCCCTTACTTCCGTCGCGATTTAGAATAACAATTTGTTCAGTCCGCATGAAGGCCTCCTAACTCATCAGTGCAACATCTCCGTGAACACAAAAATCAAAGAACCACAGAGGTGAGACAACGGTGAGGACTCGACAGCAAGAAACCACTGAAATGCTGGAGCAAATGAAAACCAACAGTTAGACTCCGGAATGACGTCTTCAAAATTTTGAAAAGACTTTGCGTAGTTTATGATATCGATAGCCCTGTTTAGCAGTTAACAATTTATATCGAGTGTTGAAGTCAGTTACATGACTAGACACTCTGGCAAATCGAATTAATTGCGAAATATAAACGCGATAGGATGCCACACGAGGAACATCACCATCCAACAAAGGGAAATTTACAATCTCTAAGTCAAAATCATCGCGTTTATCATAAATTTTCCAGGAAACAAACCCATCTACAATTGACAGATGTAAATCTAAAAACGGGGCCTCGGTATCAGAAGAATTTGCTTTATTTAACTGAAGTTCTGGGGGTAAATCTGACCGATCAAACCATCGAAATAGGTATTGTTAGTATTAATAAACCACCCAAATATCTAGAAGTCGAGGTATGAAGTTAAAATGGCTTGTTATTTATATATGACTATATCATTGCAGATTATGCGGAAGAAAGCTCGCATCTGTGATATCGGAGAAACCCCTATTTGGTTTGACTTGTTGAAGTAAAATCATTAAATCATATGGGCGCAATCGCGAATACATATTGGCCGTTACCCTTTACATTGTGGTGATCTAAACGGCTCTTAAAATGAAGTGGCATTTTGTAAAATACAAACTTTGAAAACTGCTAAACACTTACATTAAGCGGCAGCAAATTTTGGCCCTTTTTATGAGTAGACCTTATCGCGGATTTATATTTTGGTGGAGTTTCGATTTCCGAAGAAAAAGAATCGGTCGAATCTACAAAGCCATGTAAGATGACAAAAAATCATCGGAGTTGATTATCAACAGCGTCATGCAAAAACTGTAGTAATTAGTTAATTTTTTGTGTTCACCGCATGATTAACCCAATGTGCTACCTTGAAAATCCAAATGTCTGTCTGGAGGTGTGTCACTTTCCTCTTATCTGATTGGTTTACCCATAATATTGAGCTCACAGTTAAAGCCATCAATCAATTACTAATTACATCCACAATTTTGACAATAACTCTCAAGGTGTGTTTGTTTTCATTCAGCCGTTTTGAGCTGTCTTATGACTAGAACATCGTCTTTCTTTATTTCGGCTTCTAAAGAAGTAAATACACTTTTTCTTTTGTCACCGATGATGCCTATGACCTATTGACACTTTATAACTGTGATGTGTAGAATAAAGTTTCTTCTGTTGCATTCTTCTAGCTTTATTGGCGGATTTTTATTTTGGCGTTTTTTTTCCTTGACTGCAAATAGCGCCAAAATAAAATGACCGCCAAATATAAGTGTTTTACTGTAGCTGCACGTGACCTTTGATGATGACCCACTTGTGTTATCATTAGATATGTCTTTACCATATACTATATCCTTGATAAGAACTCAGAAGATTATTTGGAATGTTACTTATAATAATGGATGGCATGTGAATAAACAACGTATTTTGCAAAATAAACATATTTTGCCAAATATGTACTTAAATGACCTTTGACCTCAGGCCGATTAGGTTGGCCATCATGCTGTTTGTATAATGTGTGGGTTTTATGATTCCTAGATAAGGAAATGGCAACTTATTTGGCTTTGTTTCAGTTGACATACTAGATAACCCTTTGTACAATAAATATTGATGCATATTTAAAGAAAATTTGTACTTAAATGACCTTTGACCCTGGCCAAATCTATGATACAACTTCTTTTCTCACACATGATGCATAAACAATATGTCCTAAGTACATTGCTGGTGTTTGAATTAACTTTATTTGGTCTGCTTAGATAGAGAGAGGGTACAAATACCAGCATATACAAATTTTATTGTATTTTTGCACTCATTTGACCTTTGACCTAATTCTGAGGCTCGGGGGCATTTTCAGAAGTGGCATCCACCCCTATCACTTTTTCATCACCCTAAAGAATACTATTAGCATGGATGCCATACTCTACTCAATTTTGCCATCAGAGGTATTTTTTCGTGGTTTGGATGGCCAACTAGAAGAATGTCACCAATAAAACGGAAAATGTCAGTTATAAGATTGTGGAAGAAACATTACAATAAAACACAAATGCGACAAAGTGCATTTTTTTCACATCTCCAAAATGGCTACTTTTTATGAAAATCTTTGATATTTTTATTATTTATACTCCAAACATAGGTTGCTGCCTCATTGATGTGGTTCTAACTAATACCCATGACCTACTTCTTGGAGCAGTAATAAGAAAGATAATGTATGCTCCTGTAAACCCTAGTTTTCTCTATAAGGTGTTTGTAAGGGGACGGGGTGGGTGGTGGTGTTCATTTTATGGACATGTTCACCTGATGATACCTTGTCACTTGGGTGACTAAGATCTTTTTTCCCCAGGTTAATTTTTCCTTGATTATTACTCCTAATAAATAAATAAATAAATAAAAGAAATAAACAACAAAATAAGATAAATAATAAAAATAACCATTATTGACTAATTAAACAAATGCTCATTCATGGGTCCTGTGTGAGTACTGCAATGGAAGGTCGTTTTTTTTTTCACTTTTCAGCTCAACTTAAGAAATTAACAATAAATTAGGCCCTAATTAACAATCAAAATAAATAGAAAAATGATGCTTCTGAAAGATCTAACAACACATTTAAAAAATGAAGACTTTCAATTATTTGCAAAATTTCAACCTAACCATAGGCTTACAGCAATTGGTTATAATATGTAATCTTGCCCCACCTACAATAGGATAAGCCCCACCTACAAATAACCATTAAACTGCCAATCACAACCATTACAATTTCAAGCCTATTTCTTTTAATTCTCAAAGAAAATCTTGTTTAGCATTTTTCATATATGTGTGTGTGTGTGTGTGTGTGTGTGTGTGTGTGTGTGTGTGTGTGTGAATTCGGGTTTAACGTCGCTTTCAACAATTTTTCAGTCATATTACGACGGTGTCTGGTTGCGACAGGGAGCTCAATGCTCACTTTTATAGTGCTGCCTCATTGAAGTATCATGTCCCAGACACATTACATGATACCACACCCAGTCACATTATCCTGACACTGGATCGACCAGTCCTAGCTCTACCCCGCAAATCTGAGTGCCAAGCGAGGAGCAGCTAGTACCATTTTTAACGACTTTGGTATGTCACGGCCCGGGATCGAACCCGTGCCCTCGCGTTCCCCGGAGCGGACACTCTACCAACTGAGCTATCGGGGCCGGTTTTTTTCATATATGAGTCCTATGGAAATGTTGTTCTCTGAAAACAAACAAAAGAAAAATTGTGAATGCCATCTGCTATGAGGTAATGCTTGGTGCTTAAGATATAACATTAAAAGTTTTTTTTCCTTATTTATATACCTCTTAATGTGATACTTGGCAGTTTAAAAAAAAATAAATAAAAAAATGCCATTACCGGTAAGTAATAAAATGACTGATAGAATAGGAATAGATAAAACCACTAGGAAAAGATAATTTGGCCAAATTGTCCTGCAAAAAAAAACAATAATATAAAATAAATAAGATTAATAAATAACTGTTTTGTTTTTGTTTCCTAGTAGAAAAATTTCCATTAGAACTGAACATACTTTTTTAAAAAGAGTAACACAATGCCTAAAATATATTTCAGTTATTTATATATGAAGAATATCACACATTTTCCTTTAATTATTTTTTTTCCACTTATCCCGCTGAACAACACAATCCCTACATTTGCATATAGTTTAGCTCCAGATAAGCCATCCGATCAGGATCTTCACTGTTCATCATGCAGTTTGTGAATTTAACAGATAGCTTATATTAAGTACATGTATATTATGCCCATTTATTGCAAGAGATGATTAGTATAAGCAACCTTGCTTGTTTTCAAATCCTGTTGCTCTTCTATATGTTACATTCTTGTTATATATCTGTAATTGAAAAGAAGTGAATAAATATAGTTGAAACTAAACTAAGTACATGTATATTGAAAGGGGAGAAATTCTAATTTTAAGTGAATATTTTGAAAATAGTATCAAGATGCCATCTGATCAGGATCTTTACTGTTCATCATACAGTTTGTGTATTTACAGATAGCTTATGTTAACCCTTTTAGTACCAAATGGAATCTTCCTCCTTATATATACCAGGAGTCCACTTCAAAATTTAGGGGTGTCAGGCTGTGTTTCGGTTTTCTGGTACTAAATGGGTTAAGTACATGTATATTGAAAGTAGAGAAATTCTAATATTAAGTGAACATTTTTAAAAGAGTAACAAGATGCAATCTGATCAGGATCTTCACTGTTCATTTTGCAGTTTGTGAATTTAACAGATAGCTTATATTAAGTATATAGAAATTGCTTACTGTAGAGAAATTCTAACTTTAAGTGAACATTTTTAAAAAAGTAGCAAGAAGCCGTCTGATCAGGATCTCCACTGTTCATCATGTAGTTTGTGAATTAAAAAAAAATAACAATTATATAGAAAGCAGAGAAATTCTAATTTCAACTAAACATTTTTTATCAGAGTAACAAGATGCCAAAAACATATTTCACAAAATTCTATGGTGAAACATTTCCTGAGCATAATAACATGTTTTTCCTTTTATTTTATTTTTTTTTTTTTTCTGTATATATGCCCATGAGGTGATATACCATACCATTAGGTGTCATTTTCAATAAACAGTAATTATCTTCAATTATCATAGCCATTATATGGCTGATTAAAGCACTGGTCCTCCTGTATTTGGTCCTCAAATTATACCCCTGGTCCTCTAGAGGACTTGGTCCTCAGTCCTCTGGTCCTCCAGGTAAAGTCCTCAAATTATACCTTCCCCGACCCACCGATGTGCAATCAAAGGGGGAAGCAAAGTTGCCAACCGTGATTGGGTTAACCACCTTGCATGCAGTCTGTTTTATAACATTTATGTTGAAACCCAATCTCTATATATACGAAATCGGGTACTAAAGTCATAACAAGCATGTAATTTTCTTAATTTATATACTAAGTCACCACAGAATTCGGGTTCCGATAGGCCTTGTTGCAGAACCCGTGTGTGTCATTTTTCAAATATCACACTTTACTTTTTGGGCCATCCTCACATCAAATCAACTGTATCATATGTTTTTTTGTATTTATTGGTTAGATTCATGACTCATTGCAAGTTAATGTAAAGCAGATGCGACGAAGAAACATATATAATCTAATTTCATTCGCATTTTTAAATAAAGAAGTCAACCGAATCTCTGCAGCTTACATTGCAAATTATCCGTTTTAAATGGAGTTTTATAACAGCCTTTAAGTTATTTGCGATTTAAAGCTGTAATGCAAGTTTTTGGGTGTTAAGGGCACTGCAGGTTTGTAATAGATTTTTTGCTTGTCCGTTTTTTAAAAAGCGGGACTTATTATGTTATACCCGCTGGTGTCCGTCCGTCTGTAAAGTTTTGGTTTTCGGATAAGTCCCAAAGTTTACATCTGATCAAGGCGAAACTCCATACGCAGTTAGACCCTTATGTGGCGCAGGGCATATTGTAACCAATTAAATGCCCCTTTGAATTTTAGCTCACCAGAGCCAAAGGCTTCAGGGGAGCTTATAGGATAGGGAGTTGTCCGTCGTCGTCTGCGTCGTCGTCGGCTGACGTCGTCAACACTTTCAAACGACATTTCCTCTGAAATGAATGGGCAGATTGGGCCCAAATTGTATAAGTTGCGTGCTTGGGCTGGGGGATTTAAATTTTGTGTTTTTTTTTATGAAAATCGGCTTCTTAGTTTGGTTGCCATGGCAACTCAGTGCTCCCATAGACTTATAATGGGAAAAAATAAAAAATGGCATTAACTTCCAAGCCTTTGCAGATATTGGGACATAACTTTCATAGAAATATTCCTTAAGCAATCTAGTATCTGCCATTTGATTTAGGCCTACTGCTCAATGTTATTGGTTGCCATGGAAACCAAAATGAAAAAAAAAGAAAAACAAAATACCTAAAAATCATTTCCTCTATGCTCTATGAGGCCGATACTTACTGAAAAAATTCTCCATATTAGCCTCAACAGGTTTTGTGTTTTTTTTATGAAATTCGGCTTTTTAGTTTGGTTGCTATGGTAACTTAGAGTTTCCATTAACTTTAAAGAGGGAATGGAAAAATGGCGCTAACTGCCAAGCCTTTGATTATATTTAGACAATTTTTATAGAAATGTTCCTTGAGTAAACTTCTTTCAGCCATATGCTTTTATAACAACCTGAGGGTCCCTCAGGTTGTGCCGGGGCCATGCCCCACCCCCTTCGTTTGAGAAAAGGCCATATATCTTGTAAACCATTCAGGTACTCACACCCAAACCATATATATTCTTATTGCTTGTGATTAGACGCAATCAGTGACACAAATTGTGAGTCACCAAAGTTGTGCCGGGGCATGCCCCAACCCCTTTATTTCAGAAAAGGCCATATATCTTGCTAACCATTCAGATTCCCACCCTAAAAATATATATTCTTGTTCCTTGTGATAAGGCACATTCACTGATGCCAACCTGTGGGTCCCTTGGGTGTACTGGGACCATGCCTCTATCCCTCCATTTCAAAAATGTCCAAATATCACAGAAACGGTTCAAATCCCCACCCCTAACCATATATATTCTTGTTCCTTGTGATAAGACGCATTTAGTGACACCAACCTTTGGGTCCCTTAGGCATGTTTGGCCCATGTCCCACCCCCTCCATTTCTAAAATGGCCCAATATCTCGGATCCCCACCCCTAAACCATATACATGTATAATCCTTTTCCTTATGATAAGACACGTTGAATGATACCAACCTATGGGTCTCCTGAGGTGCCATGCCCAACCTCTCCACGTCACAAAAGGCCTAATATCTGAAACTGTTCAGAGTCCCACCCTTAAACAATATATATTCATGTTTTTTTATGATAACACTTTCAGTGATGCCAACATCCGGGCTGCGGGGTAATGTCCCGGATCATGCCCCACCCCTTATTTTCATAAAAAGGCTGCATATTACAGAAACAGTTTAAATTCCCACCCCTTGACAGTATATTTTCTTGTTCCTTATGGTAAGACCCATTCATCATACCATCCCTGTTTTTTTTTGGTAGGGCTGGGGCTGATGTACCACACCACTTCATAAAATACCATACATCATAGAAGCCATTCAGACCCCCACCCCACAGTCATATACATACTCGTTCCCTATGATAAGACACATTCAGTCACACCAACATGTGTGGTCCACAGGGGCTGTTCCTCATGCCTTTATTTCATAAAAGTGCCTTATATCTCAGAAACCGTTTTGATACCCACCCCCTAAACCATATACATACTTGTCCTTATGATAAGACACATTCATTAAATACATGACTACCAGGGGCTAGGCAATATTTTCACCCTCAAGCTCTGGTGAGCATAGTGGACCATGGGCCTCTTGTTTTTAACATTTAGTTTTCGGCTAACTCATCTAAAAGTGTACATCAGGTCAAGCTGAAACCTTATATATAGTTTACCCATGATGTGCAGCAGTGCTTTCGAGGTTACGGTCCACTAAATAATTAAAGTATTTTGTATTTTTGTAAAGATTTTGCTTCCGGAGAAATTTTACAATTTACATCCCATCGACTGAAGTTTCATGTATAGTTAGATCATGATGTGGGGTAGGGAATATGATTTTCAGGTTATTGTCTATAAAATAATAATAGATTTTTTCTTTTCCTTATAATGATTTGGTAAACTGTTTATTTCCAGATAATTTTTTTTCTATATTTTATATCGGATGAAGCTTAAACTTCATGCATTGTAAGACCAAGATGTGGAGCGGCGCGTACTGTTTCGAAGTTACGTTCAACCAAATAATAATATAGTTATTCCCAATTAGAATGTTTTTGTTATAATTTCGTTTCGAGAAAATACCTAAATCTTACATCCATTGACGCCGAATCTTAATCGATAATTATACCATGAAGTGGGGCATTGCATATCGTTTCAAGGGTACAGTCCACTTAATAATAATAGTGTTATGCCCTTTGGGAAAATTCTGTTAATATTTTGTTTCCGGTTACCTCATCTTACATTTAATATCAGATGAAGCTGAAACTTTAGACTTAAAGTAAGACCATGATATGGAACAGGGCATGGTTATGGTTTCTCAATTTTTACACCCTTAACAGAGTGTTCAAAACATTTAGTTTCCGGATAACACCTCATATATTTCACATCTGATGAAGCTGAAACTTTATGTATAGTTAAAATATTTTTATAGAGCAGCACATAATATTTCAAGGTTTCAGTTCACAACATACTGCTAAAGTCATGCCCATATTGTTGTGACGTTATGGGCCACCACATATTACCAGAGTTCTGCCCTTTTCACTGATTTTTCTTAACATTACATCCTACCAGCATCTTGGGTCAGACTGAGACGAGATCTCCGTTTAAGGCCCCAGGTGTATGAGTGGATGGTGATACGTAGGTAGACCATTAAGAGCAGTCTATATTTTGGTTATAATGAATTAACAGTTATATAAAATAAAGCTGGAAACTTACAAGCTTTTGATTTTGAACAAAAATTGTGGCTGGTTTGAAATGACTATTGTCTTCGTCGAGGTGCTAGTAAGATGTTTCAGTAATAACATCTGCATGTATCACGTAGTTTAAGCAATTGAGGATTACTATAGTGCCAGGTAAGAACATGTGTAGCACATATTGTTCCATGGTTACATTTCAGAAATCTAAACTTGTAGAAATGTTACATCATACTAATTACATCATACTAAATGCACCGCTTGCGGAGCTTTTGTTTGTATAAGTTACTTTTAGGGTGGGCACAATGGAACTACAGTGAAACTTCAATGGTTCGAACACAGATAACTCGAATACTCCGGCTATCTCGATCTCGTTCTAGAGTCCCCAGGAACAATTCCCATAACTCCAGATATTAATATAATTGGTACAATTAGGGAGAATTTCTTATTTTAGCATAAAATGTATGTTGCATGTACTCATTAGAATCGCCTCATCGAGGCGATTCTAATGAGTACATACAACATACATTTACTGTAAAGAAAATCGAAAATATATCCCTAATATGCCTCCTGGCCCGCTGCTGTGATTCACTCTCAGTAACTCGAACTACCCTTACCTCGAACAAATTTTCATGGTCCCAATGGTGTTCGACCTATCGAAGTTCGACTGTACTTAGATATTAAACTTTTGCAACATATCATTGTGATTAATATCATCTTTTATCTGTTTAATATAAGAGATTGGACAAAATATAATGGTACATATCTAAGCTAAATTTCAGTTGAAGTCAGTTTAAAATGAAGTTATATATAGAGATATATGTTATTCAATAGAGACTTCATAAATGCTATAGTATCTTTTATATTTGCAGGTGTTCATTCGGTTCTTTGCAAATTGCCAGACCAGACTGATGGTACAGGAAACAAATCACATTACCATTGTCCGTCATGCTTCAAGACAGTCAGAAGGAAAATAGACATGCGACTTCATATGGCGAAATGTAAAAATGTGCAACATGGAGTGGAAAAGGATCATGAAAGACAAAGCACAAGTGAAAGACAAGTCACAAGTCAAAGACAAGTCACGAGCCTTGATCATGATTACGGGATTGCATATGGGAATGACCGTAAAAGGGGGAACAAAGGAAAGAAAAGCCTAACAGAACAACAACAGACAGAAAAAAGACAGTGCAGTAATTGTGGAAAATATGTGAATCGAAAATGGATGAAACACCATATGAAGATACATGAAAAGAAGCAAATAACAGCTGCGAGACACAATTTTTCTGTCCGAATAGATCCAAATCAGGGTATTTACTGCTTGGAAGGTCAAAGCTTGTCCAGGAAATCTGCTGCGAGTCGGCCCGTCCATGCATATAAACCCTATTGGTTTTATTGAGCGGCAGGGATTGAGATGTCGTTTCATCTCAATGTCGGGTAAAAGCTCCCACGAAATTGGAAGCAACGTCTCCAAAATGGACAAAATGACCTAAATAGTGTTGACGGGGACTTTAAACCTCAAATCAAACAAACAAACACAATTTAGGTCATTATGGAGGCGTTGGTTCCAATTTTGTGATACTTTCACCCGATATGTTGATGAAATGACATTTCAATCCCTGACGCCCAATGAAACCAACAGGGTTTACAAGCATGGACACGTCTCGCAGCAGTTTTTTCTGGTCAGTGTTAGACCGTCTGTTCGAATTACCAAAACTGCTGACCGGTCGATATCAGCTCTGAGTAGGAGCATCGTGCAGCACGATCTATTCCTCCAAGGCCCGATAGGCGGGGATGAAAGGGCAGTTGTCAATAACTGTTGAAGGTATGTGTACTTTGTCAACCGCTTATGTGTAGCCTTCCCGTAATTAGTGTAGTTAGGTACACTGACCGCAATACATATCATCCTTATGGATTGAAATGCGCCAAATCTGCAAAGCGCCATCACATTTCTCCCGATTCTTGGTAACACAGTTATTTAACCTTTAGCTTGTTCTAAAACCACCATTTTAAGAAATATTAAACACACACCGTCCTTTATAGAAAATGCCGTTTAGAAAACACTAGAGACAGTAACACATGTGAACGAAACAGGACACACTGTAACCTCTTTGATATACTTTAAGTTATAATGTAACCTCTACAGTAGAAATGCTGATTACACGTGTTAACTTAAACGGATCTAGAATTGCTTATTGACATTCAGGGAACCAGTGACAGTTGAAAAAGCAAAACAAAGTGTCAATGGGGTGACAATGGTACTTTCATTTAGTTTCATCTTAGTTTGTCTTTTTTGTACTAAACAGTACTTATAGGGATTTGTAAGCCTATCAGACATTGTTTATTCTTTGGTTTTGATACACACACACACGCATGAAACTGAATAATAATTGTTAGACTACTTGTTTACTTACTTTTTTATGAATCCCTATATATCAACTTGAAATCAAGAATGTCATTGCGTAAGTGCCTTATCCGTGGTCGGCTTTTCATTCAGGAATAGGGTCACAGTAAGCGATTATTACAATTATGAAATTGTCAGTCGAAGCTCCCATGCCATAGGGTTTGTAACATGGGAACAACCTAATACAGAGCATTATGGTCTGCTTGTTTATGCTTAAGAGAGATTTTTTTGTGACTGACATGTTTTGCATCATTTATGTACGACCCTCTCATTTCCAGATGAATGAAAATAATAACACAATAAGGCAAATTTCGATTACTTCAATAACGTCTTCGATTGGCGGCTCTGATTATGTCGGGCAGTGGCTCGCAAACTCTTTTGTCTTTCTTATCTTGAACCTTTCATTTTGATTTGATCCAATTCAGTATTACGAAAGCTAATTTTCAAACTAACAGACAGATAGATTTCCACCAGACACACAAATATACACACAAAACGACCGATAAATTCAGGGCTGCCCTTTCATAATCAGAGCCATTGTCAAAGTATTCAAAATTTGCATTATTGTGTTGCTCTATATTATTTTCTGGAATTGAAAGAGGTAACAGAATAGGTTCGTACATAAATGATGTGAAACATGTTAGATTCACATTGATTTAATTGAAAACAAAAACAAACGGATATGGCTCCGATGTTCCTTTGAGGATGTGTTAATTCACTGCTCGTCAACTCACGCCACAAATGATTTAGACAAGATAATTCACATTTGCTAGATAGAACCTAAACTACATCCAAGAAATTTGAAAATTTTGAGAAATCGAATGAAGTTTAAGAAATTTATTTTATTACATGCTTAAACAATAAATTGGGAGTTGATAAACAAAAATCAGTCAGAACGATTGGACCGTTGAAATTCTATAGCTTGAAATGTAAGTACCCCCCCCCCCCCCCCCCTACTTTCAAAGTTAGGAAATGAGGCTTTGAACGACTGGTCACCAATAAAAACAAATGTGAAAAAGCACAAACGTAAAATAATTTTAACAAAAAGAAATCGACATACTTTCCATACAATTTTCTAAACGACTTCAGAAATTGAAAATTGTTTTAGCATTACATGCATAGAAAGACAACTTTAAACAATAAAAACATTAAGAGACGCCTGAGAGGTATCAGTAAAATTCATTTTAGCAAAATTCATTTTACTGGGCCATAAATAGATTTTTTGTTGGCCACAATGTTCGTACTTGGTGCCATCGTGGCTATGACAAACAGCGCTTATAACTCGCGTGAAGAAATCATCTTATAGGATCTAAGTAAAGTAGAAGTAAAGCAACGATCAGGAATCGAAACAATTAACTTACACCTCCCGCCACAGACACCAAAGGGAAAGAAACATACATTGAGTGACTAGACATTTATGGAAACAATAACAGGGAAAACAAGAATGGCAGTTATTTTCCCCCAAAATGACTAACTGGCTATCCAAAATAAAAATATACAAGCGATACATGCAATTAGTAACAATAAATTGCACAAATAAACCGCCGGCCTCGGTTGCTCTGTCGGATGTTCGTCTGACTATTGATCAGGAGGACGTGGGTTAGACTCGGCAGCGTTAGTTCGTGGAGATTGATCAAGGATTTTTTTTCTACGGTCATTCTCACCTTTTCTCCGATTCAACAAGGGCAGTTGTCAGTTTTTGGTGAAAGAATGTGCACTGTACTGGATAACTGATTTCGGTTAAACTTGCCCAGGCAAAGTGTGGATAGGAGGACTCGATAGCATGAACAGTTATACTCCGAGGGGCCCGACCAAAGACGGAAAATCAATCACCAACCATAATAACTAAGCATTTTATTACGCTAGAACCGTCATAAAATCTGAGGCCCGACCCACCGTTGTTCATTCATAGAGGGAAGCAAAGTTTCCAACCGTGATTAAGTCAACTGCGATGCATGCAATCTAATTTATAACATTTATATTGTATCCAATCTTTTTATATCGAAAGGCGATTTTACAAAATTGGGTTCTAAAGTCGTTGCAAACATATTTTTCTACATTTATATACTAATTCACCATAACATTCGGGTTCTGATAAACATGCCAAGCCAAAGCGGTGCGAGTCGGAGCGTCCATGCCAAATAATATTTTTGGTTTCAATGGGCGACGGAGCTTTAGTTGCTATTTTACTTAAATGTCTTGAAAAAACAGCAACATAAAATTTGACGCAACATATCCAAAATGACCTTTACAATGTTGACGGGAACGTAGAAGATAAATGTTCCCATCGTGGAGAGGATGGCTTTGGCATTTCAATTATTATTGACATTGTACAGAGCAAAGATTAAGGAAATTGAAAATGGTAATGATCATGAACTGATACAATAAAATCCCAAATCCTCCCCACAACACCACCAGGGAAAGAAGTCGAAACACTGATTGACAACAATGAATAAAACGGACCACCGCCAAACAGTCAGCAGCTCTTTCCCAAATAGGTGGTGACTCACAATACCCAAACGTAAACAAAAATGAATAGCAAACATAATGATGGAGAAAGAATCAGAATCACCAATTAGACAAACAGAACTTGGACGGAAAAAGGCAACTAAAATAAACAATAAACAAGAGGGCCATGATGGCCCTAGATCGCTCACCTGATCCAAACTGCAAGATTAAGTAGGTTATATGTTTAGGTAATTCTATTAAAATCCATCAATAAATGTTGGAGCTGGTGTTAAGAAGTTTTTTTTCTAAAGATAGCAACAAGAACCTTAACCTTGATACCAACACCCTGAAAGCCATACCAAACAAGAGTGTTCACAAGGTTTTTCTATGATTTGACCTACTGACCTACACTTTGACTGGACAGGTCCCATTTTCGAACTTGATCAAGATATTGTCATGACAATTATTCTGAGCAAGTCTGATGATGATTGGACCAAAACCGTGGTCTCTAAAGTGTTCACAAGGTTATTTTATATAAGACCTGTCACCAGATAGGATAGTTCACTGGAAGTCGCGCTTTGACTAAGTTGAGCAAAGGCAAATTTTCAGACCAATAACAGAAACAAAGTCACAAAGAAAGAATCAAGTGCTATTATCAATATTGGGGATCATGTATGATTCAAGTCTGTCACATTAGTATACATTTAATTCCATTTAACCCTTAGACATGAATCAGTCACATGTACTCTTTAAAGTAAGTTCTGTGCGTTAAGAAAATAGTAGAGACAATGGCAGACATTACATTCTGTAGCCTCTTATTTGAGCCTTAACTGTTTCCAAATGCCACACGATTGGAATACTTGGCATTTATGGAAAATGTATATTTCAGCACCGTACTGGCTGGAAGATAAGACGAAATAGTATGTTGAAGTTCTTCTAAATGTGACGCGTGATCAGGGTTTTAATTCCGTATAAAAGTGACATTTGTTCTTCAAGTTACTCTCCTTTTTATAGCCCCGATGCAAAGCAAATATAGCTCCAAGCGGCCATGTAACGTAAAAGCAACATCATAGACGTCATGTTGCCTCTTGGAAACGTGTCTGTAAGATTTTTACATGATGGGGAAAGCACAGAATGTACCGAGCTAATTTTGATTATTTTTTCAACAAAAACAAAACAAAAACAGACACGTGTTTCTTTCTTTCTCTATTTTTCGCCTTTAGGGCCTTGTCAACAAGATATTTAGAGACCGTTTTGATCTACCACTGCCATTTTTTATCATGGTGAATATACCTCGTTAATCAACTTTCTCAGCACTTTCAGTACTTTGATTCTTATTAGTAATTTCGGGTCGAATCCAAACATAGCCGCATCAATTGTACACTTTGAGGTTAGTGTTGGGTACATGTAATTGTTATTTGCAAAACCTTCACTTGAATCAAATGTTTGATCTGGCAAACAATGAAGACTCAGATCACACGCCGCATATCACGTTGATAATCTTGCTCTACACTGTTTGGATAAGTATGTAACATTTATGTTAAAGCGAAACAGTCCCCCATCTTGATAAGCCTGTACTCAGGCACAATCCGCATGGGTGTTGTCAGTACCTTGATTTATTCACTCCCATTATGAAACACGCCGATATACAATGTCAATGTCAAAGAACAAAAAAAACAGAAAAAAACGAAGATTGTAAGATGAAACATTGTGATATATTTTCTTCTTTCTGCTCTAAACATAGATTGTAGGCACACATCAGAATCGCTTCAGCGAGGTGGTACTGGCGAGTATCCACAACTTAGAGCAGGAATAAGTAAAAAGTAGGGAAGTAGGGGTTAAGTGGGTCAAAATATTAAAGGCGTGTTTGCTACAATAGTCATTAGTCTGGTATAACTGTAACTGCAAATTTTAAGCTTCTCCGCGGTGGGGCATAGGGGATGTTCTCCCTGCCTATGGGGCTCCAGTTAACGTCCCAATTTTCTTACAGCAATTCTTTAAATCCATTGAGCTTTTGTGCAGCAAGAGAGAAAGAAAACACACACATTCAAGCAGCTTCTGATATGAGAGATATTTTGTGTCAACAATACTCATTAAGCAGTTAAAGCCCCGTCCCCCCTAACTAAACTTTGACCCCACCCCCAAGTCCGACCCCGTGTGCATGGCCCAGTGGTCGCATACAAATTTCCGTTCAAGGTATTTTACATGTACACATTTAATCAATCATTACTTCTGCAAAGTTTGATATCAAAATCTATCAAATTGACTTTGTAATTGAATTTTATTGATATTGGACCTTCGTGTGGACCCCTCACCTTGCCGATGACGACCTTGATCATGTACGGAAGCCGTGTACCTAATTTGGTTGCATTCCGACCAGTGGTTTAAGAGAAAATAGCGTAACTGAAGAACGGACGAACCCCTAGCCCCTACCCCAACCCCCGAAATACTAAAGCTTTGAATCCCACTAAAAGTGTGCCCAGTGTTTAGGTAGCCTTATAGTACTATGTTTCCAGCACAGAGGAAGCTTGTGCTAAGGTATAACTCTGAATGTTCCCAGCGTGGAGGTATCCATATAGTGCTGTGTTTCCAGCACAGAAGAAGATAGTGCTCGGTTATAACTGTGAATGTTCCCATCGTGGAGGTAGCCTTATAGTGCTATATTTCCAGCACAGAGGAAGCGCTAGTGCTCAGGAAGTATTGGGAATGTTCCCAGCGTGGAGGTAGCTCTATAGTGCTGTGTTTCCAGCAGAGAGGAAGCTAGTTCTTAGGTAGTACTGGGAATGTTCCCAGCGTGAAGGTAGCCTTATAGGGCTGTGTTTCCAGCACAGAGGAAGCTAGTGTTCAGGTAGTACTGGGAATGTTCCCAGCGTGGAGGTAGCCTTATAGTGCTGTGTTTCCAGCACAGAGGAAGCACTAGTGCTAAGGTAGAACTGGGAATGTGCCCGGCGTGGAGGTAGCCTTATAGTGCTGTGTTTCTAGCATAAAGGAAGCTAGTGCTCAGGTAGTACTGTGAATGTTATCAGCGTGGTTTTAGCCTTATAGTGCTGTGTTTCTAGCACATAGAAAGTGACTGCTCAAGTAGTACTAGGAATCTTGCCAGCATGGAGGTTCCTTGTAGTGTTGTGTTTCAAGCACAGAGGAAGCTAATGCTCAGGTACTACTAGAAATGTTCCCAGCGTTGATGCAGCCTTATAGTTCTGCTTTTCCAGCACAGAGGAAGCTAGTGCTCAGGTAGTACTAGGAATGTTCGGTTATAACTGGGAATGTTCCCAGCGTGGAGGTAGCCTTATAGTGCTATATTTCAGGCACAGAGGAAGCACTAGTGCTCAGGAAGTACTGGGAATGTTCCCAGCGTGGTGGTAGCTCTATAGCGCTGTGTTTCCAGCACAGAGGAAGCTAGTTCTTAGGTAGTACTAGGAATGTTCCCAGCGTAGAGGTAGTTTTATAGTGCTATGTTTCCAGCACAGAGGAAGCTAGTGCTCAGGTAGTACTGGGAATGTTCCCAGCGTGGAGGTAGCCTTTAAGTGCTCTGTATCCAGCACATAGGAAGCTAGTCCTCAGGTAGTATTGGGAATGTTCCCAGCGTGGAGGTAGCGTTATAGTGCTGTGTTTCAAGCACAGAGGAAGCGCTAGTGCTCAGGTAGTACTGGGAATGATCCCAGCGTGAAGGTAGCCTTATAGTGCTGTGTTTCCAACACAGAGGACGTAGTCCTCAGGTATTATTGTGAATGTTCCC
Source organism: Lucinisca nassula (assembly GCA_963580285.1). NCBI lineage: Eukaryota > Metazoa > Mollusca > Bivalvia > Lucinida > Lucinidae > Lucinisca > Lucinisca nassula. Next base: position 112,954,858 of record OY757025.1, on the reverse strand, counting down.
AGCGTGGAGGTAGCCATATAGTGTTGTGTTTCCAGCACAGAGGAAGCGCTAGAATGTGCCCAGCGTGGAGGTGGCCTTATAGTGCTGTGTTTCTAGCACAAAGGAATCTAGTGCTCAGGTAGAACTGCACAGAGGAAGCGACTGCTCAAGTAGTACTAGGAATGTTCCCAGCGTGGAGGTTCCTTATAGTTTTGCGTTTCCAGCACAGAGGAAGCTAGTGCTCAGGTAGTACTAGAAATGTTCCCAGCGTGGATGCAGCCTTATAGTTCTGCGTTTCCAGCACAGAGGAAGCTAGTCCTCAGGTAGTACTAGAAATGTTCCCAGTGTGGAGGTAGCCTTATAGTGTTGTGTTTCCAGCACAGAGGAAGCTAGTGCTCAGGTAGTACTGGGAATGTTCCCAGCGTGGAGGTAGACTTATAGTGCTGTGTTTCCAGCACATATGAGGCTAGTGCTCAGATAGTACTGGGAATGTTCCCAGCGTGGAGGTAGACTTATAGTGCTGTGTTTCCAGCACAGAGGAAGCTAGTGCTCGGTTATAACTGGGAATGTTCCCATCGTGGAGGTAGCCTGATAGTGCTATGTTTCCAGCACAGAGGAAGCGCTAGTGCTCAGGAAGTACTGGGAATGTTTCCAGCGTGGAGGTAGCTCTATAGTTCTGTATTTCCAGCACAGAGGAAGCTAGTGTTCAGGTAGTACTAGGAATGTTCCCAGCGTGGAGGTAGTCTTATAGTGCTATGTTTCCAGCACAGAGGAAGCTAGTGCTCAGGTAGTACTGGGAATGTGCCCAGCGTGGAGGTAGCCATATAGTGCTGTGTTGTGCTCAGCTTGTCCTCAGGTAGTACTGGGATTGTGCCCAGTGTTTAGGTAGCCTTATAGAACTATGTTTCCAGCACAGAGGAAGCTAGTGCTAAGGTATAACTCTGAATGTTCCCAGCGTGGAGGTAGCCTTATAGTGCTGTGTTTCCAGCACAGAGGAAGCTAGTGCTAGTTTATAACTGGGAATGTTCCCAGCGTAGAGGTAGCCATATAGTGCTATATTTCCAGCACAGAGGAAGTGCTAGTGCTCAGGAAGTATTGGGAATGTTCCCTGCGTGGAGGTAACTGTACAGTGCTTTGTTTCCAGCAGAGAGGAAGGTAGTTCTTATGTAGTACTTGGAATGTTCCCAGGGTGAAGGTAGCCTTATAGGGTTGTGTTTCCAGCAAAGAGGAAACTAGTTTTCAGGTTGTACTATGAATGTTCCCAGCATGGAGGTAGTCTTATAGTGCTGTGTTTCCAACACAGAGGAAGCTAGTCCTCCGGTAGTATTGGGAATGTTCCCAACGTGGAGCTAACCTTATAGTGCTGAGTTTCCAGCACAGAGGAAGCTGGTCCTCAGGTAGTATTGTGAATGTTCCCAGCGTGGAGGTAGCCTTATATTACTGTGTTTACAGCACAGGGGAAGCTAGTCCTCAGGTAGTATTGGGAATGTTCCCAGTGTGGAGGTAGCCTTATAGTGCTGTGTTTTCAGCATAGAGGAAGCTAGTCCTCAGGTAGTACTGGGAATGTGCCCAGTTTTTAGGTAGTCTTATAGTTCTATGTTTCAATCACAGAGGAAGCTAGTGCTAAGGTATAACTCTGAATGTTCCCAGCGTGAAGGTAGTCTTACAGTGCTGTGTTTCCAGCACAGAGGAAGCTAGTGCTCTGTTATAACTGGGAATGTTCCCATGGTGGAGGTAGGGATGTGTTTCCAGCACAGAGGAAGCGCAAGTGCTCAGGAAGTACTGGGAATGTTCCCAGCGTGGAGGTAGCTCTATAGTGCTGCATTTCCAGCAGAGAGGAAGTTCTTAGGTAGTACTGGGAATGTTCCCAGCGTGGAGGTAGCCTTATAGGGCTGTGTTTCCAGCACAGAGGAAGCTAGTGTTCATGTAGTACTAGGAATGTCCCCAGCGTGGAGGTACCCTTATAGTGCTGTGTTTCCAGCACAGAGGAAATGCTAGTGCTCAGGTAGTACAGGGAATGTGCCCAGCATGGAGGTAACCTTATAGTGTTGTGTTTCTAGCGCAGAGGAAGCTAGCTAGTGCTAGGGTATAACTCTGAATGTTCCCAGTGTGGAGGTTGCCTTATAGTGCTGTGTTTCCAGCACAGAGGAAGCTCTAGTCCTCAGGTAGTACTGGGGTGTGCTCAATGTGGAGGTAGCCATATAGTTCTGTTTCCATCACAGAGGAAACTGGTGCTACGGTAAAACTCTGAATGTTCCCAGCGTGGAGGTAGCCTTATAGTGCTTCGTTTCCAGCACAGAGGAAGGTAGTGCTCGGTTATAACTGGGTATGTTCCCTTCGTTGATGTAGCCTTATAGTGCTATGTTTCCAGCACAGAGGAAGCGCTAGTGCTCAGGAAGTACTGAGAATGTTCCAAGCTTGGAGGTAGCTCTATAGCGCTGTATTTCCAGCAGAGAGGAAGCGTGTACTTAGGTAGTACTGGTAATGTTCCCAGCATGGAGTTAGCCTTACAGGGCTGTGTTTCCAGCACTGTGGAAGCTAGTTTTCAAGTAGAACTAGGAATAATCCCAGCGTAGAGGTAGGTCTATAGTGCTATGTTTCCAGCACAAAGGAAGCTAGTGCTCAGGTAGTACTTGGAATGTTCCCAGCGTCGAGATAGCCTTTTAGAGCTGCGTATCAAGCACAGAGGAAGCTAGTCCTCAGGTAGTTTTGGGAATGTTCCCAGCATGGAGGTAGCCTTATAGTGCTTTGTTTCCAGCACAGAGGAAGCGCTAGAGCTCAGGTAGTACTGTGAATGATCCCAGCGTGGAGGTAGCCTTATAGTGCTGTGTTTCCAACACAGAGGACGTAGTCCTCAGGTATTATTGTGAATGTTCCCAGCGTGGAGGTAGCCTTAGTTTGCTGTGTTTACAGCACTGGGGAAGCTAGTCCTCAGGTAGTATTGGGAATGTTACCAGCGTGGAGTAAGCCTTATAGTGCTGTGTTTCCAGCACAGAGGAAGCGCTTGTGCTCAGGTATTACTGTGAATGTTCCCAGCGTGGAGATAGCCTTTTAGAGCTGCGTATCAAGCACAGAGGAAGCTAGTCCTCAGGTAGTTTTGGGAATGTTCCCAGCATGGAGGTAGCCTTATAGTGCTTTGTTTCCAGCACAGAGGAAGCGCTAGAGCTCAGGTAGTACTGTGAATGATCCCAGCGTGGAGGTAGCCTTATAGTGCTGTGTTTCCAACACAGAGGACGTAGTCCTCAGGTATTATTGTGAATGTTCCCAGCGTGGAGGTAGCCATATAGTGTTGTGTTTCCAGCACAGAGGAAGCGCTAGAATGTGTCCAGCGTGGAGGTGGCCTTATAGTGCTGTGTTTCTAGCACAGAGGAATCTTGTGCTCAGGTAATACTGGGAATGTCCCCAGCGTGGATGTAGCCTTATAGTGCTGTGTTTCCAGCACAGAGGAAGCTAGTCCTCAGGTAGTATTGGGAATGTTCACAGCGTGTATGTAGCCTTATAGTGCTGTGTTTCCAGCACAGAGGAAGCGCTAGTGCTCAGGTAGTACAGAGATGTGCCAAGAGTGGAGGTAGCCTTATAGTGATGTGTATCCAGCACAGGAGAAGCTTGGGAATGTTCACAGCGTGGATGTAGCCTTATATTGCTGTGTTTCCAGCACAGAGGAAGCGCTAGTGCTCAGGTAGTACAGGGAATGTGCCAAGAGTGGATGTAGCCTTATAGTGATGTGTATCCAGCACAGTAGAAGCTTGTCCTCAGATAGGAAGTTCAGGTAGTACTGGGAATGTTCCCAGCGTGGAGGTAGCCTTACAGTGCTGTGTTTCTAGCACATAGGAAGCGCTAGTGTCAGGTAGTACTGTGAATGTGCCCAGCGTGGAGGTAGCCTTATAGTGCTGTGTTTCTAGCACAGAGGAATCTAGCACTCAGGTAGTACTGGGAATGTTCCCAGCGTGGAGATAGCCTTATAGTGCTGCGTTTGTAGCACATAGGAAGCGCTAGTGCACAGATAGTACAGGGAATGTGCCGTGCGTGAAGGTAGCCTTTTAGTGCTGTCTATCAAGCACAGGAGAAGCTAGTCCTCAGATAGGAAGTTCATGTAGTACTGGGAATGTTCCCAGCGTGGAGGAAGCCTTACAGTGCTGTGTTTCTAGCACATAGAAAGCGCTAGTGCTCAGGTAGTTCTGTGAATGTGCCCAGCGTGGAGGTAGCCTTATAGTGCTGTGTTTCTAGCACAGAGGAATCTAGTACTCAGGTAGTACTGGGAATGTTCCCAGCGTGGAGGTAGCCTTACAGTGCTGTGTTACTACCACATAGGAAGCGCTAGTGCTCAGGTAGTACAGGGAATGTGTCCAGCGAGGATGTAGCCTTATAGTGCTGTGTTTCTAGCACATAGGAAGCGCTAGTGCTCAGGTAGTACAGGAAATGTTCCCAGCATGGAGATAGCATTATAGTGCTGCGTTTGTAGCACATAGGAAGCGCTAGTGCACAGATAGTACAGGGAATGTGCCGTGCGTGGAGGTAGCCTTTTAGTGCTGTGTATCCAGCACATGAGAAGCTAGTCCTCAGGTAGTACCGGGAATGTACCCAGCGTGGAGGTAGCCTTATAGTGCTGTGTTTCTAGCACAGGGGAAGGTAGTGCTCAGTTAGTACTGGGAATGTTCCCAGCGTGGATGTAGCCCTACAGTGCTGTGCTTCTAGCACATAGGAAGCGCTAGTGCTCTGGTAGTACTGGGAATGTTCCCAGCGTGGAGGTAGCCTTATAATGCTGTGTCTCCATCACAGAAGAAGCTAGTCCTCACGTAGTACTGGGAATGTGCCTAGTGTTTAGGTAGCTTTATAGTTCTATGTTTCCAGCAAAGAGGAAGCTAGTGCTAAGGTATAACTCTGAATGTTCCCAGCGTGGAGGTAGCCTTATAGTGCTGTTTTTCCAGCACAGAGGAAGCTAGTGCTCGGTTATAAATGGGAATGTTCCCATGGTGGAGGTAGCCCTATAGGGCTATGTTTCCAGCACAGAGGAAGCGCTAGTGCTCATGAAGTACTGGGAATGTTCCCAGCGTGGAGGTTGCTCTATAGTGCTGTGTTTCCAGCAGAGAGGAAGCTAGTTCTTAGGTAGTACTGGGAATGTTCCCAGTGTGGAGGTAGCCTTATAGAGCTGTGTTTCCAGCACAGAGGAAAATAGTGTTCAGGTAGTACTAGGAATGTTCCCAGCGTGGAGGTAGTCTTATACTGCTATGTTTCCAGCACAGAAGAACCTAGTGCTCAGGGAAATGGAAATGTTCCCAGTGTGGAGGTAGCCTTATAGAGCTGTGTTTCCAGCACAGAGGGGAAGCTAGTTCTTAGGTAGTACTGGGAATGTTCGCAGTGTGGAGGTAGCCTTATTGTGCTTTGTTTCTAGCTGTAGTACTAGGAATGTTCCCAGCGTGGAGGTAGCTCTATAGTGCTGTGTTTCCAGCAGAGGGGAAGCTAGTTCTTAGGTAGTACTGGGAATGTTCGCAGTGTGGAGGTAGCCTTATTGTGCTTTGTTTCTAGCTGAGAGGAAGCTAGTTCTTTGGTAGTATTGGGAATGTTCTAAGCGTGGAGGTAGCCTTATAGTGCTGTGTTTCCTGCACAGAGGAAGCGCTAGTGCTCAGGTAGAACTGTGAATGTGCCCAGCGTGGAGGTAGCCTTATAGTGCTGTGTTTCTAGCACAGAGGGACCTAGTACTCAGGTAGTACTGGGAATGTTCCCAGTGTGGAGGTAGCCTTATTGTGCTTTGTTTCTAACTGAGAGGAAGCTAGTTCTTTGGTAGTATTGGGAATGTTCTAAGCGTGGAGGTAGCCTTATAGTGCTGTGTTTCCAGCACAGAGTAAGCTAATCCTCAGGTAGTACTTGGAATGTGTCCAGTGTTTATGTAGCCTTATATTTCTATGTTTCCAGCACAGAGGAAGCTAGTGCTAAGGTATAAGTCTCAATGTTCTCAGCGTGGAGGTAGTCTTATAGTGCTGTGTTTCCAGCACAGAGGAAGCTAGTGCTCTGTTATAACTGGGAATGTTCCCAGCGTGGAGATACCCTATAGCGCTATGTTTCCAGCACAGAGGAAGTACTGGGAATGTTCCCAGCGTGGAGGTAGATCTATTGTGCTGTGTTTCCAGCAGAAAGGAAGCTAGTCCTCAGGTAGTACTGGGAATGTGCCCAGTGTTTAGGTAGCCTTATAGTTTTATGTTTCCAGCACCGAGGAAGCTAGTGCTAAGGTATAACTCTGAATGTTCCCAGCGTGGAGGTAGTCTTATAATGCTATGTTTCCAGCACAGAAGAAGCTAGTGCTCAAGGTATTACTGGGAATGTTCCCAGCGTGGAGATAGACTTTTAGTGCTGTGTATCCAGCACAGAGGAAGCTAGTCCTCAGGTAGTATGGGGAATGTTTCCAGCGTGGAGGTAGCCATAGAGTGTTGTGTTTCCAGCACAGAGGCAGCGCTAGAATATGCCCAGCGTGGAGGTGGCCTTATAGTGCTGTGTTTCTAGCACAGAGGAATCTTGTGCTCAGGTAATACTGGGAATGTCCCCAGCGTGGATGTAGCCTTATAGTGCTGTGTTTCCAGCACAGAGGAAGCTAGTCCTCAGGTAGTATTGGGAATGTTCACAGCGTGGATGTAGCCTTAAAGTGCTGTGTTTCCAGTACAGAGGAAGCGCTAGTGCTCAGGTAGTACAGGGAATGTGTCAAGAGTGGAGGTAGCCTTATAGTGATGTGTTTCTAGCACAGGGAAGCTAGTACACAGATAGTACTGGGAATGTTCCCAGCGTGGAGGTAGCCTTATAGTGCTGTGTTTCTAGCACAGAGGAATCTAGCACTCGGGTAGTACTGGGAATGTTCCCAGCGTGGAGATAGCCTTATAGGAACCTAGTGCTCAGGTAGTACTGGTGTTGTTCCAAGCGTGGAGATAGCCTTATAGTGCTGTGTTTCCAGCACAGAGGAAGCTAGTCCTCAGGTAGTATTGGGAATGTGCCCAGCGTGGAGGTAGCCTTATAGTGCTGTGTTTCCAGCACAAAGGACGCTAGTCCTTAGGTAGTATTGGGAATGTTCCCAGCGTGGAGGTAGCCTTATATTGCTGTGTTTCCAGCACAGGGGAAGCTAGTCCTCAGGTAGAATTGAGAATGTTCCCAGCGTGGAGGTAGCCTTACAGTCCTGTTCTTCCAGCACAGAGGAAGCGCTAGTGCTCAGGTAGTACTGTGAAAGTGCCCAGCACGGAGGTAGCCTCATAGTGCTGTGTTTCTACAACAGAGGAATTAAGTGCTCAGGTAGTAATGAGTGTTCCCAGTGTGGAGGTAGCCTTATAGTGCTGTGTTTCCAGCAAAGAGGAAGCTAGTCCTCAGGCAGTATTGGGAATGTTCCCAGCGTGGAGGTAGCCTTATAGTGCTGTGTTTCCAGCACAGAGGAAGCGCTAGTGGTCAGGTAGTACAGGGAATGTGCCCAGCGTGGAGGTAGCCTTAATGTGCTGTGTTTCTAGCACATATGAAGCGCTAGTGCTCAGGTAGTACTGGGAATGTTCCCAACGTGGAGGTAGCCTTATAGTGCTGTGTTTCCAGCACAGAGTAAGCTAATCCTCAGGTAGTACTTGGAATGTGTCCAGTGTTTATGTAGCCTTATATTTCTATGTTTCCAGCACAGATGAAGCTAGTGCTAAGGTATAAGTCTCAATGTTCTCAGCGTGGAGGTAGTCTTATAGTGCTGTGTTTCCAGCACAGAGGAAGCTAGTGCTCGGTTATAACTGGGAATGTTCCCAGAGTGGAGATACCCTATAGCGCTATGTTTCCAGCACAGAGGAAGTACTCGGAATGTTCCCAGCGTGGAGGTAGATCTATTGTGCTTTGTTTCCAGCAGAGAGGAAGCTAGTTCTTAGGTAGTACTGGGAATGTTCCCAGCGTGGAGGTAGCCTTATATGGCTTTGTTTCCAGCACAAAGGAAGCTAGTGTTCATGTAGTACTAGGAATGTTCCTAGCGTGGAGGTAGCCTTATATGGCTGTGTTTCCAGCACAGAAGAAGCTAGTGCTCAAGGTATTACTGGGAATGTTCCCAGCGTGGAGATAGACTTTTAGTGCTGTGTATCCAGCACAGAGGAAGCTAGTCCTCAGGTAGTATGGGGAATGTTCCCAGCGTGGAGGTAGCCATATAGTGTTGTGTTTCCAGCAAAGAGGCAGCGCTAGAATATGCCCAGCGTGGAGGTGGCCTTATAGTGCTGTGTTTCTAGCACAGAGGAATCTTGTGCTCAGGTAATACTGGGAATGTCCCCAGCGTGGATGTAGCCTTATAGTGCTGTGTTTCCAGCACAGAGGAAGCTAGTCCTCAGGTAGTATTGGGAATGTTCACAGCGTGGATGTAGCCTTATAGTGCTGTGTTTCCAGCACAGAGGAAGCGCTAGTGCTCAGGTAGTACAGGGAATGTGCCAAGAGTGGAGGTAGCCTTATAGTGATGTGTTTCTAGCACAGGGGAAGCTAGTGCTCAGATAGTACTGGGAATGTTCCCAGCGTGGAGGTAGCCTTACAGTTCTGTGTTTCTAGCACATAGAAAGCGCTAGTGCTCAGGTAGTACTGTGAATGTGCCCAGCGTGGAGGTAGCCTTATAGTGCTGTGTTTCTAGCACAGAGGAATCTAGCACCCAGGTAGTACTGGGAATGTTCCCAGCGTGGAGATAGCCTTATAGTGCTGTGTTTGTAGCACATGGGAAGCGCTAGTGCACAGATAGTACAGGGAATGTGCCGTGCGTGAAGGTAGCCTTTTAGTGCTGTGTAACCAGCACAGGAGAAGCTAGTCCTCAGATAGGAAGCTAGTCCTCAGGTAGTACTGGGATTGTTCCCAGCGTGGAGGTAGCCTTACAGTGCTGTGTTTCTAGCACATACGAAGCGCTAGTGCTCAGGTAGTACTGTGAATGTGCCCAGCGTGGAGGTAGCCTTATAGTGCTGTGATTCTAGCACAGAGGAATCTAGTACTCAGGTAGTACTGGGAATGTTCCCAGCGTGGAGGTAGCCTTACAGTGCTCTGTTTCTAGCACATAGGAAGCGCTAGTGCTCAGGTAGTACAGGAAATGTTCCCAACATGGAGATAGCCTTATAGTGCTGTGTTTCCAGCAAAGCGGAAGCTAGTCCTCAGGCAGTATTGGGAATGTTCCCAGCGTGGAGGTAGCCTTATAGTGCTGTGTTTCCAGCACAGAGGAAGCGCTGTGGTCAGGTAGTACAGGGAATGTGCCCAGCGTGGAGGTAGCCTTAATGTGCTGTGTTTCTAGCACATATGAAGCGCTAGTGCTCAGGTATTACAGGGAATGTGTCCATCGAGGATGTAGCCTTATAGTGCTGTGTTTCTAGCACATAGGAAGCGCTAGTGCTCAGGTAGTACAGGAAATGTTCCCAACATGGAGATAGCCTTATAGTGCTGTGTTTCCAGCAAAGAGGAAGCTAGTCCTCAGGCAGTATTGGGAATGTTCCCAGCGTGGAGGTAGCCTTATAGTGCTGTGTTTCCAGCACAGAGGAAGCGCTGTGGTCAGGTAGTACAGGAAATGTTCCCAGCGTGGAGGTAGCCTTACAGTGCTGTGTTTCTAGCACATATGAAGCGCTAGTGCTCAGGTTGTACTGGGAATGTTCCCAGCGTGGAGGTAGCCTTATAGTGCTGTGTTTCCAGCACAGAGGAAGCTAATCCTCAGGTAGTACTTGGAATGTGTCCAGTGTTTATGTAGCCTTATAGTTCTATGTTTCCAGCACAGAGGAAGCTAGTGCTAAGGTATAAGTCTCAATGTTCCCAGCGTGGAGGTAGTCTTATAGTGCTGTGTTTCCAGCACAGAGGAAGCTAGTGCTCGGTTATAACTGGGAATGTTCCCAGCGTGGAGATACCCTATAGGGCTATGTTTCCAGCACAGAGGAAGTACTCGGAATGTTCCCAGCGTCGAGGTAGATCTATTGTGCTGTGTTTCCAGCAGAGAGGAAGCTAGTTCTTAGGTAGTACTGGGAATGTTCCCAGCGTGGAGGTAGTCATATATGGCTGTGTTTCCTGCACAAAGGAAGCTAGTGTTCATGTAGTACTAGGAATGTTCCTAGCGTGGATGTAGTCTTGTAATGCTATGTTTCCAGCACAGAAGAAGCTAGTGCTCAAGGTATTACTGGGAATGTTCCCAGCGTGGAGATAGACTTTTAGTGCTGTGTATCCAGCACAGAGGAAGCTAGTCCTCAGGTAGTATGGGGAATGTTCCCAGCGTGGAGGTAGCCATATAGTGTTGTGTTTCCAGCACAGAGGAAGCGCTAGAATGTGCCCAGCGTGGAGGTGGCCTTATAGTGCTGTGTTTCTAGCACAGAGGAATCTTGTGCTCAGGTAATACTGGGAATGTCCCCAGCGTGGATGTAGCCTTATAGTGCTGTGTTTCCAGCACAGAGGAAGCTAGTCCTCAGGTAGTATTGGGAATGTTCACAGCGTGGATGTAGCCTTATAGTGCTGTGTTTCCAGCACAGAGGAAGCGCTAGTGTTCAGGTAGTACAGAGATGTGCCAAGAGTGGAGGTAGCCTTATAGTGCTGTGTATCCAGCACAGGAGAAGCTTGGGAATGTTCACAGCGTGGATGTAGCCTTATAGTGCTGTGTTTCCAGCACAGAGGAAGCGCTAGTGCTCAGGTAGTACAGGGAATGTGCCAAGAGTGGAGGTAGCCTTATAGTGATGTGTATCCAGCACAGGAGAAGCTTGTCCTCAGATAGGAAGTTCAGGTAGTACTGGGAATGTTCCCAGCGTGGAGGTAGCCTTACAGTGCTGTGTTTCTAGCACATAGGAAGCGCTAGTGTCAGGTAGTACTGTGAATGTGCCCAGCGTGGAGGTAGCCTTATAGTGCTGTGTTTCTAGCACAGAGGAATCTAGCACTCAGGTAGTACTGGGAATGTTCCCAGCGTGGAGATAGCCTTATAGTGCTGCGTTTGTAGCACATAGGAAGCGCTAGTGCACAGATAGTACAGGGAATGTGCCGTGCGTGAAGGTAGCCTTTTAGTGCTGTCTATCAAGCACAGGAGAAGCTAGTCCTCAGATAGGAAGTTCATGTAGTACTGGGAATGTTCCCAGCGTGGAGGTAGCCTTACAGTGCTGTGTTTCTAGCACATAGAAAGCGCTAGTGCTCAGGTAGTTCTGTGAATGTGCCCAGCGTGGAGGTAGCCTTATAGTGCTGTGTTTCTAGCACAGAGGAATCTAGTACTCAGGTAGTACTGGGAATGTTCCCAGCGTGGAGGTAGCCTTACAGTGCTGTGTTACTACCACATAGGAAGCGCTAGTGCTCAGGTAGTACAGGGAATGTGTCCAGCGAGGATGTAGCCTTATAGTGCTGTGTTTCTAGCACATAGGAAGCGCTAGTGCTCAGGTAGTACAGGAAATGTTCCCAGCATGGAGATAGCCTTATAGTGCTGCGTTTGTAGCACATAGGAAGCGCTAGTGCACAGATAGTACAGGGAATGTGCCGTGCGTGGAGGTAGCCTTTTAGTCCTGTGTATCCAGCACAGGAGAAGCTAGTCCTCAGGTAGTACCGGGAATGTACCCAGCGTGGAGGTAGCCTTATAGTGCTGTGTTTCTAGCACAGGGGAAGCTAGTGCTCAGTTAGTACTGGGAATGTTCCCAGCGTGGATGTAGCCCTACAGTGCTGTGCTTCTAGCACATAGGAAGCGCTAGTGCTCTGGTAGTACTGGGAATGTTCCCAGCGTGGAGGTAGCCTTATAGTGCTGTGTCTCCATCACAGAAGAAGCTAGTCCTCACGTAGTACTGGGAATGTGCCTAGTGTTTAGGTAGCTTTATAGTTCTATGTTTCCAGCAAAGAGGAAGCTAGTGCTAAGGTATAACTCTGAATGTTCCCAGCGTGGAGGTAGCCTTATAGTGCTGTTTTTCCAGCACAGAGGAAGCTAGTGCTCGGTTATAAATGGGAATGTTCCCATGGTGGAGGTAGCCCTATAGGGCTATGTTTCCAGCACAGAGGAAGCGCTAGTGCTCATGAAGTACTGGGAATGTTCCCAGCGTGGAGGTTGCTCTATAGTGCTGTGTTTCCAGCAGAGAGGAAGCTAGTTCTTAGGTAGTACTGGGAATGTTCCCAGTGTGGAGGTAGCCTTTTAGAGCTGTGTTTCCAGCACAGAGGAAAATAGTGTTCAGGTAGTACTAGGAATGTTCCCAGCGTGGAGGTAGTCTTATACTGCTATGTTTCCAGCACAGAAGAACCTAGTGCTCAGGGAGTGAGTGAGTTTTAGTTTTACGTCCCACCAACAGCTAAGGTCATACGGAGACGGGACCTCGGTTTAAAGACTCATCCGAAAGTCTGGAGAAGCCCGGGATCGATCCTGCGATCCCTGGTTTACAAGGCGAGTAGCGTAACCACTGCACCACGGAGGCTTCTAATAGTGCTCAGGGAAATGGAAATGTTCCCAGTGTGGAGGTAGCCTTATAGAGCTGTGTTTCCAGCACAGAGGGGAAGCTAGTTCTTAGGTAGTACTGGGAATGTTCGCAGTGTGGAGGTAGCCTTATTGTGCTTTGTTTCTAGCTGTAGTACTAGGAATGTTCCCAGCGTGGAGGTAGCTCTATAGTGCTGTGTTTCCAGCAGAGGGGAAGCTAGTTCTTAGGTAGTACTGGGAATGTTCGCAGTGTGGAGGTAGCCTTATTGTGCTTTGTTTCTAGCTGAGAGGAAGCTAGTTCTTTGGTAGTATTGGGAATGTTCTAAGCGTGGAGGTAGCCTTATAGTGCTGTGTTTCCTGCACAGAGGAAGCGCTAGTGCTCAGGTAGAACTGTGAATGTGCCCAGCGTGGAGGTAGCCTTATAGTGCTGTGTTTCTAGCACAGAGGGACCTAGTACTCAGGTAGTACTGGGAATGTTCCCAGTGTGGAGGTAGCCTTATTGTGCTTTGTTTCTAACTGAGAGGAAGCTAGTTCTTTGGTAGTATTGGGAATGTTCTAAGCGTGGAGGTAGCCTTATAGTGCTGTGTTTCCTGCACAGAGGAAGCGCTAGTGCTCAGGTAGAACTGTGAATGTGCCCAGCGTGGAGGTAGCCTTATAGTGATGTGTTTCTAGCACAGAGGGACCTAGTACTCAGGTAGTACTGGGAATGTTCCCAGCGTGGATGTAGCCTTATAGTGCTGTGTTTCCAGCACAGAGGAAGCTAGTCCTCAGGTAGTATCTGGAGTGTTCCCAGCGCGGATGTAGTGTTATAGCACTGTGTTTCAAGCACAGAGGAAGCGCTAGCGTTCAGGTAGTACAGGGAATGTGCCCTGCGTGGAGGTAACCATATAGTGCTGTGTTTCTAGCACAGGGGAAGCTAGTGCTCAGATAGTACTGGGAATGTTCCCAGCGTGGAGGTAGCCTTATAGTGCTATGTTTCCAGCATAGAGGAAGCTAGTGCTCAGGTAGTACTGGGAATGTTCCCAGCGTGGGGGTAGCCTTATAGTGCTGTGTTTCCAGCACAGAAGAAGCTAAGCCTCAGGTAGTACTGTGAATGTACACAGCGTGTAGGTAGCCTTTACTTGATGTGTTTCCTGCACGGTGCAAGCCACAGCACAGATAGTTCTGGTAATGTGTCCAGCGTTAGTGTAGCCTATTCTTGAAGTGGTTCAAACTCAAAGAAAGCGACTGCTGGGATAGTACTGGTAACCTGTCCACTGGTGAGGTAGCCTATACATGTACGTGATCGGTTTCAAGCACGTTGAATACACTGCTATTGTAATACTCGGAATGAGCCAAGGGTGGATGGGAGGTAGCCTATACCTGCTGTGTTTCCAGCAAAGGAAGCTAGTGCTCGGTTATAACTGGGAATTGTGTCCATCATGAAGGTAGCCTATACTTGCTGTGCTTTCTTCGAACAGACTAGAGTCTGAAGTTGGAAGGTGGGCCAAACCGAATTCTATTCTGTTTGAAAATTGGCTTTGTTCAACTTGTGGAATGCTTGAAGACGAGTTTCATTTTACACTCGAATACACTAGATATACTGACTTAAGAAGCTCGCTTTGACCTAAATATTTCAGAACAAGACCCAATAAACATATATTAATTGAAATGTTTAATTCATAGTCTAAACAGTTAATAAAAAAATCGCTTTATGTTTTAAGGCCTTTAAAACTACGGAACAATACTTCTTTACATGATCCTTCATCCTTAAGGATGTACCTTCTCCAAGGCAAATACCACATTACAAAACCAGGCCTATCTATATTTAATTTTACCTCCAAAATAATGAAAATTGTCTGATAAAGAATTGTGCTAATTTTCTTGCTTATGCTTTGAACATGGTTTGTGGGCACTCATTAGAGCCGCCGCAATGAGGCGGTTCTGATGGGTGCCCACGACGCATGTCTATGGGCGGGCATTAGGAGAATTATATATACCCCTGTTGATCCCAGTTTTACTGTGTAAAGGTGGGGTTCAAACGGGTCGAAATTATATAGGCCTGTTTTCTTGATGGAGATTCATGTTTGAAAAAAAAAAATAGTTTACATATCAATCGGATGTACACCATTATTGTACTTTGTTATGTGTTTTTCTAATTAACATCAGTCCGCTTTTGTCACATCTACTGTATGTATTATATATGTTGTAAAACAGATGGGCCGATTGGCCTGGTGTTTCTGAATAAACATGAAACTTGAAACTGGGTGAAAAGTAAAAGTAAAACAAAGATCAGGAATCGATACAATTAACTTACTCCACCCACAAAAGACACCAAAGGGAAAGAAACACAAACACGAACTTACCAGATCATAATGGGAACCCAAACAGAGGAAGGCCAAAAGGACAGGTACTTTCCCACAAAATGACCTATAGGCCATCCAAAATAAAAATACACAAGTGATACACACACTAAGTAACAAACAAAAAACATAAATCGACAGCCACAGAAGAACCGCCTTTGAACGGTCAGTAGAAAAATTCCACTGGGTGGGTGGGTGGGGGGGGGGGGGGCTTAAATCGATTTTACGTGGCCACAATCCTTGCCCTTACTTCTGTCGCGGTACAGACATAAATTTTATTTAGACCGCATGAAGGCTTCCTAACTCAACAGTGTAGCATATCCTAACATACAAATAAAAGAAACTACAGAGATGAAACAAGGTTGAGGACTCTACAGCATACAACAACAGAAATACTGGAGCAAAAGAAAACCAACAGTTAGACCCCGAGGGGCCCGACCAAAGACGGAGCATCAGGCGGCAACCAACATAAAGAATAACAACTAAAATTGATATTCCATCTATGTTTTTACGCTGGAACCGTCATATATTCTTAGGCCCGACCCACCGGTGTGCAATCACAAAGAGGGAAGCAAAGTTGCCAACCGTGATATTTATTTGAAGCCTATATTTCAAGTGTTTCCAGCTCGAGGAAGCAACTGAAAGGATAGTACTGTTAACGTGCCCACCATGGAGGTAGCCTATACTTTTTCCAGCACAGTGGTTTATATTGGTCGTGTAATACTGGGAATGTTCCCAGCGTGAATAAGAGGTAGCCTGTGGTTCCAACATAAGGTGCGTGACTTCTCGGACAATACAACGAATGTACCCAGCGTGGTGATAGCCTATATCTGCTGTGTTTCCAGCACAGATGAAGCCACTGCTAGGGTAATACGGGGAATGTGCCCATAGTGGAGGTAGTCTATACTTGCTCTGTTTCCATCACAGAGGAGGCCCCGCTCAAGTAGTACTGAGAATGTGCCAAGCAAAGAGGTAGCCTATACTTACTGTGTTTCATGCACAGAGGAGACCACCGCTCATGTAGTACTGAGAATGTGCCCAGCGTGGAGGTAGCCTGTACTTACTGCGTTTCATGCACAGCGGAAGCCACTTATCAGAGGTGCGTTCAACAACGCGGGCGCCCGCCGAGCGCTCGCCTGTTTCGTAGACAGGTTCCCTCACCCTATGGCGCAATAGCTTTCGCATATTACCGATCCCTTTATGCGAAAGCTATTGAGCTATAGGGAGAGGGAACCAGTCTACGAACAGACGAGCACTCGGCGGGAGCCCGTTTTGTTGAATGCACCTCTGGAAGTACTGGGAATGTCTTTTACTTGTTCACAGTACTAGCACAGAGCCAGCAAGGCCACCACAGTGCAAGCCACCACTCATGTAGAATTGGTAGCGTGCCGGGCGTAGAACAATGGAATGGACAGGTCATGTAGTTACTTCGAGTTTATCGCAGAGCAAGCATCCGCTCCGGTAGATTTGGAAATGTGTCCTGCGTGGAGCAATGATGGGAATAGTCTTGCAGTTGCTTCACGTTAAGTACAGGGGATACTTTGGCTTTTGTATGCTATATAGGGTGGGGTGCAGCATTAAGTGTTTTACCCTAACAAATAAAAAGCTTTACAGCGTAATCCAAAAATATCCATAATATAATCGGACCCTCTAAAATATTTTCAAAATGTAGCTTACTTAAAACAATACTCTACAATTAGCTAGCTTGCTTTGCATAATTATAATGTGTCTTTACTTATTTCTTTATTGCATTTGGCACGAAAAATGTTTTTAATATTTTTTCTTTCTTCAGATTTCGCCTTAACTCCAGGAGGGGACACAGGCGGTATATATTATTTACACTCCAGCTTTACAGGATGAAAGCCTACACAGTAATCATGTCTATACCGTACGGTTATTCAGCCTGCACAAGGGATGTTTCAGTTAACGTCCCAATTTCCTAACAGCAATTCTTTAAATCCACTGAGCTGTTGTGCAGCAAGAGAAAAAAAAAACAACATTCAAATAGCTTCTGGTATGAGGGAAATGCTGTGCCAACAATATTCATGAAGTAGTTTAATCGCCGCTCCCACTCCCTTATTAAAACTTTGATCCGACCTCCAAATCCGACCCCTTAGGCATTATCCAGTGGTCGCAACCAAAATTCCGTTCAAAGTATTTTACATATTCTATCAATCATTAATTCTGCAAAGTTTGATATCAAAATCTATAAAACTGACTTTGTTATTAAATGTAATTGATATTTGACCGTTGGACCCCTCACCTGGGAGGGGCGGTGCCAAAATCAAATGGTCAGACAGGCGGACAAACGGACGGAGAGACCGACGGAGGCGGGTTTTTTTTAAAAGCGAAGGAATAAAATTACCAATGACTTTTTGGCTCTCACCCCCAAATGGTATGTTTTAGAGTCGACATCTTCAAAATATCTGCTAAATGGCGTGTACCCATAAAAAAGACCATTTTTGTTAACCCCTAGCCTACAACCGAAATACTAAAGGTTTGACCCCCCCCCCCCCACACACACACTCAATAAAAAAAAGTCCCAGCCTATGGAGCAGGCAAAATTCAGAGTACCATATGTCAGTCAGCCGCGTGTGTGCCTGCAGTACACCTAACTCTATTGGTTTGGTTTGGGTTTTACAAAAATTTCAAGATTATTTTACTCATATCGAGCCCATCGTTAATCAGTAGTTGACGAAAACCGGAGTGTCCGGAGAAAAACCACCACACCTTCAGTTGCAGAACTCGGCGTCTCACATGTGACCCGAGCCATGCTCGAACCACAATGGTTAGAGACCTAATGGCTAAGAGTCATCGCTCTCACCCACTAAGTCACGGAGGTCCGTATAACACTCTATTATAGACAGACTGAAACACGATCGAACGGACAGACGGGCAGGTGAGAGTTATTCTTCTCACCATTTAAACTTGCAGTTGCAGTTGTAGTTGCGTTGTGTTCCCACGGTGGAGAGATGCTCCTGTGGTGGAGGTTCCCCATATGGAGGTTGCAACTATACCCTACTCAATAAATTGCTTCAAACTAGATATGTACATTACGATTCTTCAGAAAACATACTTCAGCTGGTAGCGAACAATACGCTCGTATTTGCATCCCATCAGTGAGCTAATTCCACATAGAAACATTGAAAAGGCTTCGATAGCTTCGCCACAAGATTTGATTCGGCGCTATAAACAATGATAGTTCCGACATCATTGCCAAATCAGCTTGTGTCGAATTATTTAAACAAAAGGCCACATTTCTGGGACAGATTTCAGTATATTTGATTCTTTTATGACCTAATGCACCGACTGCGCCTACTTGTTGTGACAAATGCCTTTTGTGAAGTAAACGCCGGCAAACCTAAGAATGGTTATGACGTCACTGCTCTGACGTAGGTTGTTCCCCCCTGATATTGTCGCATCGAAAACGTTAGAAAAGGATATAAATGCATGTGTTTCAGTTTTAGCGAAATTCTTCTAACAATGGCGAAAAGTTGTGAGATTTTGAAGGAAACAACAGCATTATTGTCGATTTTTAGCCTGTTAGAAACGAAATAGATCAGCTCTAGTTTGTGATTTTTTGAGTAATAAATCAATTTGTCGGTCAGTTGTAAGTCGACAAATCACGAGCGCTACTACGCGCTCGTGATTTGTCTACTTTACAACTGACCTCCAAACTGTGATTTATTGAATAAAAGCATCACAAGTGGAACCCAAAAGGACAGTTTCTTTCCACAAAATGACCAATAAAAATATAAGCAATGCATACATGCAAAGAACGGAATAACCGCCTTGGAAGGGTCAGTAAAATTTATTTCACTGGGGGTGGGTGGGGCTTAAACGGTCCTTTGAAAATTTTGACAGTAACATTGTCAGCCATTGTCAGCAAGATATCTCAACAAGCACAGGGACTAGGGCCTTGATATTTGGTTATATGGCTGGCAGTTATATGATGATGGTGATGATGATGATGGTGATGATGATATTGTAGATGATGATGATGATGATGATGATAATGGTGATGATGATGATTTCGTGTTTGACGATGCGTCAACCAGTTATAAGTAGATGGCCTGACTAACTTACGAATAGATTTTGGAAAATACTTCATGATTTATGGCCCTTTATAAATTTGGACATTTTACCTTTTCAACAAAGTAAACCTGGGGCCAGTTGTTCAAAACTAACAATGTCGTTAGTTAACGTATCGTTAAAACTTTGATCATTTAATATGGCAAATATGCTGAATTTTTTGCTGAAAAAATGTGAGCAGCTTTTGCGGATGTAAAAGCTGCTCACATTTTTTTCAGCAAATACCAAATTTTTTGATATTGTACTTGCTAGAAGAGTTAACAATATGACCACTAACGAGCTCGTTAAGCTACCGATGCTTTGAACAACTGGCCCCTGGAGTTTACAGGGGTAAACCTTATTTTTCGTATTTCTGCTCTAAAATATAGATTGTGGGTACTCGTTAGAACTGCTTCCATGAGGCAGTTCTAACGAGTACCCACAACCCATTTTTTGAGCAGAAATAAGAAAAAACCAGTGCTTCAGCTGAAGTGAACGACCCGCCGGATGCTTTTAGCTTTATGAGTGTTACCATATATGGGTATGGCGGCCATTTTGGTCATGTGACCTGGACCTAAAACGGTTCCCCCAATAAATGAGCCTTATCGTAAGGAGCAAAAATATATCTTATACTTTAGTACTGTATTCTGAATCGTTTGCAGGATAAAATGCATTCTCACTTTTCCAAAACAAAAGCATATCTGTCAAAGTTTGACCTAGGCACAAAGAAGGTCAAGGTCAACCCAGGGTCACCATTTTCGCAATTTATGATGGGCCTACGTCCCAGATGCTATTTATCAAGTTTCGTGGAAATCTGCCCAGTGGTTCTGGAGTAGACTATTTTTGAAGGGTTTTTACCATATATGGCTTGGCGGCCATTTTGGTCATGTGACCTGGACCCCATGAGCAAATTTTGGTTTCCCCCATCCCATAGAGGCTTCATATTAAATTTGACTTCAATCGGCCCAACGGTTTCCGAGGAGAAGCAGTTCGAAAATTTTCACATTTTTCGCCTCGGCGAGGCTATACTAAACGGAATGTAATATTTCGCAAGTTCATTGGTTAGATCTCATTGATATCTAACAGTATGCCAAAAATTGTTTAAATATTCTAAGCGGTTAAGTCACTATCACCAATTTTCACAAACGGGTTACGGACGAACAGACAGACAGACCATATATGGCTTGGCGGCCATTTTGGTCATGTGACCTGGACCCCATGAGCAAATTTTGGTTTCCCCAATCCCATAGAGGCTACTTATGAAATTTGACTTCAATCGGCCCAACGGTTTCCGAGGAGAAGCAGTTCGAAAATTTTCACATTTTCCGCCTCGGCGAGGCTATACTAAATGAAATGTAATATTTCCAAGTTCATTGGTTAGATCTCATTGATATCTATCAGTATGCCAAAAATTGTTTAAATATTCCAAGCGGTTAAGTCACTATCACCAATTTTCACAAACGGGTTACGGACGGACAGACAGACTGATAGACTGACAGAATGACACGGTGATTTTAGGGCACTCTTAAATCAACCGACTTCAGTCGGTCGCTTTTTCTGCGGGTCGTGCAATATCACAATTTTTTCATCCTAAAACTTTCATTTTGTGGAGGTAAAATTTACAATGTATTGGTATAGGCGTGTTTTTTATGATTGGATTGCTGAGCTGATTTTCTTAAATGCTTTTCAATGAATGATAGAGATTTCTTAGTGAAATCTAAATCGATATCGTCACTGTTTCAAACAGTGAAAATACGATTTTTGGGTCGATTGTTTATCAATCGACCCAAAGGTATAAAGGACAAAACCTCTATTAGTGCTGGAGTCCACGTGACTATCACTGATTTGTATGAATCCAAGCAGATTATTTATAGAATTTTATCGCAGTGAGGTCGGCGTGTTTACGTGAAAAGGTTAACTGTAAAATCTGGGCTGGAATCATAGGTTGGGCTAGGCAAACTTGTGACAGTGTAGGCCCAGATCAGACGGGGCTTCACTGCTTGCTAAGAGTATAGGA
This sequence comes from Lucinisca nassula, assembly GCA_963580285.1. NCBI lineage: Eukaryota > Metazoa > Mollusca > Bivalvia > Lucinida > Lucinidae > Lucinisca > Lucinisca nassula. The sequence goes on along the minus strand of OY757025.1, from coordinate 112,934,085 downwards.
ATTTAAGGGTCAGGCGCCGAAAAACGCAGCGTCTGATCATGGTCTACACGGTTTGCTTTCAGTAAAGGAGTTAAACAGTCCAGGCTCAGGCCCATTTTTCCTAACTACACCCAGAGACAATCGACCCACCAGTACTCTCAGTGCTTGATTATTTTTTACTGTCTGTCAATTCGATGTATCCTAAAAATAGCATATATTTTCTGCTTGTGTTAAGCCAATTAGCTAAACCTTATCAATGTGTGGCAGAAATTACGTCACGCGCTTTTTCACGTCGTAGGTTCCTTATGAAAAAATAACTGACCCATATTTTATTTTTTTATATTTATTTATTTTTTAGTGATGGCTCTTTGAACAATTCGGCATTTTAATCGCCTTATTGCCTTGAAACTTGGCATGCTGATAGAGAATAATGAGTTGATGACCTGATAAACTTTTGAAAAACAAATCAGAAAATGTTTCTTCAGTTATGGCCCTTTGAAACTGATGTTATGCATTTTTGGGCATGTATATTGTTGTTGGGCATGGTTTTTTACAAACACAATTCCTAGCTTTGTTTTCGAACCATCAGAATCATATGATTACATGTATATTGCAATTTATATATAAAGAAAAACACTTTTATTTCTGTTCCATGAAAGTATTTTCTCAACCAAATCTAGTCATTCAATGGGTCGTGGTTTGGAATGAAAGCAGGTCAACAGATAAATTCGTTTCTATAGCACATCATCATTTTCATGTTTCTCGTGCGCAAAGTGAAAATCGGTACCATTCCGGAGTTGTCCTGCGCCACACTGACCAGGCTGTATGGATGATCTCTCTCTCTCTCTCTCTCTCTCTCTCTCTCTCTCTCTCTCTCTCTCCCTCCCTCTCTCTCTCTCTCTCTCTCTCTCTCTCTCTCTCTCTCTCTCTCTCTCTCTCTCTCTCTCTCTCTCTCTCTCTCTCTCTGCCGTACATCAGTTAACTAAATCCATCCAGCCAAATTGATGCTAACTTCTTGTGTGTATCTTAAATGGCGAAAGTAATGTCCTGCATTGTCTATCGTGGCCCTGAAAAGGACATATATTTTATGAAAATGTTGCTTACAAGGATGCCGATATATGTCTTACACCCCACCCCCACCCCCAAGCAGGCACATGACGTAATTTTGACGTTACATCAACGTCGTTGCAACGTCATGAAGTTTATACAACGTCATATCTACGTCGGTGCAACGTCACGACGTTGCACCGACGTTGATTTGACGTTGCTCTAGCGACGTGTGCTTGCTGGGCCATGTCCCACTTCAGTACACAAAACATAATTATCATGTTTATGTATGTAGAGAACCAAGAATAAAAATGTTTCTGTACTTAAAAGGAAAGGTTTAAAAGCTTTAAAGTATATTTTTCTTGGAGGTTTAATCACGGCGTATATGTCGTCATCTCCTGATCAAATGAGACGTATATGCTACTAGAGTAAATATTACTTTAAATTCTTATATGAGCATGGCTGTTCTAATGTGCATTAGAAACGTAGATTAGCAGCGGAAATGAGAACCATCTGTCCAATCACTTACATCCAGATACCTTTAAACAAATATGATCTCAAAATTCATGCTTTCGCTTTCACTTCTATTGCGCACATAACGAAACACGCCTAAACAAATACCTCAGAAAAAAATAAGATGAAACAAATCTTTTTATGCCCCCGCCATTCGAAGAATGGTGGAAAGGGCAAATAACGTTGCTCTTGTCCGTCCGTTCGTCCGTGCGTCCGAAACTTAAACGCGGTCAATAACTTCCTTATTTCTTGATGGATTTTAAAATTACTCGGCAGAAATGTTAACCATCATGAGACGACGTGCCACGTGCAAAACCCAGGTCCGTACCTCCAAGGTCAAGGTCATACTTAGCGGTCAAAGGTAAAAAGGGTCCGAAACTTAACGCAGTCAATAACTTTCTTATTTCTGGATTGATTTTGAAATTACTTTGTAGAAAGGTTAACCATCATGAGACGATGTGTCACGTGCAAACCCAGATCCGTACCTCCAAGGTCAAGATCATACTTAGAGGTCAAAGGTTAAAAAAATGGTTCGAAACAAAAACGCAGTCAACAACTTTCTTCCGAAACTTAAACGCAGCCAAAGGTTACAAAAATGGTTCGAAACTTAAACGCAGTCAATAACTTTCATTTTGAAATTACTTGGCAGAAATGTTGGCCATCATGAGACAATCTGCCTCACACAAAACCAAGGTCCTTACCTCAAGGTCGTACTTAGAGGTCAAATGTGAAAAAAGGGTCCAAAACTTAAACACGGTCAATAACTTTCTATGGATGAATACGAACATAGACCTATTTTCAGGCGGGGGCATCCGTGTCCTATGGACGCATTTCTAGTTTTCTTTTATATCTAACAACATTCGAAATACCGTTCATTATTAATTGATTATCCTTTATTACACGAGGTCAACCAATATTAAAAAATCATAAATCTTGTTTTTAATTGCATCAATTAATAAAATTGTCATTAATCAAGTAATTTCGTATTGGCCCAGTTACAGGTCCTCGGTCAGCTGTATTGGCCTCGGCCTTCGGCCTCGTGCCAATACAGCAGACCTCGGACCTGTAATTGGGCCAATACGAAATTATTTGATTAATAACATTATATTATTGCATGTTTAAGACATGTTATACATTTTTATTATTCAGCTTCCAACATTTCGAGACGGTGACTTAGTTGTGAACGAGTCCAGTGCAATATGTCTGTATCTAGAGGTAAGATTTGTTTGTTTGTTTGATTTGAGTTTTAACGTCCCCGTCAACACTGTAAAGGTCGGTTTGGAAACGTTGCTCCCAATTTTGTGGGACTTTCACCCGACATTGAGATAAAATGACATTTCAAGCCCTGCCGCCCAATGAAACCAATACGGATTATAAGCATGGGCGGACCGACTCGCGCCGCTTTGCTAGGGCAGGCTTAGATCCTCTAAGCGGTTTATCAGTACTCGTGTGCGGGTCGGTTTCAGCTCGGCGTGGAAGCATCATGCAGCCCATCTATTTCTTCAAGCCCCGATGGAAAAAAGTAGCCATTTTGAATATACACCTGTGGACACAAAACCGTTCAAACTTTGATGAGCTTCATTTCATTTTGACTTGAAACATCATCCAATATACCAGTTAACTGCCAGACAGATACACCTGTGGACACAAAAGCGTTCAAACTCCTATGAAATAACTTTCAATGAATCTCTTTGCATCAAGTTACTTTGACAAGCAAATGTCATTCATCAAAGAATTCTAAAACTAGATCAAGCTATTGATTGGTCTCATTTTGGAAGACACTTTGTGAGTTACATCTGAAATGTATTTTGATTGGACAGTGCAGGAGTCAACAATGAAATGTACACCATCTTGTGTTTTGAATTTATTTCTGTCTGGCAGCTGACTAATAGGATGTTAGATTATATTGAATGGTGTTTCAAGTCAGAATGAAATGAAGCTCATCAAAGTTTGAACGCTTTTGAGTCCACAGGTGTATAAATTCAAAACACAAGGTGGTATACATTTCATTGCTGGCTCCTGCACAGTGCAATCAAAATACATCTCAAATGTCAGTCGGAAAGTGTTTGCCAAAATGAGACCAATCGATTGCTTGGTCTAGTCTTAGAATTCTTTTATGAATGACAGTTGCTTGTCAAACTAACTTGATGCAAAGATATTTCATAGGAGTTTGAACGGTTTTGTGTCCACAGCTGTATGAAAGAATGCTCTATGTCACGCATGTGTATTATCGTAATGTGACCCTCAAGGTGAATAATATAATTGAAGAACCTATCTTTGTTTTTCTTTGCTTAGTATTGAGTATTTTTCTGCCTGAGATTACAATGTATAAGAATCTGATATGGGGTTCTGTTGTAGATGGGCGTTTCCAACCGTCGGGATGACCGTGCTGAGCGGAACCTCAGCCGTAGCCTCGGTTCCGCTCAGCACGGTCATCCCTCGGGTTGGAAACGCCCATCTACAGCAGAACCCAATATTGGATTCTTTTTCTTGCACAACACCACCCAAACATTTCCTTTTTATTTTTTAATATTCATGACATTCATCCGCTGTTTTGCCCATTAGCTTTGACAGCTCGCGCATGTATATTGTTTACAAAATGATAGCAGTGCGGAAGTAGTTCCGGCCGCTGAATAGAATTGAAGCGAACTTATGTTAGTTGTCGGGGTCGAAACACCAGGGTCAGAACATAAATTTCTATCCCAGGGTAAAATCACGGATTTCCTTGTCTGGTGTGCAAGAAAAAATGATCCAAAATGGAAGTGAAGGCAATAATCAGAAATCACCTATCATACCTACTGTCCAAGACACCATGGGAAAGAACAACTTCACCGTAATGAAACGCAAGCCTCATATGATCCCCGCCAAGCGAATTTGTGTCTTCGAGCATTCCGTCATGACAAATTTTAACTGCGCATGCCCAGCTATTCAGAGGGGCCAGGGATATGGCTTTCTGTCTGAAGGTTCCTCTTGATTCACTGCTTGTATGAGCGAGCAGTGAAGGTTCTGGCGAGACTGCGCGGATGCGCAGGCTCGCCTGAACCTTCGCTGCTCGCATAGGCGATAAGTACCAAAATCGCTTGACGGGGCCCATATGATGTGTCCGTAAACTCGAACACGAAAATTCTTTATTTCAAATCTTTTCTCAAAATATGAACAGTAAAACCGTCCACCAAAAGTCTACGCAGGCTAACATTAACGGTGACGCGTTTGTAGAAAACAACATTGTATTGTTCAAAATACTGTGAAGCACATTTATTTGAACATGTATTTTTAATGTTGTGAAAAGGGCAACAACAACAACAAAACGCACTATGCTGATCACAGTGCTCGGTTGGAATAATGTTTGTCATGGCAATAAAAACATTACGAAAACACGCCTATACAAATGCATTGCAAACTTTATCACCGAAAAAAAACCGGAAATTTTAAGATGAAAAATTGCGATATTTTTTTCTTATTTCTGCTCTAAATATAGATTGTGGGTACTCGTTAGAATCGCCTCATCGATTTGCAGTCTGTTGCAGATAGAGCAACAGATGCTGGAGAATGATAGCCCTGTTGATGATGC
>OY757025.1:112888975-112923975 GCA_963580285.1 Lucinisca nassula | reverse complement strand
GCCAGAAACTGACAACGACTGCCCTTCTTGAATCAGCAGAAGGGAGAGAATGACCGAAGAAAAGATTTCATGGTCAATCTCTACTAGTCTGATAAATAAAGTCTGATCAATTTTAGTTTTTTTTTATTATATTAAAAATTTATCACCTTTTTGGTAATGGCAAGTCTATTTTGCAGAATCTCCAAACTTAGTAATCTCAAAATTAAGCCAGAGAGACTAGACTAGTTAAACGTTTATACACTTTTCATTTTAATGCAAAAGATGATTTTAATTTCATATTATCCATTTTAACGCCTAGTGGCTAAGCTAGGTGTAAGTGGGTATTCATTTCACGGACTTGTGAAAGTGATGTGTAAATTTTTTGATAACTCCAAAACAAAACTGCCCTTCTTGAATCAGCGGAAGGAAGAGAATGACCGTAGAAAAAGATTGCATGATCAATCTCCACGAAAGAATGTTGCCGACCCTGGCAGGTATCGAACCCGCGTCTTCCTGATCAACTGTCAGACGCGCATCCGACTGAGCTACTGAGGCCGGCGGTATTGAGATGTCATTTCATCTCAATGAAGGCTTAATGCTCTACATAATTGGAAGCAATGTCTACAACGTGACCTAAATAGTACTGAAGGGGACGTTAAACCTCAAATCAAACAAAACATATTTCACCCACACCATAGGCCATCACTAGCCTACCTTACATTACCACCACCTCAATTCCGGCTTTTATTACACACCAAAATCGGAAACCTGACGGCAATAGTCGATTTTTTGTTGCAAAGGGAGCAGTCATTATTCATAAGGTTTATTTGCAGAGAAGAATTATGGATATCCATAATTCGATTTATGGATATCCATAAATCAGCCGAATAATGGATATCCTTAATTCGAATTATGGATATCCATAATTCGATTTGTGGATATCCATAATTTGATTTATGGTATCCAAAAATCAGCCGAATAATGGATATCCATAATTCGATTTATGGATATCAATAAATCGAATAATGGATATCCAATATTCGATTTATGGATATCATTAATTCATTTCGATTTATGGATATCCACAAACAATCATTTATGGATATCCATAAATTATAACGGATATCCATAATTCGAATTATGGATATCCATAAATAATTATGGATACTCTATAAATATGGATTAAATAGTAAAACGGCACCCCATACAACTGGCTATCAAAAACAAAACAAACAAAAAATATAAGCGAAACACACACTCAAAGACAACCTATAACAAAAATAAACCGCGACAGAAGAACCGCCGAAACTAAATCCAGTGTGTGTGTGTGTGTGTAGGGGTGGGAGGCTTGAAACGATTTTACGCGGCCGCAATCCTCGCTCTTATTTCCGTCGCTATTTAGACAAATAATTTGTTCAGTCCGCATGAAGGCCTCCTAACTCGAGAACACAAAAATCAAACAACCACAAAGATGAAACAACGGTGAGGACTCGACAGCAACAAACCACTTAAATCTTGTGCAAAGGAAAATCAACATTAAGACTCCGATGGGGCCGACCGGAGACAGAGCGTCTGCCCAGGCAAAATGGTGCGAGTCAGACTGTCCAATGGGTTTCGTTGGGCGGCAGGGCCTTCATCACACTGTCGGGTGAAAGTCCCATGAATTTGGAAGCAACGTCTCCAAATGACCTAAGTTGTGTTGACGGGGACTTAAAATCTTAATTCAAACAATCAAAATAAAGAAAACCCGAAGAATATGATAACACGCCTATACAAATATATTGAAAACTTTATCGCTGAAAAAAGACAAATTTGAAGATGAAAAATTGTGATATTTTTATTATTTCGGCTCAAAATATAGATTGTGGGTTCTCGTTAGAACCGCCTCGTGGAGGCGGTTCTAACAAGTACCCACAAGCTACATTTTAGAGCAGAAATAGGAACAAGGGGGCTATGATACCGAGTACCCACAAGCTATATTTTAGAGCAGAAATAAGAACAAGAGGGCCATGATGGCCTTGGATCGCTCACCTGATCCTTATGGTAGGTAATATCAGGTAGAGTGGAGGGTAAGAGCAATTTTGGCTGACAGTGAATCAACGAAGATTTCGAAATCAATCTAGCTATTTAGGAACTTAAGTCATTTAAAGTGTTTATTTTTTTTTCTGGTGGCTATCATGTTCAGTGGAAAATTGTCAGTGTGTCACTCATGGAAAATTCCTTCAAAATTATCTTTTTTTTCAAGAAGAAGTCATTCAAAAGTTCGCTTTGACAATACAGCACCGACTTGTATGTCACCTTGTGGACATTTAGGGTCAGGTTCTAGTGCACCAGACAGAGATAAATGGGCTCAGTCTAACTAACTAGCAATGACTCATGGTTTTTTGTTTGATTTGAGGTTTAACGTCCCCGTCAACACTGTAAAGGTCATTTTGGAGACGTTGCTTCCAATTTTGTGGGACTTTTACCCGACATTGAGATGAAATGACATCTCAAGCCCTGTCGCCCAATGAAACCAATAGGGTTTATTAGCATGGACGGTCCGCCTCGCACCGCGGTTCCTGGACAGGCTTAGATCCTCTAAGCGGTTTACCAGTACTAGTGTGCGGGCCGGATTCAGCTCTGCGTGGAAGCATCATGCAGCCCATATATTTCTTCAAGCCCCTATGGGCGGGGGCTTGCAATGACTCATGGTGACAAGGGGGAGGGGTATCCATCTATTTGACAATACAGAGCTGACTTGTATGTCACTATCTGAGCACCTTGTGGACATTGAGGATCAGGTCCTTGTGCGCCAGACAAAGATGAATGGGCTCAGTCCAACTAGCTAACAATGACTCATGGTGACAAGAGGGGGTATCCATCCCTTTGACAATACTAGACTGACTTGTATGCCAGTATATGGGCACCTTGTGGACATTGTGGGTCAGGTCCTAGTGCACCAGACGGAGATGAATGGGCTCAGTCTAACTAATTATGACTCTTGATGACGAGAGGGGAGGGAGGGGGTATCCATCCCCTTGACAATACAGAGCTGACTTCTATGTCACTATCTGGGCACCTTGTTGACATTTAGGGTCAGTACCTAGTGCACCAGATGGAGATGTACACGCTCAGTCTAATTAACAATGGTGATGAAGGGGGTGGGGGAAGGGGTGGCCCTTTGTAAAAGGTACCACTTTACTCCTAAAATACCCCTCCTGACCAAGGTATTACCGAAAGAGGTCAATTCTGAGCAAGTTTGATGATGATTGGACTAAAGCGGCGGTCTCTAGAGTGCTAATAAGGTTTTCCTATGATTTAATCTTCTCCCCTCTTTTTGGCCCCACATGACCAATATTCGAACTTGACCTAGATATTGTCAAGATGACTTAAATTGCAGTCTATAGAGGGTAAACAAGATTTTCTTTGATTTGACCCGCTGACCTACTTTTTGACCCCACATGACCCATATCCGAATTTTACCTAGATATTGTAGAGATGATTATTCTGAGCAAGTTTGACGATGATTCGACCAAAATTGTGGCCTCTAGAGTGTTAAAAATATTTTTCTATGATTTGACTTATTGACCTAAATTTTTTGACCCCACATGATATGTATTTGAACTTGACTGAGATATTGTCAGGATGATCATTCTGAGCAATTTGAAGATGTTTGGACCAAACTGTGGCCTCTAGAGTGTTAACAAGGTTTTTCTGTGATCTGACCTACTGACCTACTTTTTGACCCGGCATAACCCATATTCGAACTTCACCGAGATATTGTCAGGATGATCATGCTGAGCAAGTTTGAGGTGATTGGACCAAAACTGTGGCCTCTAGTGTTAACAAGGTTTTTCTGTGGTTTGACCTACTGACCTACTTTTTGACCCGACATGACCCAGATTCGAAGTTTGAGGTGATTGGACCAAAACTGTGGCCTCTAGTGTTAACAAGGTTTTTCTGTGGTTTGACCTACTGACCTACTTTTTGACCCGACATGACCCAGATTCGAACATGACCGAGATATTATCAGGATGATCATCCTGAGCAAGTTTGAGGATGATTGGACCAAAACTGTGGCCTCTAGAGTGTTAACAAAGTTTTCTTTTGATTTGACCTGATGACCTACTTTTTGATCCGACATGACCCATATTCGACATATTATCATGATGATTGTTCTGACCAAGTTTGATGATGATTGGATCAAAACTGTGGCCGCTAGAGTGTTAACAAGGTTTTTTCTATGATTTGACTTACTGACCTACTTTTTGACCCGAAATGACCCGTATTTGAACTTGACCGAGATATTTTCAGGATGAACATTCTGAGCAAGTTTGAGGATGATTGGACCAAGCCTGTGGCCTCTAGAATGTCAACAAGGTTTTTTCTATGATTTGACCTATTGACCTACTGTTTGAACCGACATAACCCATATTCGAACTTGACCAATATATTGTCAGGATGATCATTCTGATCAAGTTTGAGGATGATTGGACCAAAACTGTGGCCTCTAGAGTGTTAACAAGGTTTTTCTATGGTTTGACCTACTGACCTATTTTTGACCCGACATGACCCATATTCGAACTTGACCGAGATATTATCAGAATGATCATCCTGAGCAAGTTTGAGGATGATTGGACTAAAACTGTGGCCTCGAGAGTGTTACCAAGGTTTTCCTTTGATTTGACCTGGTGACTTACCTTTTGATCCGACATGACCCATATTCGAGCTTGACCGACATATAGTGATGATGATTGTTCTGACTAAGTTTGATGATGATTGGAACAAAACTGTGGCCTCTAGAGTGTTAACAAGGAAAGTTTACGCACGCACGACGAACGACGCACGACGAACGACGACGCCGGACATCTCACAGTCACAAAAGTTTGTTTTTGTTTGTTTGATTTGAGGTTTAACATCCCCGTCAACACTGTAAAGGTCATTTTGGAGACGTTGCTTCCAATTTTGTGGGACTTTTACTCGACATTGCGATGAAATAACATCTCAAGCCTGTTGCCCAATGAAACCAATATGGTTTATTAGCATGGACGGTCCGCCTCGCATCGGGGTTCCTGGGCAGGCTTAGATCCTCTAAGCGGTTTACCAGTACTGTCAGTGTGCGGGCCGGATTAAGCTCTGCGTGGAAGCATCATGCAGCCAATATATTTCTTCAAACCCCTAGTGGCGGGGGCTTCGGTCAGGTGAGCTAAAAATTAGATTTACCCCTGTAATCCCCCGTCTTGCTATATAAAAGTGGGGTTCAAAGGGGTCCAAATTATATAGGATTGTTTTTGTGATGTGTAATTAACCGTCATAATACACATGTAAATGGGGTTGACGTAACCAGAAATGCTTTTAAATAAATAGGGATTTCCCTTAATATTCCGGGATGTGCTATAGCCTGTATATACTGTATTTACGTTGTTCGTCCTCCGTCCGTCCGTTTATCCGTAACATTTTGGTTTTCCTGCATAAATAAGGAATCTTATCAAATTTGCATAAATGTTGATATTTATGAGTGATGCTAGTACAGAAAAATAAGGGTCAATGTGTTTTTACTGTCATCACGAAAACACGCCTATATAATTTTGACCCCTCATACCCCACTTTTATATAGTAAAACTGGGGTTTAAGGATGTATACATTACTTGTCGAGGCGGTTCTATCGAGTACCCGCAATCTATATTTTGAGCAGAAATAAGCAAAATATCACATTTTTTCATCTTAAAAGTTCTTTTTTTTCTTTTTTTTTTTTTTTTTTGCCAAAAAATGGCAATGTATTTGTATAGGCGTGTTTTCGTAATGTTTAGTTATTTCCCTTTGTAATTCTTTAAAGTGTGACTGAAACAATTTTGTCCGTTGCAAAATTGTTGTTTCCTGCATATCTTAGGAAATGACAAAAGGATTCGTATCATGTTTTGCATCAATCTTGGTAATAATGAGAGGAGAATAGATATCAATGGATCAATACTGTCATCACAAAAACACGCCTATATAATTTTGACCCCCTTGAACCCCACTTTTATATAGCAAAACTGGGGTTTCCGGGGGTATACCTTATTTTTCTTATTTCTGCTCTTAAATATAGGTTGTGGGTACTCGTTAGGACCGCCTCGATGAGGCGGTTCTAACGAGTGCCAATAATCTATATTTGGAGCAGAAATAAGAAAAATATCAACATTTTTCACCATAAAATTTTCATTTTTTCGGCGATAAAGGTGGCAATGTATATAGGCGTGTTTGCGTAATGGATAGTAATTCCCCTTTGTAACTCTTTTTAAGCTGTCCATGACACTTAGGTGTCCATAACACTTACGTTTTTCTGTCTATCTTGTTGGCTGAACTGGAGCAGATCTCCGGGTCAGCTTATGCTGTGGCATGTTGTCCCTCTTCTGTCCGTCCGTACGTCGTAGTCTTTTCATGTCCGGGCGATAGCGACTTAAAATTAGAAGAAAGAAAATGGAAACTTCTCCTAGATGAAAATAATTTCACAAAAATGTTTCTTTTGCGACCATTTACCAAAATTACTGAAACAAAATGGTCATCAGAGCTAAAAATAGAAAAAAACCACACACACACACGCACACACGTAAACCGCTAAGAGGATCTAAGCCTGTCCAGAAACCGCGGTGCGAGGCGGACCGTTCATGTTAATAAACCATATTGGTTCCATTGGGCGACAGGGCTTGAGAAGTCATTTCATCTCAATGTCGGGTAAAAGTCCCACAAAATTGGAAGCAGCGTCTCCAAAATGACCTTTACAGTGTTGACGGGGACGTTAAACCTCAAATCAAACAAACAGACACACGCACACACTAAAAGACATCTCCTCCAAGCTCAATTGCTCAATTTCGAAATAATTTTACAGAAATGTTTCTCTTATGACCCTTTACTGAACCAGATAAAATGGTTGCGCTTGGCTGAACAAAATGGCCGCCGAAGCTAAACAACTAAATACGAAAAAAAGCTTTCAACGCCATATCATCCCCAGCCAAATGTCTGATTCAAAAATAAATTCACTGATATGTTTTCCTAATGCCCCTTTACCGAAATTTCTTAAAATGGTTCCGCTCGGCTGAATAAAATGGCCACCAGAGCTGTAAATCGCAAAAGCTTTGAATGATCCTATTTCAAATCAAATCTAATGCTGCTAAAATAGTTCCACTCTAATGAAAAGTGGTCATGAAAGCTAAAAATAGAAACAAAATAGGGCCCTCCTGTTCTTTTTATCGGTGCTGCTTATTCCCTTTTTCATTGTTAATAAGCCTTGTTAATTTTCGAAAAATACACATTTCTTAACGTACTATTAAATAAAATTCCAAGAGCTGTAGCTTAATAGAAAAAAATGTTGATTTTTCATTTGAAAGAGAATAAACATCACGAAAACACGCCTATATAATTTTGACCCCCTTGAACCCCACTTTTATATTGTAAAACTGGGGTTTACAAGGGTAAACCTTATTTTTCTTATTTCTGCTCTAAAATATAGATTGTAGGTACTCGTTAGAACCGCCTCGATGAGGCGGTTGTAACGAGTACCCACAATCAATATTTTGGGCAGAAATAAGAAAAATATTACAATTTTCCAGTCAAAATGCTCGCTTTTTCGGCGATCAAGGTGGCAATGTATTTATGTATAGGCGTGTTTTCGTAATGGAAAATTAAATAAAAATAATTTTAGTTTGGTATTAAACAAAGAAACCCATTAATTGAAAATGCATTGGAAAAAATAGGTAATAGATAAGGATAAAATGTGTACTGTGAAACTTATACAGTTGAACTTCGAGGGCTCGAACACCGATGGCTCGTATACCAGGGATGAGTCGAACCCGTTCTTGAGCTCCTAGCGAAATCCTCTACATAAGAAATAGTGGGGGATTATTAAGGAGATTTTGGTCTTTTATAGATCTAGAAAATGTATGCTGTGTGTACTCATTAGAATCGCATTGATGAGGCGATTCTAATGAGTACACACAGCATACATTTTCATTATAGATCACCGAAAGAATTTTAAAAGTATCAATTTATGCCTCCTGGAAGTAATCCTCAGTGGCTCGAACTACCCCTGTCTCGAACAGATTTTCGAAGTCCTAAAGATGGTGGAACCATTGAAGTTCGACTGTACAATGAAACCCCGATTACTCGAACACGGACAGTTAGTTTACAATGACTAATTCAAACTAGTTATGGAGTCTGTAAAGAAAAGTTTACAAAGCTCCAGATAGCCGTGTACAGTCGAACTTCGATGGCTCGAACCCATTTGGGCCCATGAAAATTTGTTCGATACAGGGGTAGTTCGAGCCACTGAGATTACTGCCAGGAGGCAAAAGAAATACTTTTGGACATCTTTTCGGTGTTCTTTTATGAAAATGTATGTTGTGTGTATTCATTAGAATTGCCTCATTGAGGCTATTCTAATGAATATACACAGCATGCATTTGCAAGATAAAAGCCTAAAATCTCCTTAATTATCCCCACTATTTCTTATGTAAAGGATTTCCCTAGGGGCTCAGGTACGGGTTCGACTCAGCAATGGTAAACGAGACATCGTCGTTCGAGCCATTGAAGTTCTACTGTATATAGGATAAGAATTTTTTTTCTTCTAATTTCATCTTGGAAATGTCTGTTTGTACTCATTAGAATCTCCTCATTGAGGCAATTCTAATGAATACACCCTACATACCGTTTTACAGAAGCTCATAAAGATCAGGCCTCATACTGACCAAGCTTTCCAAAGCCTGAAAGACCTGATTTTGCAGCCTTAACCCTTATCCTGCTGTACATGACAATCATTACCTTTGCAAACAGTGTAGATCCAGATCAGATGGCTTCTGAAGAAGCCATCTGATCAGGATCTACACTGTTTGTAATGCAGTTTGTGACTTGATTGGTGAATAGGCAGAAATGGGTGTAGCAAAATAATTGTATTCAGAGGATAAGTGTTCAACAGTCATTTTAAAGAGAAAGTAGGAGGAAAAATCAAAATCTAAAAAGCCTGAAATCAAGCAAAAAATCAAGAAACAATCAAGCCCTAAAAGCCTGAAATCCTGCATATGCCTGAAAAATATGAGGCATGAAAGATATCTTTAAATAATCCCCAGCATGCCTCATGACCTGGAATTTTGAGTAAATCCCATAAATTTGACCTCGAACAAACTTTTTATGGTTCCAGTGATGTTCGAGTTTTTAAGGTTTGACTGCGTTTATGTCCTGGATAGGACTGTTGTTTTGAGTGGCGCCCTCTGGCAATACACAGTGGGAGATCGAGTGGCGCCTTCTAGCGATATACAGTGGGAGATCGAGTGGCGCCCTCTAGCGATTCACAGTGGGAGATCGAGTGGCGCCCTTTAGCGATACACAGTGGGAGATCGAGTGGCGCCCTCTAGCGATACAAAGTGAGAGATCGAGTGGCGCGCTCTAGCGATACACAGTGGGAGATCGAGTGGCGACCTCTAGCAATACACAGTGGGGGATCGAGTGGCGCCCTCTAGCGATTTACAGACGGAGATCGAGTGGCGACCTCTAGCAATACACAGTGGAAGATTGAGTCCCGCCCTCTAGCAATACACAGTGGGAGATCGAGTGGCGACCTCTAGCGATTCACAGTGGGAGCTTCCTTTTTGTGATTTCTATTGAGAGATTTTGTGTGTCTCAATGCTTTACTCTACCATTTCAGGGCTTTTTGAAAGAAAGCTTTGCCAAAGCTAGAAATGAGCTCCAGTTTTGGGAAAACTGTCTCAATGTAAGTAGTGAACGTGCGACAAAAGGTGGATAAGATCTAGTCGGAAAGCAGGATGATGATGGGCCCCGTCAAGCGATTTTGGTACTTATCGCCTATGCGAGCAGCAAAGGTTCAGGCGAGCCTGCGCATCCACGCAGTCTCGCCAGAACCTCCGCTGCTCGCTCATACAAGCAGTGAATCAAGAGGAACCTTCAGACAGAAAGCCATATTTCTGGCCCCTCTGAATAGCTGGGCATGCGCAGTTGAAATTTGTCATGACGGAATGCTCGAAGACACAAATTCGCTTGGCGGGGCTCATGATTATGATGATGATTTCGTGTTTAACGACGCACGCATCAACCCTCTTTGTGGGTCATAAGCGTCAGTCGGTTAATGGTCAAAAGCAACACGAAAACTCGCCTATATAATTTTGACCCCCTTGAACCCCACTTTTATATAGTCAAACTGGGGTTTCCGGGGGTATACCTTATTTTTCTTATTTCTGCTCTAAAATATAGATTGTGGGTACTCATTAGAACCGCCTCGATGAGGCGGTTTTAACGAGTGCCCACAATCTATATTTTGAGCAGAAATAAGAAAAATATCACAATTTTTCATCATAAAATTTTCATTTTTTCGGCGATAAAGGTGGCAATGTATTTGTATAGGCGTGTTTGCGTAATGGTATGTAGAAATATGAGGATATTTAAAGTGCAAAAAGTCAAAATGACAATGCATACAAATCTGAAAATCGGTAAACAGGAAAAACGTCCACAAATGAATTATAACCAGTAGCAGCTATTTTTTTTTTTTTTTGGTGGTGGTGGTGGTTGGTGTTGTTGTGGGGGGGGGGGGGGTGTGGATGGAGGACCCTTTTGACATTATTTCACTCCTATCAGTTGTTCTGCGTCTGATCTGTTTGGGTAATGTTAAGCCATTTTCCAAATCAATTTTGAAGATAAGACAACCTGACACCCCTGAATTCTGAAATGGACTCCTGTGTATATAAGGAGGAAGATTCCATTTGGTACAAAAAGGGTTAAACATCATTGAATAAGCTCGGTGTCATTGAATGAATCATATCGTAAGAAAAAAGAATATAAGTAGAACTTATATTGCTCGAACTGCTATGGCTCGTTTACCATGGATAAGTCGAACCTGTTCTTGAGTTCGAAGGGAATACCTCCGTAACTGAGGGACATTTTCTTCTTTTATCTTGCAAATGTATACTGTATGTACTCCTTAGAATCGTCTCGATGAGGCGATTCTAATGAGTACACACAACATATATTTATAATATGCCAGGATTGCCATAGCTAGTGCAACATTTGGCCGACTACGTGGTAGTGTCTAGGATGGAAGTGGAATCAGACTTGACACAAAACTGAAAGTTTACCGAACTGTGGTGCTGCCAACACTATCGTTTGCATGTGAAACATGGAGAGTTTACCAACGGCACGCCAAAAGACTGAATCACTTCCATACTAGCTGTCTAAGTAAACTCTTAAAGATTAATTGGCAAGACAGGATTCCAAACACAGACGCCCTGAACAGGGCAGGGATGCAAAGTGTACATATTCTTCTGAAATTAGTACAGTATGGTGGATAGGCCATGTTACCAGAATGCCTGAGGAACGTTTGAAAAAGAAAATTCTCTATTGAGAACTAGAAATGGGCAAACGCTTCCAAGGCGGTCAGAAGAAGCGCTACAAGGACACCCTCAAAGCCTCCCTCAGGGACTTCAACATTCCAACAGATTCGTGGGAACAAATTGCACAGGACAGAGCAAAGTGGAGAGGTCTCATCAAAAAGGGTGCCAACGAATATGAGGCAAAAGAATCAGTGAAGCTGAGCAGAAACGTGCAGAGCGCAAAGCCAGAGCTAAGGCATCACCAACTGAGCTGTCTTCCTCTAGCCTCTGTTGCTCTATTTGCAACAGGCAGTTCAGCGCTAGAATCGGTCTCATCAGTAACAATTCTCAAATATGATTAAGATTGGTCATTATCAGAAATGACAGACGAACTGTTATTATTATTTATAATATAGAACACCGAAAAGATGCCTCAAAATTATTACCATGATGCTTCCAAGCAGTGCACTACCGCTGTCTCGAACAAATTGTCATTGTCCCAGTGTGGTTTTGAGCCCTCGACTTTTATGGCTTAGAGGTGGTAATCGCAGCGTTTTCTGAGATATTAGGCCTTTCATGAAGTAAAGGGTTGGAACATGGCCCAAGCGAACCCCGAGGGACCCACATGTTGGTGTCACTAAATTTGTCTTATCACAAGGAACAAGAATATAATATGGTTGAGGGGTAGGGATCTGAACGGTCTCCGAAACACATCACGAAAACACGCCTATATAGATTTGACCCCCTTGAACCCCACTTTTATATAGTAAAACTGGAGTTTCCGGGGGTATACTTTATTTTTCTTATTTCAGCTCTAAAATATAGATTGTGGGTACTCGTTAGAACCGCCTCGATGAGGCGGTTCTAACGAGTGCCCACAATCTATATTTTGAGCAGAAATAACAAAAATATCACCAATTTTCACCATAAAATTTTCATTTTTTTCTGCGATAAAGGTGGCAATGTATTTGTATAGGCGTGTTTTCGTAATGATAAGGCCTTTGTACCTCACCTGAGCCGAAGGTATTGTATGGCAAGGTTCCGTTGTCTATTGTCTGTTCTCTGTCTGTCAACATTTTCAAACATCTTCTCTTCTGAACCCACTAGTGTGATTGAAGTGCAATTTCATGTGGAGCATCCGTAAGATGGAGGAACAAAAGTTTGTTCGCAGGGACCAGGTCACATGACCAAGGTGGCTGGAATGCCCATATATCGTCCCTTAAGGACCAAAACCCATTACCTGGGTTTTATAAACATTTGAGAAAAACTGATTTGAAATATTTGGTTAGTTCAAAGAATTGCTATACAGATATTCCAAACTTGTATCAATAAGCAGAACATAGCAAAATAGTTAGTAAATCAATGTAATAACACCAATTGCTTAAACATCAATCAGGGACGTTTTAATTACTAATTATTAATTACACTTTGTTTTGGCATTTTATAATACTTAACATCATCATGTCAAACTTTTGCCAGAATAAAATATAAGGCATTACTTGGTTTTGGCACTTAGACACATATGCTGTTGTATTTAACATATCAATGCCAAAATGATGTACTGAGTGTTACGTGGTTATGGTTTTTACAAGATTCTTTGATAGAAAAATTCTATGATGGGCCAAAACAAAGCAACTGAAATTGAATTGTTTTGGAACTACACATTACCACAGACTTTTGGATTTTCTATAGACCAAAACACTATATTGTTTGTTAAAATATTTTGGTTCAAAGCTGTTCATAATTAAAGGGGCATTACACTCTGCCAAACAATGGTATATGGCTTTACTATTTTCTGCCTTTCTAAAGTTTGCCACATAAAGCTACAAATGTCATTCCAAATACAATCATGCCAAAGTAATCGCATTTGGCATGTTAGAATGATTTAGTAGATTAATATAATGTCTATAATTTACTATCATTTTATTATCTTGAATTAGACTTATAATTAAGGTTGGAGAAAGAACCAAGCCTGTTTTGACTGACTTTGATGTCCTGAGGTAAAAAATGATTTCGACATACTGTAATTTATACTTGTGATAATTATTTATCATTGCTGTCAAAGTTTTACATCTTATTCATTTTACCTGCAAATCCTGCAATAACACATTAAAAGATTTCTGATGAACCTGCTATAACACCTCTTCTCATAAGACTTTTCAGTCTGAATTGTTTCATAGAAAATCTAGTGGAACATACTTCAGAGCAGATGTACTGGATTGTTGAAGACAAATTAAGTCAGAGTGTTTTAAATTTTAATAAGTTGCTTGTGATTTTATATTAATGTCACCAATCTGTAGCTCTCTGACCATTGACAAAATGATCTTCATTAGTTGATAAGACAAAAATATAAAATACATGACTAATTGTCAGTTTTTCGCTTTAACCTTTGTACCGATATTAGCGAAAGTCATCATGCCTTTGCAGGCAATCATTTTAACAGACATAAAGAAACAAATAAAGCAAATTCTCGAGATTTCCACTCTGTGAATGTTTCATAGACCACCGCAACAAGTGAATTGATCAACATTAGAAAGAGTCTAAATCTTTAGAATTTGCAAACTAATTCAACTCTTTTCAGTCTGCTTTGTTATCAGTATATTACAGTACAAAGTGAAAAGCGGTATTCTAAAACCTTAAAGCTTACTAAACTATGTGACTGTTTGTGTACAAAGGCTTTTTACAAAAGCTGTCCAAGAAGTTAAAGCAATGCTTGCTGCTTTGCTAAGTCAGTTGCAAACCTTTCAAATCCAATTGGCCGTTATAACAGCTAACATGAATATTTTGATGCTTAATATTGTTGGAACACTCGGAACATATTCCTGACTAAATACTTCTGGTTATTTAGAGTTGGACTCATTGTACAGATTCTCGAAAAGCATCATTCAAACGAAGTGCACTTTTTGTTCACCAGTATCTTTCCTTTATCAAAAATTAAGTCACTATCATGAATTTCTAATTGCTGTTTTGAGTAAGTAAATTGAAGGAAAATAACAAAACTCTAATTTAGTTATTGATTTCGAATATACAGCCAAACCATTAAAAGCTTTGTTATCTTTTTTTATGTATTCTATTCATTATCAGTGTCACTGTCACTATCAGACTCTAAAACATCTGGCAAAGACAGCCTGTCGGCTTTGTTTTGTTGTGAAGGAAGTGTCTAGTAGTAGTCGTGAAATTCAGAAGGTATGACACCAGTTTTACACAAGTCGACTAGATCTTTCTTTTTTGCAGCTGATATGGGTATCTTGGCCTGATAACGTCTCGGCAGGCTGTCACTTGTAGATCTGATATCTGTGCTTCTTCCCCGCTTGACCCCTATCAGTTGTATGGCTTGAAATTCTTCATCAAACTCATATTTGATGAAACAAGTATTCGGATTCTCTTTCTGGAAGCGCATCCATCTAATCTTGGTCCAGTTTACCTTCTTACCATCTACTGTTGTTCTCACATTTTTTACCTTATCGGACTTAATTTTTTTGAAGTCAATGATATCCCCGTGTTTTAGAGGAACAACAGAATACGGATTTTTACGTCTTGCCATGTGCACGACAGTGTCCCACTGAGATGGCACATATACTGCGGTCTTCTTCTTCGCGAATTCGATCGCTGAATGCATGGAATCACATTCCATATGGGTATGGCCACTTTCAAGGAATTTATGGTCGATTACGGCGATGTTGTCTATTGTTGAAACTGCTAAAATAAGACTGGTGGCAATTATTTGATTTCTGTTTTGTCCTCCACAAGCATCTGAATACAGGATGACATGCTCTATGTTCAGTGGCAATGACTGCAACTGAAGGCGTAGACACGTTGCAACTTCACATGATCTTCTCCCAGCTTCTACCTCTGACCATAAATAGCAAGTGCCAGACTGATTACTCAAATTATAGACAGACAAGTTGTAACAGCATAATTTTCGCATGTAGTACATCAAACTAACTAATGTACAAGGTGTGTACAAGACCGACTGAAGGTCAAATGTGGCCACGAACATGTTGAGAGAAGATTTTGCCTTCTCCTTGTCTGTTTCTTTTTCCAGTCTTGCCCTGACTTTCCTTGCTTGGTGCTTTTCATACTGCTCCTTTATCTCGTCAGTTTCTTTTCCTTCTCTGATAGCTTGATTGTATTTAGTGCAAGTATTACATTGATCTTTCTTTGGAAGGTGGAAAGAGAAATTATATTCTTCGTTGAACACCTTTCTGTAAATAAAACTTGTGGCAGGTTCTTTAGAGTTTAACTCGCACTTCTCTTTGTACAAGTCATACATACGAGTTATGTTCAGCTCTGGGCCCAAAAACTGTCTTGTGGATGTTTTTCTAATGTAGTGACTTTCAACTTTAGGAAATGATTCAATATGCTCACGTACACTGTTTATCTTGGCCTGTTCTGTTTTGTTGTGTGGTGTATGCTTTCCACGATTTTCTTCTCCGCTAAAGCGACCATTTGACTTCAGTTTCATTGCATGACTGACATAGGCTTCACCAATGCAAAGGGTAGCCATGAAAAATTTCTTACAGACACTGTGTAACTGACCATCACTTTCTAAATGGTAAGTTCGAACTATCATCCTTTTCTTTGGCTGTGCTTTTTCATTTTCATCAAGGTAAGTTCTTGTTTTACGTTCTGTTATGTTAGAACATACAAAATCTTTTTGTCTTTCATATGACCCAAGGGCCCAAAAGGAAGTAAACAGCCGTTGGCGTTCTTCCTCAGAATTTTTTTATATACATTTTAACCTACAGTTGTTGCATGGTTGTTTCGTTTCTTTTTAGGGCATAGTTTTTCCTGTAGTGCTTTGATATTTTTTTCCACCCAGTCGCAATCGTTTCCTGACATTTTTCTTCCAATTTTCAGGTGTAGCTTTTCGCTTTCTCACACTCTTCATTTTTACAGGTGTAACAAACCTAGCAGCTTTTCTTGGGGTTACTACTTGTGAGTGCTGAGTTACATTACAACTTACGTTAGAAATGTCTTCTTCATTATCTGGGACCGGTGCTATTTCCTCTCTTAGTTCGACATTCATTTCTTGTTCTCCCTTATCGTAAATAAAATTCAATGGCTCTGCGATAAATTCTGAATCAACAGATATACCTTCCAAATCTTTTTCATCAGTTTATCTATCATGAATTTCGGTTGGTTCTTGTTCTGTTAAATGCTCACAAATGATAATTTCATGAGCTATTGCTGTTTTGTTCTCCAGATCAAAACGACTGTCAGTGTAAGCTTCTGTATCATTCTGTTTCTTCCTTTGCAAAATGGTGTCTATTCCCTGTATTTTGTCTTCAGTAGAACATTTTCTGCAGGCATCATAATGCTCTACAATTCCAGGTGATGAGATATAGGCCAGTGAAAGTGGCTCTGTACTACAAACGGAGCCGAGGGTTGGTTGAATCTCTATAATTGGCTGTTCTTGCTTGCTCGAGTAGATTCGCACAGGTTGTTTACTCCAGTTTGAAAGAGCCAATGGCAAAAAATCACCGACTTTGTTAGACCAATAACCATCCTGTCTTGGCACATCAATTTCCCTACAATAGTTCTTGATGAAAGTCAAATCGTCAGTCCCTTTATTTTTGCTCATCAAAAACCCAACATATTCCTCCATATTATCTTCTAAATGAGCGCATGATTGTTTTCGTAGTTCAGCTGCATCCAAGTCAGAAGGCAATGCATAAATAGCAGCCTGGAAAAAGCAGTTTCCATCAGGTGGTACATTCTGTCTTATATATCCATTGCTAAACAACAGTTGGTCTAATCTTTTTCCATGCACATTTTCCACGATTTTTCTTTCCTCTGTTTCTTTCTGACTTTCTTCCTTGGCTCTTGCGAACAATGATTTGTAACTGTCTTCACGGGTTTCTGGCAATCGGTTTCTTGATTTTTCAGCATCATCATCTGAAACTTGTTTCGAAATACTTGGCCCTTTGGCTTTTTCATCTTTCTTATGAAATAGCTTCCTGTAGCATTTATAAGCCGAAATGGTAGAACTCCCGTCTAAATGTTTGAGCCGTTTACTTGTTTCTCTAATCGTTTGGCTTTCATCGTCTTCTTTTCCAAGTGATGTTTGGCGCTTATCTTTAGACTTGATCGTCTTTCAAGCTTTTTCAAAGCTCTGTCCCACAGTTTTTTCAGTGTTTCATTTTCTTTTGAGGATGCCTTTTCTCCTTCAGAAAGATTTTCGGAATATTCTGAATCTGACGAATTGACGTCATTAACATTTGGTCTGTATGTCGGATCTTTTTCAACATCAGTTTCTTCTTGAACATGTTTTGTGGCGTTTTTAGTTAAGTATATCAGTGGTTTGTCATCCTCAGAACTACATTCATGAATATCGTTCTGTTTTAGAACTTTGCACTGTTTTTGTATTGGGTGTGTTTTAATTGCCATTCTTTTCTTCATTTTCTTTCCATGCCTTAAATAAGTATTTGCTTTTTTATTTATAATGGACCGCCTTTTCTGTTTCTTAAAAGAATTTGCAAAATGGTGTCTGGCATTGATCTTGGCTGCTGGTTTGCTTTTCTGGCTGCCTGTTCTCTTAACGCCCAAAGAGTTACTGATTGTAGCAGCATCACCTTTACTGACATTGATTATGGCCCTTTTTCTGTTTGCAACTTCATATTTTTTCTTACGACTGATAGTGACAGTGTTTTCCACTGATGTGCATTTAGTTTCTTTGTTTTTTGTCTTTTCAACTTTTTGATTGGACATTTCATGATTTGGCTGCATATTTCTATCAGTCAATTGCACTAATGTTTGATTACAAACTGTATATTTTGCCTGCAGATTACCACTTGTAGCACAATTAGAATTATAATTATCTAGGTCTGCCATGTGTAATTGTGTCCCTTGGTTACTGTCATTTGTGATAGGCACTGCGGAAAGGACAGTTTGTTGTTGTGTTTTATCTTCATTCACTTGCACCTTTGAGCTCATCGAGTTTGTTTGTTGTTGTTCGCCATTCTCATTTACTTGCACCCGGAAGTCCTCTGTATCTATTTGTTGTTGCTGACTGTCATCTATTTCTTCCAGAGGACTCGCAGAATCTGGTGGTTCTGGTTGTTTACAGTTGGCCGTAGCTTGCACATATGGGTTCACTGAATTCCAATCTTGTTGTTTACTGCTGTCGGTTACTTGCACCATAGAGTTCAGTATATTTGTGTGTCGTTTTTGCTGTTCTTATTGACTTGCACGGGCGATCTTACTGGTGTGAGTGCATTCTCACTCTCTCCATCAGTTTGTTGATTATTATCAAAGCCTTCAAATATAGACGTAACTTCGGTTGACACCAAGACATCTTCTTCATCTGTCCAGTCAGACCACCCTGTGTCACTCATGGTGGCTAGAAAAAAAACACAAATGCCTAATAGTTTTGCTAAAGAACCTTATGTTTTAAAGCCGTAGTGTCTAAGTGATATGAATGTTGACTTAAGAGTAATCATTCCAAACGTCAAATGCTGGTGAAAGGTATTAAACTGGTAAGGGTAAGCTATTTAAAAAGGATCAATGTTGCCTAGGTAACTAATTGGAATGTTTTTTTTTTTTTTTTTTTTTTTTTTTTTTTGTTGGCTTATTTATTCATTGTATTCAAAAATAAATAAATAAAATATGTCAATTAATTAAAATATTTAACATAGTTCAAGATAGTGCAAATGATATTTTGCACTGAGCTGGCTTTTAATTGCTTAGTTTGCATCATGATTCTTATTATATTGTCCCTTTTTGAGCCTGCAGTATATTTCATTTGAGCCAGCTAAAACAAAAATCTCTTGCCGGCCTCGGTAGCTCAGTTGGATGCGCGTCTGACTGGTGATCAGGAGGTCGCTGGTTCGATACCTGCCGGGGTCTGGAACATTTTTTCGTGGAGATTGATTGGATGCGCGTCTAAGTGGTAATCAGGATGCAGGTTCGATACCTGCCTGGATCGGCAATATACTTTCGTGGAAATTAATTATGAAATCGTTTCTCCGTTGACTCCCTCATTCCAATGAGTACCAGATTCTATGTCTGCAAATAGAGATTGTGGGTGCTCGTCAAAACCGCATCAATGAGGCTCCCCTAATAGGGGCCGGCCGGCCGCGGCAACTCAGTCGGATGCGCGCCTGACTGGTGATCAGAAGGACGTGGGTTCGATACTTGCCGGGGTCAGCAACATTATTTGTGGAGATTGGTCATAAAATCGTATCTACGGTCATTCTCTCCCTTCCGCTAATTTAAGAAGGGCAGTTGTCAGTTTCTGGCGTGTGGTGATCAGGAGGACGCGGGTTCGATACCTGCCGGGGTCGGCAACATACTTTCGTGGAGATTGATCATGAAATCTTTCCTACGGTCATTCTCTCCCTTCCGCTGATTCAAGAAGGGCAGTTGTCAGTTTCTGGCGAAAGAATGTGAACACTACTGGATAAATGCTTACATATAAGCTTGCCCAGGAAAAGTGTGGATAGGTAAACTGACGGGCTCAAAAATGACCTAACATAGTGTTGACTGGGCCATTGAACTCCAATACAAACAAATAAGACAAAAATCTCAGGAGCCAGTCAGAGACTTTTTTTTTTTTTTTTTTTTTCTTTGTGTGTTCAGCAGCCTCAGCAATAAAACTATGCAAGCAGTGAATAGCACAAAAGACTGCAGGAATGAACAGGCTGATCTGACATCACACTCGACAACACGCCTGTGTAATATTGAGCCCTCGAACCCCATTTTAAATGGTAAAACTGGGGTTTACAGAGGTGAACCTTATTTTTTTATTTCTGCTTTCAAACATAAATTGCGGGTACTCTTTATAATCATCTCATTGACACAGTTCTAACGAGTACCAACACTCTGTGTTCTCAAACATAGATTGTGGATACTTGTTAGAATCATCACATTGAGGCGGTTCTACTGAGTACTAACAATCTGTGATCTCAGACATAGATTGTGGATGCTCGTTAGAATCGTCACATTGAGGCGGTTCTAACGAGTACCAACACAGTGTGCTCTCAAACATAGATTGTGGACACTCGTTAGAATCACAACATTGAGGCGATTCTAACGAGTTCTCGCGATCTATGTTTTGTGTAGGAACAAGAAAAAATATATATATATATAATCTTCTTATTTTTTTCGGTGGAAAATTTACAGTGTGTTTGAAAAGACACGTTTTCGTGATGGAACCTTTGTTAGGTCACCAAAATTATAATTTAAATAACTTAATCCAATATGCATTGAATATGGCATTATTTTACTTTTATAATATGTCAGCAACAATTGACGCATAATTATAGTAAAGATACATAATTTAAGTTCATACTTACTGTTTCTGTTAGAAATAACCTTAAAATTCACAACAAAACAATGCTAACTTCATGTGTGTAATTGTTTTCAACATGCTGTGTTTTAGAAAATGCTTCACCAAGGGAAATGCCAAAATGAATTATGTCGACACCTGCTGTATTTTGTCTGAAATTTGATATCTGTTAATATAGGCCAGAAACAGCTATCTCCAGCAACAAGGTTTTAGACTGGATTTTATGCAGTTAAACTTGTAAACCACTAGTGCCAGAATATATGAAAGGCAGATAAGTGGTTTTGGCATCAAAATTTCTCACAGATATCCTAAAAACTGGAAGTGCAAAAAGAGGATATTAAGACATAGTATTGTTTGGCATAAAAAATAGTGGAACATAATTATTTTGAAAAAGTGCCAAAACAACTTGTCTCTTGGTAATATGTTTTAACTTAAATATTGAAATGGATCTAGCAGAAAGTTCAAGCGCCAAATGACTGCATCT
Source organism: Lucinisca nassula (assembly GCA_963580285.1). Taxonomy (NCBI): domain Eukaryota; kingdom Metazoa; phylum Mollusca; class Bivalvia; order Lucinida; family Lucinidae; genus Lucinisca; species Lucinisca nassula. Next base: position 112,902,890 of record OY757025.1, on the reverse strand, counting down.
ATGTATACTTGTTTATGGCACAAATCTTAAGGGATCATTAAAGATAATTGGTTTGGGTTTTAATTAATAGGATAAAAACTAATAAAGGTGTATGCTTGAAACTGAGATATGTTAAAACTGACATAAAAAGAATGTGAAAAAAGCAAAAACCTTAATTTCCAAGAAAATGGTCGGTAAAAGGTTTTGGCCCTTAATGGACGATATGGTAAAACAATTAAAAGCTTCTCCTCCGGAAACAGTGCCAGTGTAAAGTCGTTACGTGAACATGTGGTCTTAATGATCCAAATAGTCTTGATGGATTGTAAAAGATGCACTGTTTGTGACACAGGCATGTTACATGAATAGTTGAAACAACGTTGACGAGTAGTAAGAACTTCATTTGACCAATATGCTGTTGAATGGGTAATAAATGTATTTTGGATTATGCTGATTGGGCTATGAAACATTATACGCTTTTACAGTAAGACATTTGAAACGTATTACCTTTCGAGATGTATTGTTAACCCTTATGTTGCTGTTCACGACAACCCCTATCTTTGCAAACAGTGTAGATCCAGATCAGATGGCTTCTGAAGAAGCCATCTGATAAGGATCTACATTGTTTAGCATTCAGTTTATGAATTTGTAGCAATAAATTACATCAAGTAATTTGATTGGTTGATAAACAGAGATGGGTGTGGCTTAAATGAATATTCAGCAAGATAAGGGTTAATCCATAATTTGTAGACTTTCACTTATGCTCTTGAAAACAACTTCAGTATACATTGAGAAGGTTATTTTCGAGCATATTCAAATCCACTGACTATTAACCCTTCTCTTGCTGAATATTCAGTTAAGCCACACCAATTTCTGTCTATCAACCAATCAAATTACTTGTTTTAATGTTTTGGTACAAATTCATCAATTGAATGTCAAACAGTGCAGATCCTGTTCAGAAGCCATCTGATCTGGATCTACACTGTTTGCAAAGATAGGGGTTGTCGTGAACAGCAAGATACTTGGGTTAAAATGCATTACGGTATGATGTGCCGTTATTCAAATTAAATTTGGCGGGAGAAAACAAGTGCAGCTTTCATAAAAGCTAAAATGTATCCACAAAACGTCAATCATATGGGTACATGCTTCCGTTTTAAGCCAATCAAGTGGACATATTAGCCATTGTCTGAGCGCATAGTAACTTGCAGGTGTAGGCTCAGGTGGTCAACAGATCTTGAAATACTTTTTACATTTTGGTTAATGATAGACATTCGGTATAAACAGAAACTGTGTTACCGTGAGATCAAAAGCCAGTTTTATCATATGGGCCCCGTCAAGCGATTTTGGTACTTATCGCCTATGCGAGCAGCGAAGGTTCAGGCGAGCCTGCGCATCCGCGCAGTCTCGCCAGAACCTTCGCTGCTCGCTCATACAAGCAGTGAATCAAGAGGAACCTTCAGACAGAAAGTCATATCCCTGGCCCCTCTGAATGGCTGGGCATGCGCAGTTAAAATTTGTCATGACGGAATGCTCGAAGACACAAATTCGCTTGGCGGGGCTCATTTGGTATAAACAGAAACTGTGTTAACGTGAGATCAAAAGCCAGTTTGATCATGTCAAATCAGTCAGGTATACCGGCCCCCTGCCATTGCGGCTTGAAGAAAAAAATGGGCTGCATTATGCTACCACGCAGAGCTGAATCCGGCCCGCATACGAGTACTGGTAAACCGCTTAGAGGATCTAAGCCTGTCCAGGCAATGCTTATAAACCCTATTGGTTTCATTGAGCGACAGGGCTTTAGATGTCATTTCATCTCAATGTTGGATAAAAGTCCCACAAAATTGGAAGCAACGTCTCCAAAATGACCTACATAGTGTTGATTAAAAAAATCCTTCAAAATCTTCTTCCGAACCAGAGGACAGATTGTTATGAAAATTGGTATGTAGCATTGAGGACTCGGGCTCATCATAGTTTATTCAAATTATGATTCTCGAATGGCCTTGGCCTATTTTACACCAAGGTCATATTTGGTCATAGTTTTTGTATGGGAAAAGTCCAAAGCATGTGTTTTTCGTAAACTATTGCAGTCTCTGATCTGAAAATTGGCAGATGCAGTTAGTTAAATTATCCCTGTCGCAACCAGACACCGTCGTGATATGACTGAAAAATTGTTGAAAGCGACGTTAAACCCGAATTCACACACACACATTAAGCAAGTTATTCAATATTTTATATAAAAAGTACCCTTATTATAGCCCCGCTTTGAAAAAGTGGGGCTATATTGGATTTGCCATGTCCTTCTGTCATTCCGTGATTCCGTTAATTTGTGTTGGCTCCATAACTTTGTATCTGCTTAACATATTTTCATGAAACTTCACACAAATGTTAAACACCATAAGACAATGTGCAGAGCGAAGGAATTATAACTGTGGATTGCCTACTTTTGGAGTTATTGCCCTTTGAACATTTTCCGTAATTCCGTAATTCCGTAATTCCGTGATTCCGTTAATTTGTGTTGGCTCCATAACTTTGTATCTGCTTAACATATTTTCATGAAACTTCACACAAATGTTAAACACCATAAGACAATGTGCAGAGCGAAGGAATTATAACTGTGGATTGCCTACTTTTGGAGTTATTGCCCTTTGAACATTGAAAAATGGCAATTTTAATTGTGTCCGCTTCATAACTCGAAAACCGTTTGAGATATTTTTAGGAAACTTCACACAAATGTTAAGCACTATGAAACGATGTGCAGAGCGCAGGAACCATAACTCTGCATTGCTTATTTTTGGAGTTATTGCCCTTTGAACATTGAAAAATGGCAATTTTAACAGTGTCCGCTTCATAACTCGAAAACCGTTTGAGATAATTTCATAAAACTTCACACAAATGTTAAGCACTATGAGACAATGTGCAGAGGGCAAGAACCATAACTCTGGTTTTCGTATTTTCTGTGTGTCTGTCTGTGTCTGTTAACAATTTTCGTGTCCGCTCCATAACTTTAAAACCCATTCACATATTTTCATGAAACTTCACACAAACATTAAACACCATGAGATGGTGTGCAGAGTGCAGGAACCATAACTCTGGATTGCCTAATTTTTGAGTTATTTCCCTTTGAATATTGAAAAATATCAATTTTAGCCGTCTTTGCTCGATAACTCAAAAACCGTTTGAGATAATTTTATGAAACTTCACACAAATGTAAAGCACCATATTACGTGTGCAGAGCGCAGGAACCCAAACTCTGGATTGTCTACTTTTTCAGTTATAGGCTTTTGAATATTAAAAAATGGCAATTTTAACTATGTCCGCTCCATAACCGTTTCTGATATTTTCATGAAACTTCAAATAAATGAAAAGCACCTTGAGATGATGTGCAGAGTGCAGGAACCATAACTCTGGTTTGCCTACTTTAGGAGTTATTGCCCTTTGAACATTTAAAAGGGCAATTTTGACTGTGTCGGCTCCATAACTCACAAACCATTTGAGATATTTTCATGACACTTCACACAAGTGTAAAGCACCATGAGACAATGTGCAGAGCGCAGGAACCCTGACTCTGATTTGCCTACTTTAGGAGTTATTACCCTTTGAACATTGAAAAATGGAAGATGAAATTTAGTATAAACATGGACATTCTGGTAATGTATCATGCTCATTGAAATGAGGGACAAGGGCTCACAACTCTTAGAGTTTTTCCAGATAATGTAAAATTTTCAACAGTTATTTCTTGTTCATAACTGTTTTCTCTGCAGCTTAAATAACTTTCTTCTCTGACAGCGCTGAAGCGGGGCTATAGTCAGATCCTCTGACAGCTCTAGTTGGCGTCGGTTTCGAGAATCATGACGTTAAAGTGAGGTATAGTATTTTTTGGCTAACAAAGTGTTAAAAATACTAAAAACTGGCTTCAAACTATGTATTGCGTGAATAGAAAATATGGTGTCAATGGAAGTAACCAACCCTCGACGACGAAATAAAGTGCACGTTTTTGTTTTTGCACATGGTTTTGTGGTTGCTTTGGTGACTGAAAAATAATAGCAATATGCGAAGAAAAGAGGGTAGTGTCACGCGACAGGTAATTAAGCACGTGCAAAGCATGTCGCCATGGTTTTAAATATATATAGTTTAGGGGTGGGTATCTGAACAGTTTCTAAGATATTTGATCTTTAATGAAGTGAGGGCGGCGCAGCGCGTGATTCCCAGTTTGATGTCACTTAATGAGTCTTGTAATAAAGAACACGAATACATGTATATGGTTTAGTGATGAGTATCTGAACGCATCACGTGAACAAGTCCGTGAAATAAAGACCCCCCTAAACCCTACTTCATATAGAGAAAACTGGGGTTTACGGGGGTAAACATTATTTTCTTTATTTCTGCTCCAATACATAGGTTGTGGGTACTCGGTAGAACCGCCTCATTGAGGCGGTTCTAACGAGCACCCAAAACCTATGTTTGGAGTATAAATAAGAAAAATATCACAAATTTTCATCAGAAAAATGATCTTTTTTGAGGTTTTTAAAAATGCACTATATCACACGGATGTGTTATCGTAATGGGTTCTGAGATATGCCTTTTATGAAGTGGAAGGGGGGTGGACCATGGCCCCTGCGCACCCCGGGAGACCCCTAGATTGGTGTCACTAAATGTAGCTTATCATGAGGAACAAGAATATATATGATATAAAGATTGGGCTCTTTGTGGTAGGGTATGGCCCCGGCGCACCCCGAGCGACCCAAGGCTGATGTCACTGAATGTCTTATCATAAGGAACAAGGATATACTGTGAATATGGTTTAGGGATGGGGACGGCTTCTGAGATATTAGGCCTTTTATGAAGTGGAGGGGATGAGGCATGTCCGCAGCACACCCTGGTCGTGTCCACCGGAGTCTAACTGTTGGTTTCGTTTCCTCCAGTATTTCAGTTATTACAAGCTATCGAGTCCTCGCCGTCGTTTCATCTCAATAGTCGTTAGATGGATGTTGCACTGATGAGAAAAAAAATCCTTCATGCGGACTGAAAAAAGTATTTGAGAACCACGCAAGGTCTGGGATTATGGCCACGTAAACTCGATTTAAGCGGAATGGGAACACCTAACAGACTGGTCCGCCATTTTATAAAGGGAGACAACTGTCGGGACTTCCTGATCGCTTTCGTTTAAGTCCTGTCCCACTGAAATTGGGGTCTACTCTTAAAGGAAAGAATTTGCTCCTGAGGAGTAAATTCTTTCCTTTAAGAGTTGACACCTATTGTACATGAGGAGCAAATTATTTCATTAAATTGAAGAGCCGACCCCTATTGGAATGGGAGACAAAATACTTCTGCAGGAGTTACCTCCCATGAAGGTGTATCCATTCCCTCCAAGGCATCCAGTAAATACTTTTTACAGACGCTCTTCTATCGTGATGTATTATACAGTCGAACCTCAATGGCTCGAACACCTTTGGGACCTCGAAAATTTGTTCGAGACAGGTGTAGCCACTGAGGTTACTGTCAGGAGGCATACATGTAAAGAGATACTTTTAGACATCTTTTCGGTGTTCTATAATGAATATGTATGCTGTGTGTACTCATTAGAATCGCCTCATCGAGGCGATTCTAATGAGTACACACAGCATACATTTGCAAGATTAAAGACTAAAATCTCCTTAATTACCCCCCCCCCCCCCACTATTTCTTATGTAGAGGATTTCGCTAGGGGCTCAAGAATGGGTTCGACACATCCATGGTAAACGAGCCATCGGTGTTCGAGCAATCGAAGTTCTATTATAGTTATAGTTCGTCTTAGCATGTATGTATTGCTTATTTCTTTTCATTTTGAATAGCCGTATGACCATACATTTTGTGGGAAAGTAACTGTCCTTTTGGTTTTCTACTGGTGACGTTTTCATTATAGTGAAGTTATTTAAGATGTCTGTTCCTTTCCCTTTGATGTCTTGGGGAGGTATTAGGTTATTGTTACGATTCCTGTGAATTGTCTTCCATTACGGAAACACGCCTATACAAATGCATTGTAAATTTTTCCGCCAAACTGATGAAAAAAAAAATCTGATAGTTTTCATATTTCTGCTCAAAATATAGATTGTGGGCACCCGTTAGAACCGCATCGATAAGGCAGTTCTAACAAGTACCAACAATCTATATTTTAGAGCAGAAATAAGAAAAATAAGTTTTACTCCTGTAAACCCCAATTTTACTTTGTTTGTGTGTTTGGTTTGAGGTTTCACGTTCTATATGTCATTTTGGAGACGTTGCTTCCAATTTTGTGGGACTTGTACCCGACATTGAGTTGAAATGACATCTCAAGCCCTGCCGCCCAATAAAACTAATAGGGTTTATAAGCATGAACGGTCCGATTCGCACCGCTTTGCCTGGGCAGGCTTCGATCCTACGACTGGTTTACCCGTATTCGTGAATGGTCGGTTTCAGCTCTGCGTGGAAGCATCATGCAGCACATATATTTCTTCAAGTCCCGATGGGCGGGGCCGTCAGATCTGGGTATACATCTATTTTGTTTGCTCAAGTGCAGTGCAGGAATTTAAGAGTATATTTAAAAAATTAAAATCCAGGTTCGGTGCCATATACTCTATGACAATCAACCCACCAGTAAGTGCTTTGATTCATTTCAGGGTCGAACATACTTGGTTGGAAACAAGTTCACTATGGCAGATGTTTTCGTTTATCCACACCTGGCACTAATGGTCAGAATGGGGGCATGTCTGGAGAAGAAATACCCCGCCCTTCATAAGTACTGCCAGACAGTTGGGGAGAGGCCGAGTATAAAAGCCACGTCTCCACCAAATTGGCAAGGCACTCCACGCAGTGAATTTTTAAAGGACCTCACTGAATGAGTCACACAGAGAGTATTGTAACAGCAACGGTATAAAAAGACTCTAAATGGCTAAAAGTACCACGTTTAAACATTGCTTATTTTTCTTACAGTTACTTTTATTTGTTAACCATCACGAAAAAACGCCTATTAAGTTTTACCCCCTTGAACCCCACTTTTATATAGTAAAACTTGGGTTTACAGGAGTAAGCCTTATTTTTCTTATTTCTGCTCAAAATATAGATTATAGGTACATGTTAGAACCGCCTTTTCTTATTTCTGCTCCAAAATATAGATTGAGGGTACACGTTAAAACCGCCTCATCTGATGAGGCGGTTCTAACGTGTACCCACAATCTATATTTTGAGCAGAAATAAGAAAAATATCACAATTTTTCATCTAAAAGTTTTCATAGTTTTGGCGGTAAAATTGACAGTGCATTTTAATAGGCGTGTTCTCGTAACGGTTGCATTTATGCTAAACCAGGATATGTTATACGTTTGCAAACAGTGTTAATCCAGACTCTGATCCGAGTCTTCACTGTTTGTCATTCAATTTGTAAATTAACAGGAATAAATTACATGGAAATATTTGTTTGGTTGATAGTTAAAAATGGGTGTCGCAAAACCCAAATGACAATTTTCAATATGGCAATTGTACTATTTTTGCTCAAAACGGAAAGCGCTGTGAGCTGCGTAAAAGTAAATGCTACCCAATGGAAAGCGACGTTACATCATAACGTCGGGTTTCCAACAGTATATCGTAGAATATCCTGTCGCGAATTTTTTACGACATCCAATCAAACTTCACATTACATATGCAAATGGATCAGATTATGCAATAAATCACGGTGCGGAAGAGCGTGATGAGCTACGTCATTAAATGCTGCAAATATATGACGTCACTCGTACAGTCTTTGACGTTAGACGGTGTAACGTCACATTCTCACACCGAAAACGTTACGAAAGGACATAAATGCATTTGTTACAGTCAATACTTGTTGAGGGTTGAGGGATTTCTTCTTACAATGGCGAAAAGTTGTGAGATTTTGAAGGAAATAACAAAATTATTGCCGATTTTCAGCCTGTATGAGATCAGCCGTAGTCTGTGATTCACAGTCTGTCGGTAAGTTGTAAGGAGACACATCACTCGCGTTTCGCGTGCGTGATTTGATCTACTTTACAATTGGTCTCTAAACTGTGATTTATTTCTCAATAAATCAAAGCTAGAGCTGATCTATTTCTTAAATAAAACACTATTCCTTCCCATTGCCTATTATAGGCGAGCTGTGTTAGAATTTGTTATAATGTGACTGACGCTAAATAAAAAGCTTCTTTTTTTGAAAGCTATTAAAGTTGCGTCTTTTAAATTAGTTAGAATTTTGTTTGAATTGGGGTTTAAATATGTACTATAAAAGGGTTATCCTTTGGAAGCAAGGAATATACGACAGAACTGAAAAATAAGGAGTGTGCGTGTTTTCTGGGCCAGACTAGCTAGTTTCGGCCAATTAGGCCTCATCAGTGACCCTAAGATATTTTCAAAATTTCACAATGGAATCAATGATCCCAAAGGACAAGAAAATATAATCTACACTATAAAGTCCCCGTCAACAATGTTTAGATATTTTTATATACGTTGCTTCCTATTTTGTGGGAATTTTACCTGACCTTGAGATGTAATGGCATCACAAGCCCAGCCGCCCTATGCAACCGAAAGGGTCTATATACATGGACATCCCGACTCGCAGCATATCGCCTGGACAGGCTTAGACCTTCTACTCGTGTGCGGTAGTTTTCAGCTCTGCGTGAAAACACCATGCAGCCCGACTATTTCTCCAAGCCCAGATGGGCGGATGCCCCCGCGTTAAAGTGCAATGACATCACGAGCTATACCGCAGGGTTTAAATGCATGAACTCACATCACTTTTTTCTGGACAGTTTGGACAGTTTAGACTTTCTAGTACTCATGTGCAGTCGGTTTCGGCTCTGCATTGAAGCACCATACAACCCAATGTATTTCTCCAAGCCCCGATGGGCGGACGCTTTCGTCTATCTTGTATCTTGTAATGCAATAGAGCTTTTTATCATATGACGTCGCGTCTGAGAGTGTAATAACGCCATGTATAATTTTCGATAATCCACTAGTGGATTAAATATGCAAATTAGCTATATACGTTCCGTAACGTTACATGTACGACGTCCTTAACGACGTCGCGTTTACTAATGGGGGAATATTGACATTTTTGTAAGAAATCGTGAATGAAATGCGGTTTAAATGTCATATGATAAATAGAATCTTGCATTCGTGCTCATGTATTATTGAATTTATTAAACTCGTTGAGGAAAAGGGATAAAATGCTCGGCGAAGCCTCGCATTTTATCACTTTTCCTCAACTCGTTTAATAAATTCAATAATACATAAGCACTCGTGTAAGATCCTCTATATAAGTTACCTCTTGAAATAAAGAAAGCATTTCAGTTCGAAACCTAGGGTCTCGGTTTTATTGTTACTCATCTTAGGTACTCGTCACGAGAACAAGTCCGTATTATGACCTCCCCCGCCCCACTAAACCGCACTTTATATGAGCCCCGCCAAGCGAATTTGTGTCTTCGAGCATTCCGTCATGACAAATTTTAACTGCGCATGCCCAGCCATTCAGAGGGGTCAGGAATATGGCTTTCTGTCTGAAGGTTCCTCTTGATTCACTGCTTGTATGAGCGAGCAGCGAAGGTTCTGGCGAGACTGCGCGGATGCGCAGGCTCGCCTGAACCTTCGCTGCTCGCATAGGCTCTAAGTACCAAAATCGCTTGACGGGGCCCATATATAGAAAAATGGGGTTTACGAGGGTATACATTATTTTTCTTATTTCTGCTCCAAGACATAGGTTGTTGGTACTCGTTAGAACCGCCTCAATGAGGCGGAGGCGGTTCTTGCGAGCACCCTCAAACTATGTTTTCAGCATAAATGAGAAAAAATCTTGGATTTTCATCTGAAAAGTAGGCATTATGGAGATGTGAAAAAAATTGCACTATGTCGCACGGGTGTGTTATCGTAATGAGTAGAGTTGGAAAGCTGCTTACGCCCTCTAGTGTCAGTGAGAAGATCTTACATGAGTGTGTTTTTGTTTTTGTTTGATTTAAGGTTTAACGTCCCCGTCAACAATATTTATTTTGGAGACGTTGCTTCCAATTTTGTGGGACTTTTACCCGACATTGTCAATCCCTGCTGCCCAATGAAACCAATAGGATTTATATGCATGGACGTTCGGACTCGCACCACTCTACCTTGGGAGGCTTAGACCATCTAAGTGGTTTACCAGTACTTGTGTGCGGTCGTCGTTAGCTCTGCGTGGAAGCATCATGCAGCCCAATCTATTTCTTCAAGCCCAAATCGGCGGGGGTAAATTATATGAGTGTTAATGTACCATTTAATTTATTACACGAGTTGAGGAAAAGTGATAAAGAAGTACCTGGATTTGCCGAGCATTAATGCCTTTCCTCGACGAGTTTGATAACTTAATAATACACGGCATGTTTTCATATAATACCCACCCCCTATCAGCCCGAGACTCCCATATCAATCCGATGGCTGATATGGGTGAAGGGTTAATATGGGGTATTATATGAAAAATGCAGTATGATAATCTTTATGTATGGAGAAACGTGGTGTGTACAAGGTATACATTATTCTTCTTCATTTGCTCAAAACCTTTAATTGTGTTTATTCGGTAGAATCGCCTTAATGATGCGGTTCTGCCGAGCACCACAATTTATGTTTGAAACAGATATGAGAGTCAGTGTCATGTCATGTTTTAGTAGCCATCACGAAAACACGCCCATACAAATCATTCTGCCCCACTTAAACCCCACTTTTATAGAAATACTGAGGTTAATCTTAATACTGAGTTTAAGATGAAAAATTGTCATATTTTTCTTATTTCTGCTTTAAAATATAGATTGTGGTTACACGTTGGAACCGCCTCATCAAGGCGGTTCTAAGGTGTACCCACAAGCTACATTTTGAGCAGAAATAAGAAAAATATGACAATTATTCATCTTAAATTTTTCGGGGGGGGGGGGGGGGGGGTCGGCAGTAAAATCTACAGTGCATTTGTGTAGGCGTGTTTTCATAATGAGTATCAAAGGAGCTTGAAAAATGGCCCTGAACGGAGGATTGAGGCTATTTCGTTTAATTCCTTTTCAATAAACGAACAGTGTAGACCCAGATCAGACACGTCTTTCTGCCCCGCTCATCGGGCCTTGGAGAAATAAATTGGGCTGCAGATGCTTCCACCCAGAGCTGAAACTGACCTCACATGAACACTGGTTTTGTTTGTTTGTATTGGAGTTTAACGGCCCAGTCAACACTCTTTTAGGCCATTACTGAGCCGGTCAGTTTACCTATCCACAGTTTTCCTGGACAGGCCTATACGTAAACGGTTAACCAGTACAGTGCACATTCTTTCGCCAGAACCTGACAACTGCACCTTGTTGAATCAGCGGAAGGGAGAGTGAATGACCGTAGAAAAGATTTCATGATCAACCTCCAAGAAAGAATGCTGACGAACCCAGCAGGTATCGAACCCGCGTCCTCCTGATCGCCAGTCAGACGCGCACCCGACTGAGCTACCGAGGCCGGCCACATGAGTACTGGTAAACCGCATAGACGGACTCAGCCTGTCCAGGCAAAGTGGTGCCAGTGCATATAACCCCTATTGGTTTCATTAGGCGGCAGGGCTTGTGATGTCATTTCATCTCATTGTCGAGTAAAAGTCCCACAAAACTGGAAGCAACGTCTCCAAAATGACCTCAGTAGTGTTGACGGGGACGTTAATCCACAATCAAACAAACAAACACATCTTCTGTGGCGCCTGAAATAGGTCTACACTTGTTTTTATAACCAGCATATATGTCTATAGTTCAGGGGCCAGTTGTTCAAAACTAACGACGTCGTTAGCTAACGTATCGTTAAAACTTCTATCATTCAGTATCGCGAAAATACTAATATCTTTGCTGAAAAAAATGTGATCAGCTTTTGCAAAAGCTGCTCACACTTTTTCAGCAAAAAATAACAAAATTTTAGATATTGTACTTGCTACAATCGGCCCCCGCCCATCGGGGCTTGAAGAAATAAATGGGCTGCATGATGCTTCCATGCAGAGCTGAATCCGACCACACACGAATACTGGTAAACCGCTTAGAGGATCTAAGCCTGCCAAGGCAAGGCAATGCGAGTCGAGTCGTCCATGCTAATAAACCCAATTGGTTTCACTGGGCGACAGGCCTGGAGAAGTCATTTAATCTCAATGTCGAGTAAAAGTCCCACAAAATTGGAAGTAACGTCTCGAAAATGACCTATATAGTGTTGACGGGGACGTTAAACATCAAATCATCAAACAAACAAATAAAACTTGCTAGAATGGTTAACAATTTGATCTTAACGAGCTCGTTTAGCTAACGATGCTTTGAACAACTAGGCCCATGAGTTACAAATAATCTTCTTTAAATAACACTCTAATGTCACAGCATCAAGCTACATACAACCGTTTTCTAAATTTCTTACAATCGCTATATACACGCGATTAAAGGCGATTTGTGTGTGTGAATTCGGGTTTAACGTCGCTTTCAACAATTTTTCAGTCATATCACGACGGTGTCTGGTTGCGATTGGGTGCTCAATGCTCACTTTTATAGTGCTGCCTCACTGAAGTATCATGTCCCAGACACATTACATGATACCACACCCAGTCACATTATCCTGACACTGGGTCGACCAGTCCTAGCTCTACCCCATAAATCTGAGCGCCAAGCGAGGAGCAGCTAGTACCATTTTTAACGACTTTGGTATGTCGCGGCCCGGGATCGAACCCGCGACCTCCCGTTCCCCGGAGCAGACACTCTACATGTACCAACTGAGCTATCGGGACCGGTTTAAAGGCGATTTAATTTGGTTACTAATTTAGTGATAATAATTCAATAGATCATTACGAAAACACGCCTATACAAATACATTGTAAACTTTACCGCCAAATAAAGGGAATTTAAAGACGAAAATTGGAAAATTTTCTTTATTTCTGCCAAATTTTAGATTGTGGGTACTCGATAGATGAGGTGGTTCTATCGAGTACCCACATTTTATATTTTACAGCAGAAATAAGACAAACAAGGCAACGCAAGCGTAGCATCCCCTCGCAACTGCATACCATTCATTAACATGAATGCTATCCTGCTCACAAGGTTTTCAAGGTCAAGTCCATTGTGACCTTGACCTTTGACCCCTGACCTTGAAATTCAATAGGGTTCATCCTCTGTACATGGTGAACATTTGTGGAAGGTTTGATGCTTCTACGATGAATACTGTGTCTTCTATCCTGCTCACAAGGTTTTCAAGTTCAAGTCCATTGTGACCTTGACCTTTGACCCCTGACCTTGAAATTCAATAGGGTTCATCCTCTGTACATGGTGAACATTTGTGGAAGGTTTGATGCTTCTACGATGAATACTGTGTCTTCTATCCTGCTCACAAGGTTTTCAAGGTTAAGTCCATTGTGACCTTGACATTTGACCCCTGACCTTGAAATTCAGTAGGGTTCATCCTCTGTACATGGTGAACATTTGTGGAAGGTTTGATGCTTCTACGATGAATACTGTGTCTTCTATCCTGCTCACGAGGTTTTCAAGGTCAAGTCCATTGTGACCTTGACCTTTGACCCCTGACCTTGAAATTCAATAGGGTTCATCCTCTGCACATGGTGAACATTTGTGGAAGGTTTGATGCTTCTACGATGAATACTGTGTCTTCTATCCTACTCACAAGGTTTTCAAGGTCAAGTCCATTGTGACCTTGACCTTTGACCCCTGACCTTGAAATTCAATAGGGTTCATCCTCTGTACATGGTGAACATTTGTGGAAGGTTTGATGCTTCTACGATGAATACTGTGTCTTCTATCCTGCTCACAAGGTTCCGGACAGACACACACACACACACAGAAACACAGACACACACACTAACACACGGACGCACGGCACCGATGCTATATCCCCATTCGCAACGTTGTTGCGAGGGGATAATAAGGTATACCCCTATAAACCCCAGTTTCACTA
>OY757025.1:112815832-112888952 GCA_963580285.1 Lucinisca nassula | reverse complement strand
AATGAGGCAATTCTAATGAGTACACACAACATACATACATACATGTACCTTTGTTTAAAAGAAATTGGTATGGATCCCTGTTATGCCTCCTAACCCGAGGGCTTTGAAGCACCTTCGGTGATTCTAACAAACCCTCGCTCATATTTTCTATGTCCCAAAGCTGTTGTTTGGGGTTTTATCATCCTAGTCAACACTATTTTGGCCATTTTGGAGACGTTGTTTCCAATTTTGTGGGACTTTTACCCAACACTGAGATGAAATGACATCTCAAGCCCTGCTGCCCAATGAAACCGAAAGGGTTTATATGCATGCACGGTCCAACTCGGACCATTTTGCATGGGCGTGCTTACAGCCTCTAAGCGGTTTACCAGTACTCATGTGTGCGGTCGGTTTCAACTCTGCTTGGAAGCATCGTGCAGCCCAATCAATTTCTTCAAGCCCTGATGGGCGGAGGCGACCAAAGATGTTTTAGAACAGAGGACCCACATTATAACAACAGTATTTGTTCCCTATTATTGTATTACGCTACTCGCCTTGTAAACCAGGGATCGCAGGATCGATCCCGGGCTTCTCCAGACTTTCGGATGAGTCTTTAAACCGAGGTCCCGTCTCCGTATGACCTTAGCTGTTGGTGGGACGTAAAACTAAAACTCACTCACTCCCTATTATTGTGTCATTATAATGAATTTGCCGTTATAAAGAATCCCAGTTAGGGGTATGATAGGTTATAAATGGTCTTTTCCACATACATGTAATTATTCCAAGAAACAAATTTTACAGACATTTGTTAGAACCACATAGATGAGGCGATTCTAACAAATGTCTATACATGTAACATTTGTCTAGTGAGCACCAACAACCTATGTTTGATATATAAATAAATATCACAAATTTTCATCAGAAATGTAATCAATTTTTAACTCTTATCTTGCTGTTCACGACAACCCCTATCTTTGCAAACAGTGCAGATCCAGATCAGATGGATTCTGAAGAAGCCATCTGATCAGGATCTACACTGTTTGGCATTCAGTTTATGAATTTGTAGCAATAAATTACATCAAGTAATTTCATTGGATGATAGAGAGAAATGGGTGTGGCTTAAATGAATATTCACATACCTGCCAACACTCCCGATTTGAGCGTGACTCTCACGATTTATTGTGTGTCTCACTCCCCCACGATCCTATTTTGAAAATGGCCAAAATCACACGAATTTCAATGCATCTCACGCTTAGAAATTCGCTAATTTTGCCATACCGGATATTTACATTGCAAACTGGTTATTATCGGCTTTTCTGAATCGCTAATATATGCAATTAGAGCCGGGATACAGAACTATTGGAAAATCACCTCAGGTCACAGGTATATTTGGACTATTATTAGCAAATCTATTATTGGACAGGTAAATAAACAAAACTATCCATCTTGTCTATAATCTATCTATCGGTAAATTTCTAAGTTTAGTCCTCAGAATAATCAGATATGGAGGCATCCCTGCGTTACAAAAATATTACAGAAATCATATTTAGCCATTTAATTTCTTCATTACATACCAATAATCTTCCATAAAACGATCTTTTTCTCTTTTTTTTGACACTTTACAAGGCACCCAAAATGTTGAGTGGCGACCTATCTTGCAGTTTGTTTATGAATCTATGAAAACGTAAACATTAGCAAAAACGCTCGTAGTATTGATCAGTTATTTATTTTAGCATAAAAATGTTCAGTTTTCAATAAGATTTGATGAAGTTCTGTGGTAAAATGAATCCTTGTATCTGACTTGTAAAGTGACCTAAGTCACATATATTCGGACAGTACACAGTTTCATACATTTCACCCCTGCTAAAAATGCACGTTTTTATGCTAGGTGGGTGAGCTAGCACTTCCTTTTTTAAT
Organism: Lucinisca nassula; assembly: GCA_963580285.1. Lineage (NCBI taxonomy): Eukaryota > Metazoa > Mollusca > Bivalvia > Lucinida > Lucinidae > Lucinisca > Lucinisca nassula. Next base: position 112,887,056 of record OY757025.1, on the reverse strand, counting down.
GGGTGCTTGGTCTGGTTAAAAATTTAAATTTATTGGTGGTGGGGTTCAATTTATTTTTTTTTTTATGGGTGGTGGGTCTTTGAAAAAGGTAGCACCCATCCCCACCCCCATACGGTTAGGGAAAAAATCTCACTCTTTCAAATTTTTCCTGAAAATTCCCCGCGAACCAAATACTAAAAAAGAAGGTGAAAAAGGGTCCGCCGCGCGCAGTCTCACTCTTTGGATTTTCTCAATGTTGGCAGGTATGTATTCAGCAAGATAAGGGTTAAGATATGAAAGAATGCACTGAGTCACACGGGTGTGGTATCGTAATTACTAACACTGCTACACCTCAATAAGGTGATTCTCAACATACACTGTATGTTTTGATGGAAAAATAAGATACATTATCCACATATTCTCCTCATTACCATAAAAATTCTAAAATATTATTCATAAAAATCCTAAAAATTCGGGCACCTTGCGGCTGTAATTCTCCTAAAATTTTAACAAATCTGTTTCACAATCAAGCATGGAGTTCAAAAAGTGCAGACAGAATGGCAAACAGTGTAGACCCTGATCAGACTGCTCCATTAGGAGCAGTCTGATTTGGGTCTGCACTGTTTGCTTGGGCCTGTCAGTCCCAATACTTAAAATCCGTACGGTATGTAGAAATAGCAAAAGCACCTACATGTAAATGTACCACAAAAAGCATAATTCAATTTTTTTACTGTACTATTTTCTGTTGAAGGTACAGTATCTGCTTTTTTTTTTTTTTTTTTGGTTCATTCATATCAAGCTGATCATTAATTTTGTTTGTTTGATTTGAGGTTTAACGTCCCTGTCAACACTGTAAAGGTCATTTTGGAGAAGTTGCTTCCAATTTTGTGGGACTTTTACCCGACATTGAGATGAAATGACATCTCAAGCCCTGTCGCCTGATGAAACCAATAGCGTTTATTAGCATGGACGGTCCGCCTCGCACCGCGGTTCCTGGACTGGCTTAGATCCTCTAAGGGTTTACCAGTACTAGTGTGCGGGCCGGATTCGGCTCTGCGTGAAAGCATCGTGCAGTACATATATTTCTTCAAGCCCCTATGGACGGGGGCGGTAAACTGATCATTAATCAGAGGTGGGAGAAAACTGGAGTATGTGGAGAAAAACCACCTGACCTTCGGATGCAGAACTTGGCGTCTCATATGTGACCAGAACCAGGCTGGAACCACAACTGTAAGAGACCTAATGATTAAGAGTCAGTGCTCTTATATGCTAGGCCATGGAGGCCGCTCTGTTGAAGGTATCATTTCTATAACACATCCATGAGACATATCACATTTTTCAAATGATTACTTTTCTGATGAAAATTTGTGATATTTTTTCTTATTTACACTCCAAATATATGTTGTGGGCACTCGTTAGAACTTCCCCATTGAGGCGGTTCTAGCAAGTACCAACAACCTATGTCTTGGAGCAGAAATAAGAAAAAGAGGGCCCAATGGCCCTATATCGCTCACCTGTTTGGACCCCAAGGGCATGATTGGCAGTAATTATGTAGGTTACCACTTGCCGTCAATACATGCTAAATATCTAAGCTCTGGGCCCTGTGGTTTCAGAGAAGAAGATTTTTGAATCTTTTTTCCATTATGAGTCTATGGGAGCTAAGGGGCCCCGGGGCTTGGCCCATTTGGACCCCACGGGCATGATTGGCAGGATTTATGTAGGTGACCATTTGCCATTGCTACATGCTTAATATCTAAGCTCTGGGCCCTTAGGTTTCAGAGAAGAAGATTTTTGAAGCTTTTTTTTCCATTATAAGTCTATAGAAGCTAAGGGGCCCGAGGCGTGGCCCTTTTGGACCCAAGGGGCATGATTGGCAGGAATTATATAGGTGACCACTTGCCGTTGCTACGTACTAAATATCTAAGCTCTGGGCGCTGTGATTTCAGAGAAGAAGATTTTTTAAGCTTTTTTCCATTATGAGTCTATAGAAGCTAAAGGGCCCCGGGGCGTGGCCCGTTTGGAACCCAGGGGCATGATTGGCAGGAATTATGTAGGTGACCACTTGCCGTTGCTACATGCTAAATATCTAAGCTCTGGGCCCTGTGGTTTCAGAGAAGAAGATTTTTGAATCTTTTTTTCCATTATGAGTCTATGGGAGCTAAGGGGCCCGGGGGCGTGGCCCTTTTGGACCCAAGGGGCATGATTGGCAGGAATTATATAGGTGACCACTTGCCGTTGCTACGTACTAAATATCTAAGCTCTGGGCGCTGTGATTTCAGAGAAGAAGATTTTTTAAGCTTTTTTCCATTATGAGTCTATAGGAGCTAAAGGGCCCCGGGGCGTGGCCCATTTGGAACCCAGGGGCATGATTGGCAGGAATTATGTAGGTGACCACTTGCCGTTGCTACATGCTAAATATCTAAGCTCTGGGCCCTGTGGTTTCAGAGAAGAAGATTTTTGAATCTTTTTTTCCATTATGAGTCTATGGGAGCTAAGGGGCCCGGGGGTGTGGCCCATTTGGACCCCAAGGGCATGATTGGCAGGATTTATGTAGGTGACCACTTGCCATTGCTACATGCTAAATATCTAAGCTCTGGGCCCTGTGGTTTCAGAGAAGAAGATTTTTGAAGCTTTTTTTTTTCATTATGAGTCTAAAGGAGCTAAGGGGCCCCGGGGCGTGGCCCTTTTGGACCCCAGGGGCATGATAGGCAGGAATTATATAGGTGACCACTTGCCGTTGCTACCTACTAAATATCTAAGCTCTGGGCCCTGTGGTTTCAGAGAAGAAGATTTTTTAAGCTTTTTTCCATTATGAGTCTTTGGGAGCAAAGGGGCCCCGGCATGTGGCCGATTGGGAACCCAGGGGCATGATTGGCAGGAATTATGTAGGTGACCAATTGCCGTTGCTACATGCTAAATATCTAAACTCTGGGCCCTGTGTTTCAGAGAAGAATATTTTTGAAGCTTTTTTCCATTATGAGTCTATGGGAGCTAAAGGGGCCCTGGCGTGTGGCCCATTTGGACCCCACGGGCATGATTGGCAGGAATTATGTAGGTGACCACTTGCCGTTGCTACATGCTAAATATCTAAACTCTGGGCCCTGTGGTTTCAGAGAAATAGATTTTTGAAGCTTTTTTTTTTCATTATGAGTCTATGGGAGCTAAGGGGCCCCGGGGCATGGCCCATTTGGACCTTAGGGGCATGATTGGCAGGAATTATGTAGGTGACCACTTGCCGTTGCTACATGCAAAATACCTCAGCTCTGGGCCCGGTGGTTTCAGAGAAGAAGATTTTTGAAGCTTTTTTCCATTATGAGTCTATAGGAGCTAAAGGGCCCCAGGGCGTTGCCCGTTTGGACCCTAAGGGGCATGATTGGCAGGAATTATGTAGGTGACCACTTGCCGTTGCTACATGCTAAATATCTAAGCTCTGGGCCCTGTGGTTTCCGAGAAGAAGATTTTTGAAGCTTTTTGTTCCATTATGAGTCTATGGGACCGAAGGGGCCCCGGGGCGTGGCCCATTTGGAACCAAGGGGCATCATTGGCAGGAATTATGTAGGTGACCACTGGCCGTTGCTACATTCTAAATATCTAAGCTCTGGGCCCTGTGGTTTCAGAGAAGAAGATTTTTTAAGCTTTTTTTCCATTATGAGCCTATGGGAGCTAAGGGGCCCCAGGGTGTGGCCAATTTGAACCCCAGGGGCATGATTGGCAGGAATTATGTAGGTGACCACTTGCCGCTTGCTTGTTGCCAAATATCTCAGCTCTGGGCCCTGTGGTTTCAGAGAAGAAGATTTTTGAAGCTTTTTTCCATTATGAGTCTATAGGAGCTAAAGGGCCCCGGGGTGTGGCCCGTTTTGACCCCAGGGGCATGATTGGCGGGAATTATGTATGTGACCACTTGCTGTTGCTACATGCTAAATATCTAAGCTCTGGGCCCTGCGGTTTCCGGGAAGAAGATTTTTGAAGGTTTTTGTTCCATTATGAGTCTATGGGAGCAAAGGGGCCCCGGTGTGTGGCCAATTTGGACCCCAGGGGCATGACTGGTAGGAATTATGTAGGTGACCACTGGCCGTTAATACATGCTAAATATCTAAACTCTGGGCCCTGTGGTTTCAGAGAAGAAGATATTTTAATTTTTTCCCATTGATAGTCTATGGGAGCTATATGTTGCCATGGCAACCGGAATTCCAATCTGATCAGCCCAAAAACCTTATGCAGCCTTTCCCCCTACCTGATGATGCTTCCCATGAAATTTGATCAAGATTGACCATGGGGTATAAGAGGTATACTTATTTGAAATTGTTTACGGACGGACGGACGCACGCACGCACGACGGACAAAAAGTGATCACAAAAGCTCACCTTGTCACTACGTGACAGGTGAGCTAAAAATATTGTACAGTCCAAATTAAGCAAGCACCTAATGGATAATCAAAATGTGCTGCTTAGGACAGGTTGCCCCCGCCCATCGGGGCTTGAAGAAATAGATGGGCTGCATGATGCTTCCACGCATAGCTGAAACCAACCGCATGTGAGTACTGGTAAACCGCTTAGAGGTTCTAAGCATGCCCAGGAAAAGTGGTGCAAGTTGGAACGACCATGCATATAAACTCTATTGGTTTCATTGGAAAGCAGCCTCAGGCAGGGTTTGAGATGTCATTTCATCTCCATGTCGGGTAAAAGTCCCACAAAATTGGAAGCAATGTCCCAAAAATGATATATACAGTGTTGACGGGGCCAATAAACCCCAAATCAAACAAATTGCTTAGGACATGTGCTTGCTTCATACAGATGAATTTTACTACTCCTTTTTCGGGAACCAAAAGCATGCTTACTTAAGACAGGTCGCTTGCTTAATAGAGGTGGCCACTATGACAGGATTAAGGATTTACTGTATACCTCAGCAAACCCAAGTTTTCTCTATATAAAGTGGGATTTAAAGGGGTGTTCATTGCATGGGCTAGTTATCATGATGGGTCATCTGATAAAAAAAGTCCCACACTCGTCAACATTTCATATGAAATTTAAGAAATGAGCCAAAGGCTTGTTTCGTAAATTTCATTCACCATATTTGCATTATTTGCTGGCTCCCAGCTTGCACATTGTCAATATTGGAAAAACAGGTAACCAGACCCCCCTGACCTTGAAAGGTCAGAGAAGTCTGGTTACCTGTTTTTCCAACTCTGATAACCTTTAGACTAGGAACCAGCAGATAATGCAAATAAGGTGAATAAGAAAATCACCACTCATTTGAAATCCTCTGTAAAATGTCTGAAAGACCTCTTTATACACCTCTTTTTCTTCACTTACCAGCAATTCTTCCACTGTCGTATTACATTTCTCCAGGTTTATTCTTTTAATTGCACATTTCTCATTTCTTGGCTTACACACTGCGGCCTGTACCACTGCAGTGGCTCCCGCACCTAGAGAAACAGAAATGGGTTCCATCAGCATGTTCTATTGGTATACCATTCATTACAGTGTTGTGTGTAGTACAGGGGTTGAAATAAGCTTGTGATTGTTGGTCCGTGATTACTGATATTCTGGACTGGGACATTTGGCAAATTATCATTAACTGTGGCCTGTTCAGTGGGCCGACAGATTTTTAGTAGTCCATAGTTAGGGCCTGATAAATCCATTGCCCAGCTGCTCATTTTTCGTTTTTCTTTTTTTTTTAGTTTAAAGGTCCATTCAAGATTATTTCACTTAAATCGAGCCGATCATTAATCAGAGGTTACGTAAGAAAAAAAAACAAACACCTGGGGCCAGTTGTTCAAAACTAACGTCGTCTTTAGTTAACGTATCATTAAAACTTTGATCATTAAATATGGCAAATATGCTAAAATTTTTGCTGAAAAAATGTGAGCAGCTTTTGCAAATGCAAAAGCTGCTCACATTTTTTCAGCAAAAATACCAAAATTTTTGATATTGTACTTGTTAGAACACTTAACAATATGACCACTAACGAGCTCGTTAAGCTAACGATGCTTTGAACAACTGGCCGCTGATCTGACATTGCAGAACCTGGCATCTCACATCTGACCCAAGCCAGGCTCAAACCACAGCGTTGAGTGTCCTAATGGTTAAGAGTCAGTACGTTTATCCACTAGGCCATGGAGGCCCACACCAAGCAGCATGGGACAAGTCCAAATTTTGACTGGGCAAGTGATTTTTTTATTTCACTTGCCCAGAAAAATGTGAAGAATATATAGGGAATATTGTATTTCCAAGCCATTTTCAAGATGTTGTGAAATGCCAAGCAGGTGGCTGAAAATCAGATTTGTCAGGCCCTGATAGTGGTATTCAGTAACTGTTACTCTAAATCGAAAATAGTACCGTAATAGTCCATGCATGATACAGTAAATTTTCCAATATAAAACCTCCTTAAATTAACCCTTGTTCTGCTGAGCCCGGATATGCCTTTTCTTTGAAACAATGTAGATCCAGATCAGATGGCTTCTGAAGAAGCCATCTGATCAGGATATACATTGTTTGTCATTCAGATTGTGAATTTGTTGTAATAATTTGCTACAGTTAATCTGATTGGTTGATAATTGGTAGTGGGTGTGGCATATATGAATATTCAGCAGGACAAGGGTTAAAACTAAATCTGCTTTTTAAAGTTTATGGAGATGGTTTCAGTTATTCTTTCTTTGTGTTTTCTACACCCAGTGTTTTCTATGCAGAGACGAACTTTGAGACTGTTCAAAAGTGGTCTTTTGAACAGTCTCAAAGGTGGTAACTTTTCTGTAGTAATACATTTTATACTAGTGGATTCTTCCATTGCTATATGTTAGACAAGTCCATTTGTCATACATGTACATGCAGGGGTGTAAAATTCCATTCGCCTGCTCGAATTTGTGAGTAAGTTTAAATGCAGTGCGAGTAAGGTTTTCAAAACTGACCTTACTTTTTTCTTCATTTTTAGCATCTAAATAAAATGTTTGAAAAATAAGGGCGAGTAAGCTTGAGGGAAATTTTACACCTATGACATGTATAAGCAATGTCAGGCCTGATGTTTTTTTTTATTCTATTTTTGACAGAAAATTTAGTTAGCAAATAGTGTAGGCCTGATCAGATGACACATTCTGTGGCATCAGATCTGGGCCTGCACTGTTTGCCAAGGTACATGTACCCATTTAGGGGTTTCCCTGCATGCAATGGGTTAATGTATTCACAATAGCTTTCTGGGGACTATTTTCAGAGAGGATTTTCAAGAACAGTTAGTCTTGCTGAATATTCATTTAAGCCACTCCCATTTCTGTCTATCAACCAATCAAATTACTTGATGTAATTTATTGCTACAAATTCATAAACTGAATGCCAAACAGTGTAGATCCTGATCAGATGTCTTCTTAAGAAGCCATCTGATCTGGATCTACACTGTTTGCAAAGATAGGGGTTGTCGTGAACAGCAAGATAAGGCACGGGCCTCTGAGGTTCAATCAGAGCACATATAATACTTTAAAGTCACCCACCATACCCAAAATGCCTATCTGCGAGCTACAAAAAGGGCGTTTTGTCTTCTTGATCAGCCGATTTATTGCATTGATGTAATGTCAGATGCCTGTGGATAAGGGTTAAGCTTTAACTGTGTATTTGAAGTTTTGACTGGGTATCTTATTATCTCATGGTTTGTTAAACATTTCTGTGCATCCCCTGTGCATTTGTAGAAACACCTCAAAGGTAGTATTAAAGGAACAAAAAGGTTTACATCTATAACCAAAGTACTAAAAGTACTGGGGAAAATTGATTTATGAGGCTTAGTTGCCATAATTACAATGAGCAGTTCTCCAGGGCCCAGTTGTTCAAAGCATTGTTAGCTTAACAAGCTCGGTTAACTGTTCTAGCAAGTTCAATATATAAAATTTTGGTATTTTTGCTGAAAAATTTGAGCAGCTTTTGCATCCGCAAAAGCTGCTCACATTTTTTCAGCAAAAATATTAGCATATTTGCCATATGTAATGATCAAAGTTTTAATGATACGTGAACTAATGACGTAGTTAGTTTTGAACAACTGCCCCAGATAGTTTGTTGACAAAGTCCCAGAGGGTGGAAAAAGGAGTTCTACCAAATTCCACTAAAATGGAAAAAAAAAACAAAAAAACAAGAGCTGTCGCATGACAGCATAGCTCGCCTGTTTATAAGGTAAAATTACTGAACCATGATATATAGGCCACACTCACCTAGATATTTTTTGAGGTTAATCATCAGGTCACATGGAACATATATTCCAGATATTACATTTCAGAATCAAATAGTGTCTGAATTATAAGGCAAAATCATTGAACCATGAAAATACACATGTAGGTCACAATAACCTAGATATATTTCTGTCAATCATCTGGTCACATAGAACTTATACCGGTAATTAAGGCTTGAAATTTCTCCATGAAATAGTATTCAAAATATGACAGAATCACTGAATGATGAAATATAGGTCACAGTGACCTAGATATATTTCTATGTCATTCATTGGGTCATATGGAATTGATAATTCAGTTATGAAGTTTCTCCATCAAATAGTACTCAAGATATAAAAATAAGTCACTGAACCATGAAATATAGGTCACAATGACCTACATATATTTTGAGGTCAATCATCTGGTTGCACTGAAGTAATATCCCAGGTATAACATTTCTCCATCAAATAGTGTTCAAGATAACAGGCAAAATCACTGAACCATGATGATGAAATATAGGTCACACTGATCTAGATAATTACTTTGAGGTCAATCATGGGGTCACATGGAACAAATAATCCAGGTATGCGTTTCTCCATCAAATAGTATTCAAGATAATAGGCAAAATCAGCGAACCATGAAATATAGGCCACACTGAGCTAAATATATAGCGGTCAATTATCGGGTCACATGGAAATAATAATCTAGGTATGACATTTCTCCATCAAGTAGTATTCACAATAATAAGCAAAAATCACTGAACCATGAAATAAATGTCACAGTGACATAATTATATTTTGAGGCCAATCATGGGGTCACATGGCACTAATATCCCAGGTATGACATTTCTCCAACAAATAGTCTTCAAGATAAAAGGCAAAATCACTGGACCTTGAAATGTAGGTCACAATGACCTTCACCCTTTTACACTTGAACCAATGTCATATAGTTGGCTGATGTATATCCAACTGTGTCTATATTCGTTAGTATAATGGAAAGGTGTATGACAAATTACAAAGGTATCATAGATTTTGACCCCTACACATGTAGCCCCACCCCATCCGCCCCCAGGCATGAACCCAGGGGTTTGTTGTTTCGGAATCTCAGAAGACACTCCCAGGTATCCAAGCTGTAAATATGAATGCTTTGTGATGAGTGACTGTTGAGATCTAAGCAGTTAAAAAACTTTAACATTAGTGTAATTAAAACAAATGTCATCATCCATAAATGGATCAATTTGGAAGTGTTCTTGAACATTGAAACAGTTTTTGATTATGCAGTACTTTTTTCCATTGCCGATATGTCCACAATGGAAGCCGATATGTCCACAATGGAACAATGCTGGCGTATCTACAATTTGATGATCGTATTTGATACAATCTTTTTTTCATTTCTAGGCGTATTTTCTCGATTTTAGAGTCGTATTTATGATGATACGACACTTATCAAGTACCCTGGTTTCATTGGGTGACAGGGCTTGAGATGTCAATGCATCTCAATGTTGGGTAAAAGTCCCACAAAATTGGAAGCAACATCTCCAAAATGGCCTATACAGTGTTTAGGGAGATGTTAAACCTCAAATCAAACAAATCAACAGCTGTCTGCCTGAAAAACAAGAGTGCTAACTGACCCTGTAGCGCTCACCTGTGTACCAGAAAATCATGAGTGATGTTTAGAATACCCATCGGGACTTGAAGAAATAGATTGGGCTACATGGGGCTTCCATGCAGAGCTTGAACCGAATGCAGATGAGTACTGGTAAACAACTTAGAGGTTCTAAGCCGGCCCAGGAAAAGTGGTGCCAGTTGAACCATCTATGCATTTAAACCCTATTGGTTTCATTGGGCAGCAGAGCTTAAGATGTCATTTTATCTCAATGTAGGGTAAAAGTCCCAAAAATCTGGAAGCAAAGTCTCCAAAATGACTTACACCGTGTTGACGGGGATGTTAAACCTCAAATCAATCAAAAATCGGGGCCCTGTGGTTTCAGAAAAGAAGATTTTTGAAGTTCCATTATAAGTCTATTGGAGTTAAAGAGCCCTGGCGAATGGCCAATTCAGACTCCAGGGGCATGGCTGGCAGGATTTATGTTGGAGACCACTTGACAATGCTACATACTAAATATCTAAGCTCTTGACCGCATGGTTTCGGAGAAGAAGATTTCTGAAGTTTTTTCCAGTATAAGTCTATAGGTGTTAATGAGCCCTGGGGCATGACAAATTTTGACCCAAAGGGCATGGTTGGCATGATTTATGTGGGTGACCATTTTATGTTGCTATATACTAAATATCTAAGGTCTGTACTTCATGGTTTCAGAAAAGAAGATTTTCAAAGCTTATTTCCATTATGCCATTATTAGTTTATTGGAGTTACGGGGTCACAAGATTTGGCCAATTTAGACCCCAGGGACATGATTGGCAGGATTCACGTAGGGGACCACTCGGCGTTGCTACATGTACATGCTAAATACCTAAGCTCTCGGCCTTGTGTTTTCAGAGAAGAAGATTTTTGAAGTTTGTTTTTCATTTTAAGTTGTACATTTCAAGTCTATGGTAGGTAACGTGCCCATGGGCGTGGCCAATTTTGACCCAGGGGACATTTTTGGCAGGATTTATTAAGGTGACTATTTCATTTGGCTACATACTAAAGGTCTAACCACTGGGACTTATGGTTATAGAAGAAGATTTTTGAAGTTTTTTTTTTTATTTATTTTATTTTCCATTATAAGTCTATGGGAGCTAATGAGCCAATGGGCATGGCCAATTTTGACCCCAAGAGCATGGTTGGCAGAATGTATGTAGGTGACCACTTGACCTTGCTACATGCTATATATTTAAGCTCTTGGCCCTGTGGTTTCATAAAAGAAGATTTTTGAAGTTTCTTCAATTATAAGTCTATAGGAGCTGATGAGCACGGGCATGGACAATTTTGACCCCAGGGACGGTTAGTAGGATTTATGGAGGTGACTATTTTATGATGCTAGATTCTAAATATCTAAGTTCAGTGCTTCACAGTTTGCAGAGAAGAAGAGTTTGAAGCTTTTTTCCTTTATGAGTCTATGGTAGCTAAGGGGCCCCGGATGTGGCCCTTTTGGAACCCAGGGGCATGATTGGCAGGATTTATGTAGGTGACCACTTGCCATTTGTTCATGCTAAATATATAAGCTCTGGGCCCTGTGGTTTCAGAGAAGAAGATTTTTTAAGCTTTTTTACATTATGAGTCTACGGGAGCTAAGGGGCCCCGGAGAGTAGCCCATTTGGAACCCAGGGGCATGATTGGCAGGATTTATGTAGGTGACCACTAGCCATTGCTACATGCTAAATATATACATTTGGAACCCAGGGGCATGATTGGCAGGATTTATGTAGGTGACCACTTGCCATTGCTTCATGCTAAATATATAAGCTCTGGGCCCTGTGGTTTCAGAGAAGAAGATTTTTTAAGCTTTTTTACATTAAGAGTCTACGGGAGCTAACGGGCCCCGGAGAGTGGCCCAATTGGACCCCAGGGGCATAATTGGCAGGATTTATGTAGGTGACCACTTGCCATTGCTACAAGCTAAATATCTAAGCTCTGGGCTCTGTGGTTCCAGAGAAGAAGATTTTTGAAGCTTTTTTGCATTATGGGTATATAGAAGCTAAGGGGCCCCGGGGCATGGCCCATTTGGAACCCAGGGGCATGATTGGCAGGAATTATGTAGGTGACCACTTGCCGTTGCAATATGCTGAATATCTCAGCTCTGGGCCCTGTGGTTTCAGAGAAGAAGCTTTTTGAACCTTTTTCAATTATGAGCCTATAGGAGCTAAGGGGCCTGGGGTGTGGCCTGTTTGGACCCCAGGGGCATGATTGGCAGGAATTATGTAGATAACCACTTGCCGTTGCTACATGCTAAATATCTAAGCTCTGGGCCCTGTGATTTCAGAGAAGATATTTGAAGCTTTTTTCCATCATGAGTCTTTGGGAGCGAAGGGGCCCCAGGGCGTGGCCCATTTGGAACCCAGGAGCATGATTGGCAGGAAATTATGTAGGTGACCACTTGCTGTTGCTACATGCTAAATATCTAAGCCCTGGGCCCTGTGGTTTCAGAGAAGAAGATTTTTGAAGCTTTTTTTCCCTTTTATAGGAGCTAAGGGACCCCGGGGCGTTGCCCATTTGGACCCCAGGGGCATGATTAGCAGGAAATATGTAGGTGACCACTTGCCGTTGCTACATGCTTAATACCTAAGCTCTGGGCTCTGTGGTTTCAGAGAAGAAGATTTTTGAAGCTTTTTCCATTATGAGTGTATGGGAGCGAAGGTGCCCCGGGGTGTGGCCCATTTAGAACCCAGGGGCATGATTGGCAGGAATTATGTAGGTGACCACTTGCCGTTATTACATGCTACATATCTAAGCTCTGGGCCCTGTGGTTTCCGAGAAGAAGATTTTTGAAGCTTTTTGTTCCATTATGAGTCTATGGGAGTGAAGAGGCACCGGGGTGACCACTTGCCTTTGCTACATGCTAAATATCTAAGCTCTGGGCCCTGTGGTTTCAGAGAAGAAGATTTTTGAAGCTTTTTTTTTTATCCTATATAAATATGAGTCTTTTGGAGCAAAGGGGCTCCAGGGTGTGGCCAATTTGGACCCCAGGGGCACGATTGGCAGGATTTATGTAGATGTCCACTGAACATTGTTACAAGCTAAATATCTAAGCTCTGGGCCCTGTGGTTTCAGAGAAGAAGATGTTTAAAAATTTCCCCATTGTCAGGGGCATGATTGGCAGGATTCATGTAGGCGACCACTCGACATTGCTACATGCTAAATACCTAAGCTCTGGGACTAATGGTTTCAGGGAGAAGATTTTGAAGATTTTTTTCCCCATTTTAAGCTTCTTTTTTTTTTCATTATAAGGGCCCTGTGGTTTCAGAGAAGAAGATTTTTGAAGTTTCTCCAATTGTAAGTCTATGGAAGCTAAAGAGCCCTGGGGTGTAGCCAATTTGGATCACAGGGGCATAACTGGCAGGATTTATGTAGGTGGCCACTTGACGTTGCTACATACTAAAAATCTAAGCTCTGGGCCTAATGGTTTCATAGAAGAAGATTTTTTATTTTTTTTTTTCCATTATAAGTCTACTGGAGGTGATGAGCTCGGGCGTGGCCAATTTTGACCCCAGGGGCAGGGTTAGCAGGATTTATGTAGCTGGCTATTTTATGTTGCTAGACACTAAATATCTAAGTTCTGTGCTTCAAAGTTTCTGAGAAGAAGATTTTTGAAGCTTTTTTCCATTATGAGTCTATGGGAGCTAAGGGGCCCCGGGGCGTTGCCCATTTGGACCCCAGGGGCATGATTAGCAGGAAATATGTAGGTGACCACTTGCCGTTGCTACATGCTTAATATCTAAGCTCTGGGCCCTGTGGTTTCAGAGAAGAAGATTTTTGAAGCTTTTTTTTCCATTATGAGTCTATGGGAGCAAAGGGGGTCCCAGGGTGTGGCCCATTTGGACCCCACGGGCATGATTGGCAGGATTTATGTAGGTGACCACTTGTCATTGCTACATGCTAAATATCTAAGCTCTGGGCCCTGTGGTTTCAGAGAAGAAGATTTTTGAAGCTTTTTTCCATTATGTGTCTATGGGAGCTAAGGGGCCCCGGGCGTGGCCCATATGGACCCCACGGGCATGATTGGCAGGATTTATGTAGGTGACCACTTGCCATTGCTACATGCTAAATATCTAAGCTCTGGGCCCTGTGGTTTCAGCGAAGAAGATTTTTGAAGCTTTTTTTTCCCATTATGAGTCTATAGGAGCTAAGGGGCCCCGGGGAATGGCCCTTTTGGACCCCAGGGGCATGATTGGCAGGAATTATGTAGGTGACCACTTGCCGTTGCTACGTGCTAAATATCTAAGCTCTGGGTGCTGTGGTTTCAGAGAAGAAGATTTGTGAATCTTTTTTCCATTATGAGTCTATGGGAGCAAAGGGGCCACGGCACGTGGCTCATTTTGAGCCCAGGGGCATGATTGCCAGGAATTATGTAGGTGACCAATTGGCGTTGCTACATGCTAAATATCTAAACTCTGGGCTTTGTGGTTTCAGAGAAGAAGATTTTTGAAGCTTTTTTTTTTCAATATGAGTCTATGGGGGCTAAGGGGCCCCCCGAGGCGTGGCCCATTTGGACCCTAGGGGCATGATTGGCAGGATTTATGTAGGTGACCACTTGCTGTTGCTACATGCCAAATATCTCAGCTCTGGGCCCTGTGGTTTCAGAGAAGAAGAGTTTTGAAGCTTTTTTCCATTATGAGTCTGTAGGAGCTAAAGGGCCCTGGGGTGTGGCCCGTTTGGACCCCAGGGGCATGATTGGCAGGAATTATGTAGGTGACCACTTGCCGTTGCTACATGCTACATATCTAAGCTCTAGGCCCTGTGGTTTCCAAGAAGAAGATTTTTGAAGCTTTTTGTTCCATTATGAGTCTATGGGAGCGAAGGGGCACTGGGGTGTCGCCTATTTGGAATCCAGGGGCATGATTGGCAGGAATTATGTAGGTGACCACTGGCCGTTGCTACATATTAAATATCTAAGCTCTGGGCCCTGTGGTTTCAGAGAAGAAGATTTGTGAAGCTTTTTTTCCATTATGAGTCTATGGGAGCTAAGGGGCCCCAAGGTGTGGCCAATTTGGACCCCAAGGTCATGATTGGCAGGAATTATGTAGGTGACCACTTGCCGTTGCTACATGCCAAAAATCTCAGCTCTGGGCCCTATGGTTTTAGAGAAGAAGATTTTTGAAGCTTTTTTCCATTATGGGTCTATAGGAGCTAAAGGGCCCCGGGGTGTGGCCCGTTTGGACCCCAGGGGCATGATTGGCAGGAATTATGTAGGTGACCACTTGCCGTTGCTACATGCTAAATATCTAAGCTCTGAGCCCTGTGGTTTCAGAGAAGAAGATTTTTGAAGCTTTTTGTTCCATTATGAGTCTATGGGAGCGAAGGGGCCCCGGGGCGTGGCCAATTTGGACCCCAGGGGCATGATTGGCAGGAATTATGTAGGTGACCACTGGCCGTTGCTACATGCTTAATATCTAAGCTCTGGGTCCTGTGGTTTCAGAGAAGAAGATATTTTAATTTTTTCCCATTGTAAGTCTATGGGAGCTATATGTTGCCATGGCAACCAGAATTCCAATCTGATCAGCCCAAAAACCTTATGCAGCCTTTCCCCCTACCTGATGATGCTTCACATGAAATTTGATCAAAATTGGCCGTAGGGTATTATAGATATACTTATTTGAAATTGTTTACGGACGCACGCACAACGGACAAAATGTGATCACAAAAGCTCACCTTGTCACTGCGTGATAGGTGAGCTAAAAAGAGTTAAGAACTCATCCACTAGATCCTTTTTTTTCTTTGCTTTCTACTGATATTGCGTCCGGTCACATTAGGCCTTTACTCGCAGGTGTACATAGGAGGTTTTAGGAATTCCTTTTATGACGTCATACTTGCACATGCGCAAAGCACTGGCCGTCAACTGAAACGGCCATTGCTTTTCAAATGCATTGACGGAACTTAAAATGCTAACAATATTCAGACATTTTGAGAGATAATATACCCGTTTACATTGACATAATGCATTGAGGAAGAAAGAATGATATTTTGCTTTTATTACTGAAATTCATTTATCCTGGATCCGTTTTTAATTGACAAAAATCTCTTCATGACTGACTCGTGTCAATATGGCCTAAGATACTGATATTCACGAAAGCTTACTTACAAAGTAAGTTTTATTCGCTATCCAAGTATAGTTATCACATTCGGACAGAACTTCTGTCTGTCTGTCTATGGATGGACAGTTAGACAGACATATATAAACACACTGAGTCGAAAAAAAACACTAATGAGTGCACTGACAGACGGGCGTTGAGTCAACGTTTGCTCGACGTCATGTTGTCGACACCCACTGCAACTCACTTCAATGTCACATGACTGTTGAAATGAGATGAGAGAGAGGTTTGAATGACAAACTGAATGACTGACTAACAGACGGACAGTTAGACAGACAAATAAACATACTGACAGTCGAAAAAAACTAATGAGTGGACTGACAGACGGGTGTTGAGGCAACGTTGGCTCGACGCCATGCCATCGACACCCACTCCAACTGACTTCAATGTCACATGACCGTTGAGACGAGAGAGGTTTGACTGATCCCTGCATCCAAGAAGATATTGTTGAGCTAAGCTAATAAGCCATTAAGCCTTTTTGTACTAAATGGAATCTTCCTCCTTATATATACATGTAACAGGAGTCCATTTCAAAATTTAGGGTCATCAGGATGTGTTTTCTTCAAAATTTGTTTGGAAATTGGTGTTTATTTTCTTAAATCTTGAGATTCCCATAGGCAGTCAAATGTTTAAAAAATACCTGCAGAAAATTATTCTTGCAACAAAAAATTGACAGCGGGATTGCTCAACCTCAGGTGAACGGAGTTATGGGTTTCCAGGCTATTCTGCTGAATAAATTGCAATAATAAAAACACTTTATTTGGGCTATCATCAGGTCCGGAACAACCTAAAATTCATCTACTGTAGTTCAATTCATCTAAAATAGGGTCGGGTATAAAAGCCAAGGCCGCGCCGGGCCGGGCCGAGCCGCCGAGCCAAAAAATGCCGAACCAAGGATTTTATATTTCGTCTCTCGTCACAATGAAGATATATATTGAAGTCAGTTTGGTATAAAATTATTATGAATAACATATTTGATAATTGCATGCAGGTTCATCTCTCTAGATTGTTTTATTTTCTTGCAATAACTATTTTTCCGAAATCGAGCGGTATAAAAGCCAAGGCCGGGAAAAATGGAAATATTTCTTAATTTCTTACGATTTTATCGGTTGAAGAAATTCTTTTTGCCCTGGTGATATTTAAATTTGATTATTTTATCATGTGTACATAGAAAATATAGCAAACATATCAAAATCATCTTAAATGGTCAAATTTCTTATTTTCTAATGGTTTCTATTTTTAGATTAACTTTACTAAAGGAAACGACCGAAAATATACCGAAAAGGAAAAAATATATTGTTACTGCTAGCTGGAATGTAAGAACTATAAAAATTGGTTCTTTTATTTGTTAACATGTATGTGTATATCAAAATAATAAAGAAAAAAAATGTTATTTTTTATTTTTCATTAATTCCAGATAGCAGTAAACAAAACTTTCTTCCCTTTCGGCCCTTTTCAGTCGTTTTATTTAAATAAGTCAATCTAAGAATAGAAACAATTAAAAAATAAGAAAATTGATAATTTAAGGTAGTGTGATATGTTTTGTTATATTTTTTCTATGAACAAATGATGACAATAACACCGTCTATCATCGACACCGGAAATAGAATCCCGGTGAATCGAAAGTAATAGCTGCAGGAGAAGGGGTGCCTCTCGAAAATGGATTATTTTACTGCTTGTAATCTTTAGGTTAAGATTACTGTTATCAAATATCAGTAGTGGACATAATTTGCTGCTGCCATGAGAAGTGCTTTCTTATAAAACGCACAATTGTGCAATTACAGACCGAATATTCGACAGCTGGTACCGTAAACAAGATGGATTTGACAAGTTTGTTGTTGTTTTGTTTAATGTTTATGCCTTTCTACTGAAGTTTTTTCACTTAATCAGAAAGAACAATGCTTGAAAAAATAATTTGCATAAGAAACTCGCCTCAAATTGTAATTTCAACACAAATGTTTGCCTAAACGTAAATTACCTGTTGTACGGCGAATAGTAGTGTGGTGTACGGCTTGTTGCAAATTAGCGTAAACGAAAGTGTACGGCGAATAGTTCCATGTTTATAGCTGATAACATTTTAAAAGTATACCGACCGGCCTTCCGATGCTTCTCTCACATCTACGAGGACTGTACTGCTCTGCATGTATGTCCTGTCAAAGTCTGGTGTTATATTTTGTCGAACATGCTGCTTCGAAATGTAAACAATGGTCGGCAAGAACTGGGGATAAATCAAATAGATTCACCTGTCTGCCACAACATCTTTATCCAGTGTCATCAGAATTTTATAAACACACTTCAACAAATTTCACCCATTCTCTCGTCATATTAGCAAGAACCCTTCACAATATAGTAATGTTAGTTAGGAACTAATGACTATGTATAGTTTTAAGACCATATTTTGCCACAGGGGTGTTATTGTGAGTTAAAAAGAAGTGCGCATTATGAAATCACGCCTGTTCAAATATACACGCGCGGAAGAATCGTAAGGGGTAGATGGCGGTTATGCACTTAAAATCAGTTACGGGAACTTTCGGCCATGACTTACGAGTCATTACACTATATTACAAGGCTTATAATGTCAACATTTTGAGATGAAATGACATCTAAAAACTTTTCGCCTTATGAATACAACAGAATAAAGATGCATGGCCAGTCCCACTCGCACTACTTTCTCTAGGTTCTGCGGTTCGTTTAGGTGCAGCGGTAATAAAGTTACGGTGTCCAAACATGCTACACTGGTATCATTTGCCGGGATAAATGCCCCAAAATGCACCGTCTATCGGATCGAGTCGTTAACAAGGGCCCTCTACCCCCGTGCAGGGAGAATCCTCCCCTATGCAAGTTAGAGATCTTTGCGTAATCGCTAATAAACCATTGTTTAAACTAATCATGTAATGTAATCACTCAGATCCAATTCCTGTGACAAATGGAGTCAAGCAGGGTTGTGTGATAGCCCCAACACTGTTCAGCATGATGTTCGCTTCCATGCACAAAGATGTTTTCCAGGAGGGTGACAATGGTATACCGATTAGGTATCGTTTTGATGGGAAGTTTTTCAATCTCGGAAAGTTGCAAGCGAAATCAAAGATGCAAACAGAGGTGCCAGATGAGTTCCTCGTTGGGGATGACATGGCAAAAGGTGCATAATTACTGTATAGGCTTTCATCCTGCAACTTGGAGTATGTGTAATGTACACCTGAGAGTAATGGTCAATGTGTCCGATCACAGTAGTTATTTTTAGGGCAGTTCAACGGCCCAGTCATTTTTTCCGAACAGTTTACCTATCCGCACTTTTACTGTGCAGGCTTATATGTAAGCGGTTACCCGTCTTGAATCAGCGGAAGGGTGACAATGAGGGAGAGAATGACCGTAGAAAAGATTTCATGATCAATCTCCACGACAGAGTGTTGCCGACCCCGACACGTATCGAATCCACGTCCTCCTGATCACCAGTCAGACGCACATCCAACTGAGCTCCCGAGGCTGGCCAATCGCAGTAGATAGATAGATAGATAGATAGATAGATAGATAGATAGATAGATAGATAGATAGATAGATAGATAGATAGATAGATAGATAGATAGATAGATAGATAGATAGATAGATATAGATAGATAGATAGATAGATAGATAGATAGAGAGAGAGAGAGAGAGAGAGAGAGAGAGAGAGAGAGAGAGAGAGATAGATAGATAGATAGATAGATAGATAGATAGATAGACAGATAGATAGATAGATCCATGATCCGTTGGCTAGAGAAAGCATATATACCCTTAAAAGTTGGGGAAAATGAAGTTGTCCATCATTGGCGTTTAGCAATAAAGAATAAAATAAATGCTAGTTCTCTTTCGCAGAAGAAATAAGATTCATGCACAGGCAAAAAAGACGGGAAGTGGTAAACTCCGGACAAAATTTGAAAACTTGAGACTTGAGATCAAGACTGATATATATATATAAAAGTTAGCATGATTTGTTTGTGGATAACTCAGTAGGTGATGTAAAGGCAAATCAAAGAGGTTCTTCTGTAGCGGTTTATTTTTGTTATGGTTTGTCTTTGGGTATTTGTGTCGCTTATATTATTTTATTGTGGATGACCTGTTGGCCGTTTTGTGGGGTGGGGGGCTGTCCTTTTGGCTTTCCGCTGTTGGTGTTTCCGTTGGGGTCTGTTGTTTCATGTCTGTGGTTCTTTCCCTTTGGTGTCTTTGATAGGAGCTGTGGGTTGATTGTATCGATTCCTGATCATTGCCTCCACCTCTGTTTTCTACAGATATATCAATAGTCAGAAGAAAGACAGACAAGGTATCCCACCCCTTAATAAAAGAGGAGGAAGCGGGGTTGCTGAATCAGACTTCAAAATTTTATAGACGCCATTCTGATTTAATTTCAAAATTCAATATTGGACTTAAATCTCTTCTGCAACAAGGTCTATCGGAACCCGAATTTTATGGTGACTTAGTATATAAATTCAGAAAAAAATATATAACCGCAATGACTTCAGCACCCAATTTCGTAAAATCATTCTTCGATATAAAAAGATTGGGTACAACATGGATATTATACGACAGACTGCATGCATGGTAGTTAACCCAATCACGGTTGGCAACTTTGCTTCCCTCTTATATTGCACGCCGGTGGGTCAGGCCTCAGATTCTATGACGGCTCCAACGTAAAGGCTTATTGAGAATTAGAGAGATCTAATTCAAGGTAATGTTGGTTGGTGCCTGATGCTCTGTCTCTGGTCGGACCCATCGGAGTCTAACTGTTGGTTTTCTTTTGCTCCAGCATTTCAGTGGTTCTATGCTGTTGTGTCCTCACCGTTGTCTCACCTCTGTGGTTCTTTGATTTTTGTGTTCACGGAGATGTTGCACTGATGAGTTAGGAGGCCTTCATGCGGACTGAACAAATTATTTGTCTAAATCGCGACGGAAGTAAGGGCGAGGATTGTGGCCACGTTAAATCGATTTAAGCCCCCTAGTGGAAATCATTCCACTGACCGTTCCAAGGCGGTTCTTCTGTGGCGGTTTATTTATGGTGTTGTTTGTTACTTACTGTGTGTATCACTTGTGTCTTTTTATTTTGGATGGCCATATGGCTATTTTGTGGGGAAGTAACTGTCCTTATGGCCTTCCTTTGTTTAGGTTTCTATTATGGTCTGGTCGCTTAATGTTTGTGTTTCTTTCCCTTTGGTGTCTTTGATGGGTGGAGTACATTGTAAGTTAATTGTATCGATTCCTGATCTTTGTTTTACTTCTACTCTGAAAGGGCAGGGGACCTAGTTGGTCAATTCAATAATGCGTTTAATAAAACTGAGTTCACAGAGGTTCCATTGACAAGAAGATCGGCCCCATTTATGGATACTATTGTTGTGTCATCGACAGGAGCGATCAAGTTACTTAAAGGCTTAAACGCCACTAAAGCTTTAGGACCTGATGAGCTAAATCCTAGATTCCTGAAGGAACTATCAAAAGAGATAGATACAGTTTTTGTCCACCTGTTTTAACAGTCTCTCGGGTGAAATCCCCAAAGAATGGCACTTAGCGAACATTAGCCCACTCTTCAAAAAAGGAGATAGGGTTCTTAATCATAATTATCACCCTATGTCTATGACTTGTGTTCTGTGTAAATTGCTTGAACATATAGTCTGCTCTTCAGAGTGGGCACCAGTTTTGTCTGGAGTCACACAAGGGGCTGTTCTTGGTCCACTGTTATTCTCCCTGTACATCAATGATGTTTCCACTGACACTGACTTAGCAATAGGACTGTTCGCAGACGATTGCCTTTGCTACCAGGCAATTAGAGATCCAGATGATTCACTGAAACTTCAGAATGATATAAATAGATCAGGATGTTGGGCCCGAAAATGGAACATGAGATTTCAGCCCGTTAAATGCAATATTATGCATTTAACTAGGAAGAGAATAAATAAAATTGAGGCTCCTTACACCTCAGAGGGAACAACAGTCCTCGAAAACGTGGGTTCCCTTAAATACCTTGATGTGAGACTCACACACAATTTGAGATTGAATACACATATTAGCAACATGTGTACTAAGGCAAATAGAACGCTTGGTTTCCTGAGGCGAAATCTTCATCAGTGTCCTCATGATGTAAAAGAGGTAGCTTATAAAGTTCTTGTTCGCCCAATCTTGGAACTGTTCGCCCAATCTTGGAACATGGTAGTTGTATCTGGGACCCTAGCGGAGTGGTCCTTAATGAAGCAATTGAAAACGTTCAGAATAGAGCTGCTAGATTTGTAACAAGCAATTACTGCTTTGAAACTGGGAGCATGACTGGACTGCTAGGAAAATTATGATGGGAGGTTCTCAAGAAAAAGAGAAAACAGTAGGCTCATACTTCTATACAAATGTCTAAGAGGTGCTGCCAGCATTCCAACGGATGGCCTTGTTTCCGAAGCTAGGCACTGTAGAAATCATCATTCATTGGAGTTTCAGACCCTTACTGCAAAAACTGACATTTATAAAGAATCATACTTCCCCCGAATAATTAGAGATTGCAATGCCCTTCCCGATTCGATTATTTCAGCAGCTGAAGATGCTGAGGATTGTGTATCTAAGTTTACCTCTTTAATGAGAGCTAGGGACTAACTTTCAATCACAGGTCCTGGTGTATGAATGTCATTTGACGTGTCACCAGTAACATTTCTGATTCTGAATAAAGGAGTAGCCATTCCTATTCGCAGTACACTTTTTAGACTATATTCCGTACAGCTATCTGGTTGTAAACAACTAAACGCCGTACACATGGATTTTTAGTTTTTAATAAATATGCTTAGTGCATGATCAAACCATGACCAGAGAAAGTTTTCATTTACTACCCATTATAAACGGAAACAGGTAAAAGAAAGTTTAAGCGGGAATAAATCAAGAAATTATAAAATCTGAAACCGATGTTCGAAAATGCTGGGCTTCACTCAGTACCAAGCATCGATAAACTTGTGTTCTTGACTTTAAATCGAAACATACAGCTTCGAAAAACGCATAAAATGTTGCAGAAATCCCTCTGTTATTTCAAGGAAATCAATTTACCCTGCACTTGCAGAAAATAGATCAGGAATAAAGGCTACACTGACCGTGCTCCATGTCTACTTTCGCTTTGTATCGATTCACCGGGATTCTATTTCCGGTGTCGATGATAGACGGTGAATAATCAAATTCAAATATTTTCCGGAAAAAAGAAGTACTTTTACCTGTAAATTTGCAAGAAATTAAGAAATATTATAATTTTTCCCGGCCTTGGCTTTTATACCCCTCGATTTCGGCAAAACGGTTATTACAAGAAAATTAAACAAAGTAGAGTGATAAACCTTCGTGCAGTTATCAAATATGTTAATTGAATTAATTTGATATCCAACTGACTAAAATATTTATCTTAATTATAACAAGAGACGAAATATAAAATCTTCTGATCGGGATTTTTGGCTCGGCGGCTCGGCTTGGCCCGGCCCGGCCTTGGCTTTTATACCCGACCCTAAAATAGACCAATCGATCTTCTAAAAGCAAAGATAAAATGATATATGTAAACATTGCAAAGCATCGACCATGTTTTGCAAAATGGCGAGTTCATCATTTTATTACTTCACAAAAAACGTGACAAAATTCGCTAATTACCCAAAATTCCATCGGAGAATTTTGCTGTAAAATAGACATTTTTAACACAGAAAACACTTCACTTTCGGCAATATTGCCCTTCCACTTCCAAAACCATAACATTTGTGGTTTTGTCTTTGCCAAAATGTTGACACACATCGATTTTGTTGATTTCCGGATCTGGAAGCGAGGTCAAGCCGCTTACAGCATAAAAAAGCAGCATCTTTTCAGTTTTCTTCATCAACTACGGAGGACAAAATGTGTCATAATCATCATACATTTTCCATCATAGTGAACCTAATTGAAACTTATAAAAATGGTAGTTATGACGTCTTATGTATGAATTCTATTTGTTTTAATATTGTTTGGTCAGGTTTGGCCGGGCTGAGCCGCCGTGCCAAAAATGCCAACCCGGAGATTCTTTAGTTTCTCTTTTTCTCCTTTTACTGCTACTCGCTCACATCTGAGCATTACAAGTAGGATTTCTTGGGTGATAACCAGTACATTTTTTAAAGTAATGTGGATGAGTGCCTTGCTCAAGGGCACAAGACTTTAGTCAGCGTGAGGCTCCAACACGCAACCTCTTGATCACAAATCAGATGCGCTACCACTGCACCAAAGTTCCGCCTCATGTTACAATTAAGCCATTAATTGTAGTCAAATTATGAAATAATATCATTCTATATAACTGATAGTAATATAATCGCAGTACTTTGTCCGATTTTGTCTTATTACAGTGTTTCCAAGAGACAAGGACTGGAATCATTAGTACTAATATATTTTTTCCAAAGTAACTCGTCAGTTTAAGGGGTTTTTAGGTCCTACGGTTATTTCAATTTGATAACTTTTATCATATATTCATAGAAAAATAAAATATGTACATGTATATACCGGGTCGAGACTTAATGATCAAATTTAATTAGTGTTTTTTATTTGTTTCTTTATTGCATTGATTTGAAACCTGCATATTGTAGGTAGGAAAGTAAAAGAAGGCAATTAAAATTATCCCACAACTCCCATCAGAGAGGCCAAAGGGACAGAAACACAAACAGGAAATAACTAGACCCTAATGGGAGCATCAATAGACCAAACCCAAAAGGAAAGTTACTTTCCCACAAAATGGCCAATTGGTTATCAAAAAATATATATAGAATCGATTCACTTACTCAAAGACAAACCATAACAAACTAGAAAAAGTGTCCATAGGACACGGATGCCCCCGCCAAATGCCATTCATAAGAAATATTACAAATGTACTTCAAATCAATCATAAATTATATTAAAATCATAAATGTGGGCGGTAGAGCAATGACAAAGTTTTTCTAAAAATAGCCACAATGACCTTGACCTTGATAGTCAAAGCAACTTGAGATATTATCATAAGAAACATTTGGATGAAGTTCTATTAACATCCATCAATAAATATAGGCACTAGAGCGATGACAAAGTTTTTCTAAAATAGCCGCAGTGACCTTGACCTTGAAAGTTGAAATAGCTCGAGATATTGTCATAAGGAACATTTGTGTGAAGTTATACTGAAATCGGTGAAGAAATGTAAGCGCTAGAGCCATGACAAAGTTTTTCTAAAAATAGCCATAGTGACCTTGACCTTGAAAGTCAAACTTGCTCAAGGTATTGTCATGATAAGGAACATTTGTGTGAAGTTATATTGAAATCAGTGAAGAAATGTAGTCACTAGAGCGATGACAAATATTTTCTAAAAATAGCCATTGTGACCTTGACCTTGAAAGTTGAAATGGCTTGAGATATTGTCATAAGGAACATTTGTGTGAAGTTATATTGAAATCGGTGAAGAAATGTAAGCGCTAGAGTGATGATAGTTTTTCTAAAAAAAGCCACAGTGACCTTGACCTTGAAAGTGGAGCTCGCTAGAGTTATTGTCATAAGGAACATTTGTGTGAAGTTATATTGAAATCGGTGAAGAAATATAGGCGCTAGAGTGATGACAGAATTTGTATAAAAATAGCCACAGTGACCTTGACCTTGAAAGTCGAAATCGCACAAGATATTGTCATAAGGAACATTTGTGTGACGTTATATTGAAATCAGTTAAGAAATGTAGGCGCTAGAGCGATGACAAAGTTTTTCTTAAAATAGCCACAGTGACCTTGACCTTGAGGTAATGACCTTGAAAGTCGAACTCGCTCGAGATATTGTCATAAGAAACATTTGTGTGAAGTAATATTGAAATCAGTGAAGAAATGTAGGCGCTGGAGCGATGGCAAAGTTTTTCTAAAAATAGCCACAGTGACCTTGACCTCGAGGTCATGACCTTGAAAGTCAACCTCGCTCGAGATATTGTCATAAGAAACATTTGTGTGAAGTTATATTGAAATCAGTGGAGATATGTAGGCGCTAGAGCGATGGCAAAGTTTTTCTAAAAATAGCCACAGTGACACTGACCTCGAGGTCATGACCTTGAAAGTCAAACTCACTCGAGATATTGTCATAAGAAACATTTGTGTGGAGTTACATGTAAATTGAAATCAGTGGAGAAATGTAGGCGCTAGAGCGATGACAAAGTTTTTCTAAAAATAGCCACAGTGACCTTGACCTGGAGGTCATGACCTTGAAAGTCGAACTCCCTCAAGATATTATCTAAAATAGCCACAGTGACCTTGACCTTGAAAGTCGAAATCGCACGAGATATTGTCATAAGGAACATTTGTGTGACGTAATATTGAAATCAGTTAAGAAATGTAGGTGCTAGAACGATGACAAAGTTTTTCTAAAACTAGCCACAGTGACCGTGAGGTCATGACCTTGAAAGTCTAACACCTCGAGATTTTTTATAAGGAACATTTGTGTGAAGTTATAATGAAATTGGTGAAGAAATGTAGGCGCTAGAGCGATGACAAAGTTTTTCTCAAAATAGCCTTGAGCAGTGACCTTGACCTTGAGGTCATGACCTTGAAAGTGGAACTCGCTCGAGATTTTTTTATAAGGAACATTTGTGTGAAGTTATGCTATATTCCCCCTCACAACTATGTTGTGCGAGGGGATAAAAATATTACAAATGTACTTCAAATTAATCATAGAATATATGCATCAAGGGCAGATAATCCAAAAACCAAAAATGCAAGAGTTGTCTTCCTTGTTTATGACACATCGTCTCAGTGTTATGAATGCACCTTTGAAGTTTCATGAATATATTCCATATGGTTTGGGAGTTATGGCCCGGACACGGTTTACTATTTGGTACTAAGTCAAGGGCAGATAATTCAAAAACCAAAAATGCAAGAGTTGTCTTCCTTGTTCATGGCACATTGTCTCAGTGTGATGAATGCACCTGTGAAGTTTCATGAATATATTCCATACGGTTTAGGAGTTATCGCCCGGACACGTTTTACTATATGGTACTAAGTCAAGGGCTGATAATTCAAAAACCAAAAATGCAAGAGTTGTCTTCCTTGTTCATGACACATCGTCTAAGTGTGATGAATGCACCTGTGAAGTTTCATTTATATATTCCGTACGGTTCAGGAGTTATGACCCGGACACGACATACCATTTGACTATATATGGATGTAAGTCAAGGGCAGATAATTCAAAAACTAAACAAGCAGGAGTTGTCTTCCTTGTTCATGACACATCGTCTCAGTATGATGAATGCACCTGTGAAGTTTCATGAATATATTCCATACGGTTTAGGAGTTATGGCCCGGACACGGTTTAAAATATGGTACTAAGTCAAGGGCAGATAATTCAAAAACCAAAAAAGCAAGAGTTGTCTTCCTTGTTCATGACACATCATCTCAGTGTGATGAATGCAACTGTGAAGTTTCATGAATATATTCCATACGGTTTAGGAGTTATGGCCCGGACACCGGACGAACGAACGAACGCACGGACGAACAGGGGTAAAACTTAATGCCCTTCCGATATTCTCCGAATACGCAGGGCATAAAAATAAACCGTGACAGAAGAACCTCAATGGAGCGGACAATGAAACGAAATCCAATGTGGGGGTGGTGTGAGGGGCTTAATTCGATTTCACACGGCCGCACTCCGCGGCCTTTCTTCCGTTGCAATTCAGACAAATAATTTATTTAGTCAACATGAATGCCTCCTTATTCAGAAGTGCAACATCTTCGAGTAGGGCGGAGGTACGCTTGTATCTGGTAGGAAGGACAGAGCACTTTTTAATACCTCAAACTGCTAATCACCCCAGTTCGCATTTTAATGACTTTGGACGAGACTCGTTCCACTCCAACCTTGCATCACATTATACTATCGTACTCTACACTGCCTAGCAAGGATAAAATAAGGCAGTTTGTGGTTTTGGTTATAAACACACACAATTGTGCGGTTCGGGGTGATTAAATTGCTGGTTTGGAGTGCTGTACCATAGCCCAATCTTTCTAGCTTATTTGAGCCAATAATCATTCTTCTGACCCTACCTTAGCCTACAGTGTCCTGTCCCACCTAACCCTACCCCAGCATAACATACCCTACCCGCAAAACATTGGTACGAGATAAATCCTGTCCATAAGCCCCCAACTCCATCTGCTCATGATACTCCACTCCTGGTTCTACATAATGTTTTGATAACAGCCAAGTCGTGTTTATAAATAACCCAAACACTAATTAAACTCTTCTAAAACGGGCACACTTAAGATGGAAGGCCATGTTACCAGGATGGCTGAGGAACATTTGCCAAACAACATCTTTGGAGAATTAGAAATGGGCAAACACTCCCATGATGGTTAGAAGAAGCGTTACGCAGCCATCCTCAAAATGGTTCTTGGACAACTTGCCACATACATGTAGCAAACTCGGCACATAGCAAACTCGGCACGCGACCAACTTGGCATATACATCATTCATCAGATAATTAGTGTAGCAATGAAGCCATATTCAGAGCCTATTAAGATGATTTGAAAATGCAAAAAGACAAAAAAAAATATAATAAACTATAAATTATTTTATTTAATATGCATATTTATAAATATTATAAAATAATAATAATAATAATAATAATAATAATAACTAGAAATGGTGTTTGTAAAACACAATGCCCCCAACCTTTGCTTGTCCTTAGATGGCAAAATATTCAACAAATATTGTTAAAGACTCAAAAACATACAACAAGAATTCCGCCGAAGGCTATGTCGCGCCTGTGGGGGCGCAAAGTCACCAAACCATGAAATCTAGGTCAAGGTCAAACATGGATGCCTGCATAAAAATTTCACTCCTAGTTGCAAGCATGTACCAAGTATCCATACCTGCCAACTTTTTAAATTTTTCATGGGGGAGATTCTGCGTGTCACAGCATTTTTCAATGGAATAAAGCGCGGTGAATATTTTCCCCAAAATTTCCATGGGGGAGATTTTTTTTCAAACTAGTAGACATACTCCAGTCCACTAGTACAATCAGAAAAACTGCATGTTTACATTTTATGTATTATCCAATAAATCACTGGTATAATACTTAAGCTTCAATAATGAACAGTATTTGCAATAACTAAAGATTGTCTGAATACATGATCTGTCTGAAATTAGGTTCTTTTACTCAGAAACAGTTTTCATGCAAATTGCATGGAGTGCTTAATGTCTGACTATAACAGCCTTTATTTTGCAAAACAATTGTTTCTGAAGTGTTAGAACATTCATTACCAAATAATAATACAATTCTTAGTTTGAGAGATAAAAACTACGATTTTCGTAGTCACGAAAATACGTGACATTGCTCGTTCATAGGAAAATATTTACTTTCATTACATCTGGGAGAGATTAGATAATTGTTCAAACATACTTACATGAAAAGATCAGCAAAGGGCATCCCTGTTCATGCTCATACAGATAGAAAACTGTTGGCAACATGCATTTGTTTGTGCGTACAGGGTAATCTATCATTGGGTTAAAATAGTCAATACAGCTAAAAATATACTCAAGGTTTTTCCATCTCCAAAATAGATAGTGAAGAAATCCAAGATATTCCAAATGACTATTCACAAACAATATGGCTGATAAAAATACCAAGCGTGAGGAGGTGGAAAAATCGTGATTTTTGCCTTATTTTGGCAACACGATCGTGAGGTCAAAATGCATGGAAAAATCGTGAAACTCACTCCTAATTAGTGAAAGTTGGCAGGTATGAGTATCATCAATGAAACTCTTAAAAACAGACTCTTACATCAGGGTGAAAGTTAGGGTTGTCACACTATTGTACAAAGTCAGTGAACCATACAATGTAGGTCAAGGTCAGAAATGGATACTTGCATTGAAGTTTCAATTCCTAAATGCCAGCTTGTACCAAATACAATTAATGAAGCTCTAATAGATCTTGAGAAATGGACTCTTACAAATAGATAGAAAGTCAGGGTGGTCGCAATAATTCACAAAGTCAGTGAACCATGAAATATGGGTAAAAGTCAAATATGGATGCTTGCGTTGCAGTTGCAATTCCTAGATGCAAGTTTGTACCAATTATAATTTAAAAAGCTTTAATAGTTTTCGAGAAATGGACTCTTACATTAGGGTGAAAGTCAGGGTGGTCGCAATAATTCACGAAGTCAGTGAACCATGAAATATAGGTCAAGGTCAGATATGGATGCTTGCGTTGAAGTTGCAATGCCTGGATGCAAGTTTGTACCAAGAATGATTAATGAAGCTCTAATAGTTCTCAAGATATGGACTTGCTGACAAGATTTTATTAAAAAAAAACAAGGCATCGCATGCGATACAAATCCCCTCGCACAAGACAACTTCGTGTGTGGAAAACACTGAAATGGCAAAAGTCCAACTTGCTTGAGATATTATCATACGCAACATTTGTGTAAAGTTTGTTTAAAAATCCATCCATAAATGTAGGTTCTGGAGTGATGACAATATTTCTCTAAAAATAGTCACAGGGACCTTGACTTGAGGCCATGGCCGCGAAGTAGATCTTGCTCAAGATATTATCATAAGCATCTTTTGTGTGAAGTTAGATTAAAATCATAAATGTAGGAGGTAGAGCAATGACAAAGTTTTTCTTAAAATAGACATAGTGACCTTGACCTTGAGGTCATGACCTTGAAAGTCCAACAACTTGAGATACTACCATAAGAAACATTTGTGTGAAGTTCTATTAACATCCATCAATAAATGTAGGCACTAGAGCGATGACAAAGTTTTTCTAAAAATAGCCACAGTGACCTTGACCTTGAAAGTCGAAATAGCTCGAGATATTGTCATAAGGAACATTTGTGTGAAGTTATACTGAAATTGGTGAAGAAATGTAAGCGCTAGAGCCATGTCAAAGTTTTTCTAAAAATAGCCACAGTGACCTTGACCTTGAAAGTCAAACTCACTCGAGGTATTGTCATAAGGAACATTTGTGTGAAGTTATATTGAAATCAGTGAAGAAATGTAGTCGCTAGGGCGATGACAAAGTTTTTCTAAAAATAGCCACAGTGACCTTAACCTTGAAAGTCGAAATCGCTCTAGATATTGTCTTAAGGAACATTTGTGTGAAGTTATATTGAAATTGGTGAAGAAATGTAAGCGCTAGAACCATGACAAAGTTTTTCTAAAAATAGCCACAGTGACCTTGACCTTGAAACTGGAACTCGCTACAGATATTGTCATAAGGAACATTTGTGTGAATCAATTTTGAAATTGGTGAAAAAATGTTAGCGCTAGAGCAATGAAAACGTTTTTCTAAAAATAGCCACGGTGACCTTGACCTTGAAAGTCGAACTCTTTCGAAGTATTGTCATAAGGATCATTTGTGTGAAGATATATTAAAATCGGTGAAGAAATGTAGGCGCTGGAGCGATGACAAAGTTTTCTAAAAATAGCCATTGTGACCTTGACCTTGAAAGTCGAAATGGCTTGAGATATTGTCATAAGGAACATTTGTGTGAAGTTATATTGAAATCTGTGAAGAAATGTAAGCACTAGAGCATTGACAAAGTTTTTCTAAAAATAGCCACAGTGACCTTGACCTCGAAATTGGAACTCGCTGTAGATATTGTCATAAGGAACATTTGTGTGAAGTTATATTGAAATCGGTTAAGAAATGTAGGCGCTAGAGCGATGACAAAATTTTTCCAAAAATAGCCACAGTGACCTTGACCTTAAGGTCATGACCCTGAAAGTCGGACAAACTCGTGATATTGTCATAAGAACATTTGTGTGAAGTTATATTGAAATCAGTGAAGAAATGTAGGCGCTAGAGCAATGACAAAGTTTTTCTAAAAATAGCCACAGTGACCTTGACCTTGAGGTCATGACCTTGAAAGTCGAACTCGCTCAAGATATTGTCATAAGGCACATTTGTGTGAAGTTATATTGAAATCAGTGAAGAAATGTAGGCGCTAGAGTGATGACAAATTTTTCTTAAAATAGCCACAGTGACCTTGACCTTGAGGTCATGACCTTGAAAGTCGAACTCGCTGAGATATTGTCATAAGAAACATTTGTGTGAAGTTATATTGAAATTGGTGAGGAAATGTAGGCGCTAGAGCGATGACAAAGTTTTTCTAAAAATAGCCACAGTGACCTTGACCTTGAGATCATGACCTTGAAGTCGAACCCGCTCGAGATTTTTTATAAGGAACATTTGTGTGAAGTTATATATATTGAAATTGGTGAAGAAATGTAGGCGCTAGAGCGATGACAAAGTTTTTCTAAAAATAGCCACAGTGACCTTGACCTTGAGGTCATGACCTTGAAAGTCGAACTCGCTCGAGATTTTTTTATAAGGAACATTTGTGTGAAGTTATATTGAAATTGGTGGAGAAATGTAGGCGCTAGTACGATGACAAAGTTTTTCACAAATTACCAAAATGACAAAGGGCCATAACTCACAAAGTATTTTTTGGAATTTTGTCATAAGTTAATCAGTTCATCTACTTATCACCACCAATCTATTCACCAACTTCACCAGCTCTAGCTCCAATAGTTTTTGAGATATCTTGCTGACAAGATTTTATTAAAAAAATTTCAAAGGGCAATAACTCTTAAAAGGGGCATAATCCGGACGAGAAAAAAAATACGTGACAGCTAATTTTCCATGAGGAATCCATATATGAAATTTCAAAACTCTAGCATACACGGTTCTAAAGTTATGCTATGCATCACTTTTAGCATACATTACAATGGGCACAAATTACCAAAATGACAAAGGGCCATAACTCACAAAGTATTTTTCGGAATTTTGTCAAAAGTTAATCAGTTCATCTACTCATCACCACCAATATATTCACCAACTTTCAAGGCTCTAGCTCCAATAGTTTTTTAGATATCTTGCTGACAAAATTTTATTAAAAAAATTTCAAAGGGCAATAACTCTTAAAAGGGGCATAAACCAGACAAGAAAAAAATACGTGTCAGCTAATTTTCCATGAGGAATCAATATATGAAATTTCAAAACTCTAGCATACACGGTTCTAAAGTTATGCTATGCATCACTTTTAGCATACATTACAATGGGCACAAATTACCAAAATGACAAAGGGCCATAACTCACAAAGTATTTTTCAGAATTTTGTCAAAAGTTAATCAGCTCATCTGCTCATCACCACCAATATAATCACCCACTTTCAAGGCTCTAGCTCCAATAGTTTTTGAGATATCTTGCTGACAAGATTTTATTAAAAAAATTTCAAAGGGCAATAACTCTTGAAGGGGGCATAATCCGGACGAGAAAAAAAATACATGTCAACTAGTTTTCCATGAGGAATCCATATATGAAATTTCAAAACCCTAGCATACACGGTTCTTTAGTTATGCTATGCATCAAAAGCGTAACGGACAGACGAATGGACGAACGAACCAGAAGCAATATGCCCCTCCAACTTTTTCAAAGTTGGGGGCATAATAATAATAAAACAGGCAGTAAAGTATTATTGTTCAGTTAATATGCTGTATAACTATTGTGGGCCGAGTTTGCTATGTGCCGAGTTTGCTATGTGCCGAGTTGGCTTTGTGCCGAGTTTGCTATGAGCCGAGTTGTCCCTTTACCCTCAAAATCACCTACAAGGCACAAGGACCTCAACATACCAACAGAGCCGTAGGAAGAAACTGCACAGACACAGGGCCGAGCAAACTGGCGAGGCCTCATCACAATGGGTGATAGAGAATGAGGCAATGAAAATCAGCTAAGCTGACAAAAACGCCCGTTGCACAAAGCCAGAGCTAAGATATCATCAACAGAGCTGCTTTCGCCCAGCAAGCACAAAACAGCGGACCAACCTTGGACCGGTACGACGTATTGTTGTTGGGTCATCAGCAATTTGGTGTTGACATGTATTGTTGCCAATCCGTTGCCCGACATATTGCTCACAACAGACTATTCAAAGCTAAAATTGGTCTCCTCCACCATCTTAGAACACACAAACAGTAGCATGTCTTGCATGTGATTAAAATTGGTCACTGTCGGTTATTACAGACGAATAATTAATTACATTCTCAATAATAATGTCTTATTAACAGTTCATTTACACCTATGTCATGTATTGTCCACCGTACTTTCAGAGGCTGACTATTAAAAATAAGATTAGCAGCAGCACAAGCGACCCAATTATCGTTCTTTGAATTGAAAATGGCAGCGTCCATGACAGGTTGATGAAATCAGTGGCAAAATTGGGTATTTACTGTTAATTTATCTGGAAAATCTGATTTTTCCAATTATCACCCAATTTTAAATTTAAAAAAGACGTGTTTTGCAAAAAAATCCCTGTCGAAAATACAGTGTGACTGAAGAAATGGGATAACATGCATAAACCTAACAATTCTGCCAGAGACTTCACTTGCAATATTTACATATTGTTGTTGTTTCCAGTTTCCCCGTGTCGCGGGTCGTCAGCTGGTGGGGTCCCAGGGAACGAATCCATTCTGGCACTACACCGTAGCCGCTCGGTGCTATCCCCATTCCACGTTGCCGGTGAATGGGGAGACCATCGCTCGGCTCCAGCCCAATATTTACATATGAGCATACTCAGTGTATTTATATCATTTCATCAGTGCTTTTAGAAGATCGATTGGTCTATTTTAGATGAATTTAATGTAGTGAAATCTCCCCGGTACCGTACATCGAGAAGTACCAGGACCGGCAGTTACCGGGAATTAGTGTTAGAAGGAAGGGAGACAATCAAGTGAGAACTTCCGCCCGGGATTTTCATGAGTTTATGACAGTCCCTGGCTGAAAGAGCAGTGGTATTTGTAAGTCCCTGTCCCTCCAACCTTCCTCCTAATACAAGGGCATCTTTATATTTTATGCAGGCTTTTTATAAAACACTTTAATGGCGACGAGGTAAACACCCGTTTATTTTTCGTCTTTTCCTATTGACATAGTGTCCGTGTCTTTCAAACACAAAGGGGGAAAGATGTCGGTATTTCAAATAAATGTTTAGATTTGGAAACTGCAAAAAAGGACTTAGTGCTCTTGACATTTCTGACCCATAAATTCCAAATTTATCCAGTATTTGGTCAGACAGTAAAATTTACTTAGGTGGAATTGTTTTGCACTTGTGTGAACAGAGGCCAGTTTTACAGGACAATTTTCAATATAAACATCTGATACGAGTCTTGTAGACCGTTTAAATGTTACAGTAACTGCTCAAAACAGTACCCCACCCACTCCCCTTTGATCAGACCTGTTTAGCCTTGTAGACTTTCAGGTGCATCGTGTAGGGAGAAAGCAGTTTGACAAGTGATTACCGGCCAGCAACAGAACAGGTGTAGCTTACCTTGATACACTCAGAAATACCTGTAAAAGCCACACTTGTACACCATGAGGATCAATGTCAACAAAGCATCTGTGGATGAACTGAAGATGATCCCAGGAGTTGGTGACAGATTAGCACAACTATTGGTGAAATTCAGACAGGCCTACAAAGCTGTCAAAAAGGAGGCACTCAACCTTGCACTCAGAAGAAACCTGTCTGCTGAAGTCCTGGATATGATAGACTTCTCGGAGCCTCAGACATCAGATCCTTTTGATATAGACTCCCTTGGTCTACCATCTGTTCCAAAAACACACATATTGGAGCCATTGAGAACTTTTGACAGTGCACAGGCTGCAGTGGAACCACTGCCATCACCACCAAGTGCAGACAGATGGGAGCCATTGGTTACCTTTGATGCCACAGCAGCTGGAGAGCCAGAAAATTTCGCCAGGTTGGTTAAACCTTCAGATGCAAGGTCAAGGTCACCATCAGAATCAGAGTTAGACCCTTGGTTAATGAGATCAGAAAGGGAATCTCACAGATCAAAACAATCAGCTATGGGAGCAGAAGCTTTGGTTTGTCAGCTTTATAAAGAGTCCACAGGAACTCAAACCGATTCAGGGGTTTATGATCCTTTACAGCATCAAAAGTTAACTGCTATGTTAGAAGCTTTTAGTAGAGGGATAGCAGATTCAAAGGAGCAAAGATCTCCCGCTATGTTAGCACCATCTGATCAGGGACCACAGCAACTGCGTTTTTGTAAAACCGGTTCCTGGCCATCACCACAGGATGAAAGGACAGGTATAGAGCACTCTGCTGGTGAGAGATCAAGAAAAGAACAAATCCAGGCCAGTGAACATGAAGTAGACCATATAACTTCAAGTTCTGGAAAGAAAAAGCATACAAGTGAATCTGATGCTGAATCTCTATTAAGTGCTGCAAAGCTACCAAACAGTGATGATGAGTCTAAATCCAGGTCAAGGAAAAGTAGGTCACCAAGTTCTTCCAGATCAGCTTCAAGGTCAAGGTCACATAGACATCACTCCAAAAGGTCTAGTGGTAAAGATCAGAAGAAAAGATCACATAGACATTCACAACCAAAATCTAGATTGTACTCAAGGTCATCGTCAAGGTCAAGTTCAAGATCTCCATCTAAAAAACACAGTGAAAAGAAATATTCCAGTAAGAAAGATGATTCTAAATCAAAACGGCATAAATCTAGACGTCACTCTTCGTCAAGTTCAAGGTCACGGTCTGGATCTCCTTCAAGGTCAAGGTCTTGTAGATCTGATAAAAAGACAAGGAAGCATCACAGATCAAGGTCAACATCGAAAAGACGTGATAGGTCAAGGACAAATTCACGATCCCCTTCAAGACCTAAATCATACAGAACAAATAGAGAGTCCCATAAATCAAGACTGAGAAGACGTTACTCCTCATCTTCAGATTCCGACTCGGATGCTTCAGCCCACCGTCATTCAGGCAAACATGGGGACGCTCGGAAACATCCAAAAACTTTACGTTTTGATGGCACTACAAACTGGCTGTCTTTCAAAAATAAATTTGACAGCTATCGTAAAGTTATGAAATGGTCAGAGACAGAGAGCAAGGACTATTTATTGTGGAGTCTTGAAGGCAAAGCGCTAGATTTCTTCGCAATAGCTGTTGAGGAATATTCTTTTCATAGGTTGATGAAGAAATTAGAAAGTAGGTTTGGTGTCAAAGAGTTGGTGGAAACATCCAGAGCAAAATTTCACCAAACCTACCAGCAACCAGATGAAAGTTTAGAGGATTGGGCAGACCGTGTGACGACATTGGCAACAGCAGCTTTTAGAAATATGCCAGAAGATCACATGAAACAGGAGGCAATTGCCAGATTTTGCCAAGGTTGCAGTGACAAGGATGCAGCTAAACATGCTTGTTTCAAACACCCACGCAGCATAGAAGAGGCATTAGATTTGATCAAGTATCAACAATATATTTCCCAGGCTGTTGATGGTAAGAAGCCAAAAAGAGGAAATGATGCTTCAATAAATGCTGTAGAAGCTCTGTCTGGAAGTAGAATAGAACGGCTATTAGAGGCAGTGCTGGACAACCTTTCAAGCAAGCTGAAAGTTAGTTCGCAGTCTTCATCAGATGAAGAAAAACATGGGTCAAGTGCAGAAAGAAAGAAGAGTTCAATCAAGTGCTTCTTCTGCAGACAGTATGGCCACAGAAAGAAAGACTGCAAGATTTATCAGGCATGGCTCTGCAAACAGAAGACAAAATCTGGCAGGGGTTCAAGTAGCTAGTACAACTGAAGAAAGCTGAAGATCTGGATGTTCATCAAGAAGTAAATACTTGGACTTGTAGTCCAAGACAGCCGGATGACTCCATAGATCCATGAGATTACTTGGACTTGTAGTTCAAGACAGCTGGACGAATCCATTATTCTTCAAGATGAAAGCTTGGACTTGTAGTTCAAGACAGCCGGATGACTCCATAGATCCATGGGATTACTTGGACTTGTAGTTCAAGACAGCCGGACGAATCCATTATTCTTCAAGATGAAAGCTTGGACTTGTAGTTCAAGACAGCCGGATGACTCCATGGGATTACTTGGACTTGTAGTTTAAGACAGCCGGACGAATCCATTATTCTTCAAGATTAAAGCTTGGACTTGTAGTTCAAGACAGCCGGATGACTCCATAGATCCATGAGATTACTTGGACTTGTAGTTCAAGACAGTCGGATGAATCCATTATTCTTCAAGATGAAAGCTTGGACTTGTAGTTTAAGACAGCCGGATGACTCCATAGATCCATGAGATTACTTGGACTTGTAGTTCAAGACAGTCGGATGAATCCATTATTCTCCAAGATGAAAGCTTGGACTTGTAGTTCAGGACAGTCTTCATCTTCGAGAAATCACCTGGGCTTGTACTTCAGGACAGTCAACAAGAAGAAATCACTTGGGCTTGTAGTTCAGGACAGTCAACAAGAAGAAATCACTTGGGCTTGTAGCCTGAGACAGTTGTCGTTCTTCAAGAAATCACCTGGGCTTGTAGTTCAGGACAGTCTTCAAGAAGAAATCACTCAGGCTTGTAGTCTGAGAAAGTCGTCGTTCTTCAAGAAATCACCTGGGCTTGTAGTTCAGGACAGTCTTCAAGAAGAAATCACTCGGGCTTGTAGTCTGAGAAAGTCGTCGTTCTTCAAGAAATCACCTGGGCTTGCAGTTCAGGACAGTCTTCATCTTCGAGAAATCACCTGGGCTTCTAGTTCAGGACAGTCAACAAGAAGAAATCACCTGGGCTTGTAGTTCAGGACAGTCAACAAGAAGAAATCACTTGGGCTTGTAGTCTGAGACAGTCGACATTCTTCAAGAAATCACCTGGGCTTGAAGTTCAGGACAGTGTAGAAATCACCTGGGCTTGTAGTTCAGGACAGTCAAGAAATCACCTGGGCTTGTAGTTCAGGACAGTCTTCATCTTCGAGAAATCACCTGGGCTTGTAGTTCAGGACAGTCAACAAGAAGAAATCACCTGGGCTTGTAGTTCAGGACAGTCAACAAGAAGAAATCACTTGGGCTTGTAGTCTGAGGCAGTCGACATTCTTCAAGAAATCACCTGAGCTTGTAGTTCAGGACAGTCTAGAAATCACCTGGGCTTGTAGTTTAGGACAGTCAAGAAATCACCTGGGCTTGTAGTTCAGGACAGTCAACAAGAAGAAATCACTTGGGCTTGTAGTCTGAGACAGTCGATATTCTTCAAGAAATCACCTGGGCTTGTAGTTCAGGCTAGTCTTCATCTTCAAGAAATCACCTGGGCTTGTAGTCCAGTCGTCAAGAAGATGTAACCATTCTCCTGGGGTGATACGTCTTGTAGTCTATCACCTAGGGACCTGGGCTTGTAGTTCAGGACAGTCTTCAAGAAGAAATCACCTGGGCTTGTAGTTCAGGACAGTCTTCAAGGAGAAATTACTTGGGCTTGTAGCTCAAGACAGTTACCACTCACAAAAAAGTCACATGGGCTTGTAGCTCAAGACAGTCATAACTCACCAAGAAGTCACATGGGCTTGTATCTCAAGACAGTCATCACTCGCCAAGAAGTCACTTGGGCTTGTAGCTCAAGACAGTCATCACTCACTAAGAAGTCACTTGGGCTTGTAACTCAAGATAGTCATCACTCGCCAAGAAGTCACTTGGGCTTGTAGCTCAAGACAGTCATCACTCACCAAGAAGTCACTTGGGCTTGTAGCACAAGACAGTCAGTCACTTGGGCTTGTAGCTCAAGACAGTCATCACACACAAAGAAGTCACATGGGCTTGTAGCTCCAGACAGTCATAACTCACCAAGAAGTCACTTGGGCTTGTAGCTCAAGATAGGCATCGCTCACAAAGAAGTCACATGGGCTTGTAGCTCAAGACAGTCATAACTCACCAAGAAGTCACATGGGCTTGTAGCTCAAGACAGTCATCACTCGCCAAGAAGTCACTTGGGCTTGTAGCTCAAGACAGTCATCACTCACCAAGAAGTCACTTGGGCTTGTAACTCAAGATAGTCATCACTCGCCAAGAAGTCACTTGGGCTTGTAGCTCAAGACAGTCATCACTCACCAAGAAGTCACTTGGGCTTGTAGCTCAAGACAGTCAGTCACTTGGGCTTGTAGCTCAAGACAGTCATCACACACAAACAAGTCACATGGGCTTGTAGCTCAAGACAGTCATCACTCACCAAGAAGTCACTTGGGCTTAATTGTAGCTCAAGACATTCATCACTCATCAAGAAGTTACTTGGGCTTGTAGCTCAAGACAGTCAACAAGATTGAATCACTTGGGCTTGTAGCTCAAGACAGTGTCCATCAACAAGATACCACTTGGACTTGTAGTTCAAG
Organism: Lucinisca nassula; assembly: GCA_963580285.1. Classification (NCBI taxonomy): domain Eukaryota; kingdom Metazoa; phylum Mollusca; class Bivalvia; order Lucinida; family Lucinidae; genus Lucinisca; species Lucinisca nassula. Next base: position 112,846,990 of record OY757025.1, on the reverse strand, counting down.
ACAGTTTCCTGGTAAGATGTGTTTCACCAAAGAGGTAAGGTTTTTGTGGCGGCCTGTGGCTGTCATATCTCTTTTAAGATATCCCCACCTTGGATGAAGGCTTTCATCATAAAGTTGGGGGGAGTGTAGTGAAATCTCCCCGGTACCGTACATCGAGAAGTACCAGGACCGGTAGTTACCGGGAATTAGTGTTAGAAGGAAGGGAGACAATCAAGTGAGAACTTCCGCCCGGGATTTTCATGAGTTTATGACAGTGCCTGGCTGAAAGAGCAGTGGTATTTGTAAGTCCCTGTTCCTCCAACCTTCCTCCTAATACAAGGGCATCTTTATATTTTATGCAGGCTTTTTATAAAACACTTTATTAACTACAGTAGATGAATTGTAGGTTGTTCTGGACGGTCCTGATCATAACGATGGCTAACGTGACAAAATGCTATCTAATAAAATCGGGCCGGAACGACCCTGGCTGAAACGACCCAGGGCCGAAACAACCCACCGAAATGGGCTTTCAGGTCCAAATTTAGGTCGAAACGACTCAGGGCCGAAACGTCCCGGATTCGTTTAATACATCTTTAGACAGTGAAATATAATCCTTCCAAAATACTTACCAATGACATCCTTAAGCTCATAATCATCTCTTTTATTTGACCAATGTGTCTCTGACATTTTCTGAACTACCTCGACCTACTTTGGATCCGTTCGATTATGATTATTGCTATAGTCCGAACAAATTGATGGCACATGCGGGTGTGTAAACTTACCGAAATGGAAGTAATTACCGGAACGGTCCGGAACGGAACAATTTCACCCAGTTTCCGCCCTATTTTTCGGATATTTATATGAAATACACATTATTTACACCTTTCACTATATTTGTGCATGCCTTTTTTTATAAATTAATTTGTCAATTGTAGAACAGGGGTTGGTACACAATAATTGCACCGGTAGCGGGACAACTCGGCACCTAGCAAACTCGGCACATGGCCAACTCGGCACATAATCTGCCCATACAAACTCGGCACCTAACAAACTCGGCCCATAATAGTTATAAAGCTTATTAAGCCTTCATTAATACTTTATTTTCCTGTTTTATTATTATAATTTTATAATATTTATGCATATTAAATAAAATAGTTTCTAGTTAATTTTTTTTCTCTAAAAATCATCTTAAGAGGCTCTGAATATGACTTAATTGCTACACTAATTATCTGATTAATCAGGTGATGATTGGCAGTTAATTCAGAAAAGCTGTGAACTTAATGTTTGGGACTCATTGCTACCCATGATTGCCCAGCCGAGCTGAAAGTGCATTGGTTTCTCAACGTAATGTGAAGCTGCAGTAGAAACGCCACGACGGACCAACCCGAAAACAAAAACGGTTGCATATTCTGGCTGATACAACAAGCTAGTTATATCGTATTCTCCAGAAACAGGAAAATGCTGATAATTAATTACATCTTTTTTCGAAGATTTATTCTCTGGTCAATTTAATAAACGACTTGAATAGATGAAATTTTATTGAAAAAAAAAAAATCTTCATAATTTTTTTTAGATATACTCCATTAAATATTGATATAAAATTTGTCTTATTATTTTGTTTTGTTTGAATTGGTGTTTAACGTCTCCATCAACACTATTTAGGTCATCTTGGAGACGTTGCTATCAGTTTTGTGGGGCTTTTACCCGACATTAAGGTGAAATGACATCTCAAGCCCTGCCGTCCAATGATACCAGAAGGCTTATATGCGTTGGACGATCAGACTCACACCGCTTTGCCTGTGCAGGCTAAGTCCTTCCAAGCGGTTTACCAGTACTCGTGTGTGGTCAGATTCAGCTCTGTGTGGAAGCAACATGCAGCCCAATCTATTTCTCCAAGCCCCGATGGGCGGGGGCGAAAAATTGTCTTATTATGTCTTATTGCCCTATTTAGTTGGTCCCTATTTCACAGGTAACTTTACTTTGATTGTTTGTTTGGTTATGTAATTGTCATACCCAAGTGAACAATAGATAACTGGCCCTGTCAGCTAATTGTATGTGCCGAGTTCGTATAGGCCGAATTTGTCATGTGCCGAGTTTGCTATGTGCCGAGTTGTCCCAGAACCATTTCACCCAGTGCGTCAGTGCCACCACAGTCATTTTCCCCATTGGTGTTTGGAGCATAATCAGAATCAGAACTGCTAATGATGACACGTCAAATGACATTCATACTGTAGTGAAATCTCTCCGGTACAGAACAACAGAGTGATCCAGGACCGGTACGTGCCGGTAATTAGTATTAGAAGGAGGGTACCGATCAAGCAGAGCCGGGATTTTCATGTGAGTTCTGGCTACCAGTAGCGAATCTCAGAAGCCGGCGTAGGTAGATTTTAAAACATTTTTCTCGTGCAAAAATTCGATGGGACTATAATTCAAAGAAGAAAATGTCTGTCGAGTCTGAATTTTATGCTTTTGACTCAGCCTGTCTGATAAAATTCACCTTTGAAAAATAGATAGATATGAAAATTTGTGTCAATTTCTTTCCGATGAAAAATAAAACAAACACGATTTTCAGCAAAAAGTGTGTATAAAACGCGGTAAACTTGAGAATAATCTGGGTCGTTTCAGTGGGTTCAGAAAAGACAAAAATTCATACATTTAGCGATAAACTGGAAATTTTTTACCATAATCATTAATCAGAAATTGAATAATCTGCATCTGAGTAAAATTTCAGGAAAATCTATTGCTGACCATGTTTTATTCCAGAAAAAAAAAACTGAACTACTTCCGGCCGTTTAACAGGCACAAAAACCATCCAACATGGCTTTAAACACAGGAAAATAACGAGACGAAATGACTAACCCTGTAGTATTTCTCCAGCTACTGATTTGTTTACCCCGCCTGCAATTCATCAGGTTTTCACGGCAAATCTGTACTCCCTTACACACACGATGCTTATTTATTTTTCCATTTGTGTCAAAAAAAATAGCCTCGAAGAGTCTGCCAATACACGCCTTCCATTGCCATAATAGGTATATTGCCAACAACAACAAAAATATGTGACGTATACATTTGTACTGACGTCATATACGAAAAACAAATACTTCCTTATTTACTCATCTAATATTCAAGATCAACTTACAATTTAGACTCACAATGTAGACAGAATGAGCACCTCACTCTGTTAATTGCCAGTTCACGCGCAGCCTCAGTTTCAATTAGTCCCGTCCACCTCGAAACACAAATGACCTTTTCCATCACGTATGCTCAACGATGCACCGTTTTATGCAAATTTACTAATCGTGTCTTTGCTTGATTTTAGTTGTCACTACTGCTCACTCAATCATGTGTGTGTGTGTGAGAGAGAGAGAGAGAGAGAGAGAGAGAGAGAGAGAGAGAGAGAGAGAGAGAGAGAGAGAGAGAGCAAAGCATGCCGTGACATCACTGTCGGCCCAACGTTGGCGCGTTGTAGCATAGTATGTCGGGATATCACTGTCGGCCGGACGTCGGTCCGCTGTTTTCAGAGAGAGAGAGAGAGAGAGAGAGAGAGAGAGAGAGAGAGAGAGAGAGAGAGAGAGAGAGAGAGAGAGAGAGAGAGACAGCTAGCAAAGCATGTCGGGGCATCACTGTCGGCACAACGTTGGCCCGCTGTAGCATAGTATGTTGGGACATCACTGTCGGTCCGACGTCGGTCCGCTGTTTTGTGCGAGAGAGACAGAGAGAGCGAGCAAAGCATGTCGAGACGTCACTGTCGGCCCAACGTCGGCCAGTATGTCAGGACATCACTGTCATGCCCGATGTCGGCCCACTGTTTTGTGCTAGAGAGAGAGAGAGAGAGAGAGAGAGAGAGAGAGAGGGGGAGAGGGATAATCGTTTGACTGCACCCTGACGTCAATGAGATAAAAATCCAAGCAATCGGTTTTGTATCAAGTCGGGCGGACTTAACGCTGGGCCAACGTCGGGCCGACAGCGATACGACGTTGGGTCTCAATACCTGGGTCTCAAAGTGGAACCACAAAAGTCGCGCGGTGGAGGATGCTCCTCCTCTTAATTGGTATCTAGCCACCCAATGGAATTGGGCTGCATGGTGCTTTCGCGCAAAGTAGGAAATTTGACTAGAAACCGGATAATTTATTTTCATTCGCAGCACGTTTTTTCCCCCTTTTAGTTTTTAGGGTGCTCGTGATGGAGTAAATTATAGGGCTTTGTCACAAACGGTACCACATTTGTGCGCTACAGCTTGTTTGTAGAAATTATTTCTACAAACAAACTGTAGCGCAATGGAGGACCCCCCCCCCACACACACACACACACACTCCTCCATTATGTACCGATTGACGTCCGAATACAACCGTGCGCAGGACAGTGTAACGGAGGAACCTAAACTGAGTTAGGTGAGAAGTTATTATTATGGAATGAACTATATTTATTATTATTAGTATTATTATTATTATTAGTAGTAGTATTATTATTATTGTTATTATTATTATTATTATTATTATTAGTATTATTATTATTATTAATTGGATGACTCTTTATATTAAATTACATTATTTAAATATATTTTCATGATACACGAATATTTGTAATACCGTCAGGATAGAGCAATAATAGGCCTAGCCTACGCTCAATCCTTGTCTCATTCATTATATAAACTGTTTCATGTTTTCGAATACTTAGCTATACTGTGTAAATAAGTGTTTGATGACAAAAATTTCTGAATAAATAAATATACACACACGCACACTTTCATGTCCAATGTCAAAATTATTGTATGATCGTGGGGGGGGGGGGGGGTATCCTTTTCAGACAGGTAACCTATGAAAGAGATCAAGATGTGATGGCGGCCGCCTCAACTGGAATGATAAAAACCCCGTCTGCATAACGAAAACACGCCTAAACCAACACATTGTAACCTTAAACGCCGAAAAAATGAAAATTTTAAGATGAAAAATTGTGTTATTTTTCTTATTTTTTCTGCTCAAAATATAGAGTGGTACTCGTTAGAACCGCCTCATCGAGGCGGTTCTAACGAGTACCAACACTCTATATTTTAGAGCAGAAATAATAAAAATAAGGTTTACCCCTGTAAACCCCAGTTTCACTGTATAAAAGTGGGGTTCGAGGGGGGTCATAATTATATAGACGTGTTTTCGTGGTGGAGTATAGGCTGAGGCAAAACGTCCTGAGCGAGGATCTAGACTGTTTCGTCCTGTATTTGTTTTGTTTGATTTTATGTTTAACGTCCCCGTCATCACTGTATAGGTCATTCTAGAGACGTTGCTTCCAATTTTGTGGGGACTTTTACCCGACATTTAGATGAAATGGGCAAACTTAGATCCTCTAAGCAATTTACCAGTACTCGAATGCGGTCGGTTTCAGCTCTGCGTGGAAGCATCATGCAGCCCATCTTTTTCTTCAAGCCCCAATGGGCGGGGGCCGGGCCTTTACTGAGCCGTTATAAATCTAAGGTTTCTACAGAGTATGACAACAGTGTAGATCAAGATAAGATGCCACAAAATGAGCCATCTCATCAGGAGCCATCTCATAATGATCGTCATTCTGTTAATGATTTACATTGACCAAAAACCCGATGGGTGAGTACCATCATTTAAAAAAGACCCATATAATTTTGACAACCTTTAAATGCAACTTTTATGTGCCACTTTTATGTGCAGTAAAACTGGGATTCACAGGGGTATACTTTGTCAACGCTCATCGGAGCTTTCATAAATAGATTGGGCTGCATGATGCTTCCACGCAGAGCTGAAACCGACCTCACACGAGTACTGGTAAACTGCTTAGATGGTCTCAGCCTGCGCAGGCAAAGTGGTGCGAGTCGGCCCGTCCATGCATTTGTTTGTTTGATTTGAGGTTTTTTTTATGGGACTTTTACCCGACATTGAGATGAAATGACATCTCAAGACCTGCCGCCCAATGAAGCCTAAATGGGTTTATAAGCACCGACTCGCACCGCTTTGCCTGGGCAAGCTTAGATCTAAGGTCGGTTTCAGCTCTGCGTGGAAGCATCATGCAGCCCATCTATTTCTTCAAGCCCCGATGGGCGGGGGCCGGCTCTTCCATGAATATAAATCCTATTGCACCATGTATAAAGGAAATATGATTAATTTTACATATCCACTCAATTTTAATATTTCGGCCAGTGGCCTTCTTCAGAAAAACGGAATTACACAGAAAACTATATCGCTTAAGTCACCATTGATTTCAAAGGAAATAAACAATGTGAAATTTGAAGCAATGCCCCCAAAATGATCTAAATTAAACAAACAAACAAGGTTACAACCAGCAGAGCCAAAGAATACCAACAGTTAGACCCTCGGAGACTTACTGTTGGTTTTCTTTTGCTCCAGCAATTCTGTTGTTGTATGCTGTCGAGTCCTCAACATTGTTTCATCTCTGTAGTTTTTTTATTTGTATGTTCTCGGAGATGTTACACTGATGAGTTAGGAAGCCTTCATGCGGAATAAACAAAATTAGTGTATACCAAGACAGAGGTAAGGGCGAGGATTATGGCCATGTAAAATCGATTTAAGCCCCCCAGTGGAATTGTTTCCACTGACCGTTCCAAGGCGGTTCTTCTGTGGCGGTTTACTTATGTTGTTGTTTGTTACTACTTACTGTGTGTATCACTTGTGTCTTTTTATTTTGGATGGCCATTTGGCCATTTTGTGGGAAAGTAACTGTCCTTATGGCCATCCTTTGTTTAGGTTTCCATTATGGTCTGGTCGCCTCATGTTTGCGTTTCTTTCCCTTTGGTGTCTTTGATGGGTGGAGTAAGTTAATTGTATCGATCCCTGATCTTTGTTTTACTTCTACTCTGATGGGTCCGACCGGAGACAGAGCCTCAGGCACCAACCAACAATACATAAAATTAAATTCTCTCTTATTCTCAGTAAGCCTTTACGCTGGAACCGTAAAGGCGGGTAAAGGTTTAATCCGGTTTAATCATTTTCTGGATGGTGATGTTCCTCGTGCGCCATCCTATAGCGTTTATATTTCGCAATTAATTCGATTTGCTAGAGTGTGTAGTCATGTAACTGACTTCAACACTCGTAATATATTATTAACGGCTAAACTTCTTAATCAGGGTTATCGGTACCATAAACTACGCAAAGCCTTTTCAAAATTCAATATTGGACTTAAAGTAGAAGTAAAACAAAGATCAGGAATTGATACAATTAACTTACTCCACCCATAAAAGATACCAAAGTGAAAGAAAAACAAACATTAAGCGACCAGACCATAATGGAAACCTAAACAAAGGAAGGCCATAAGGACAGTTACTTTCCCACAAAATGGCCATATGGCCATCCAAAATCAAAAGACACAAGTGATACACACAGTAAGTAACAAACAACAACATAAATAAATCGCCACAGAAGAGCCGCCTTGGAACGGTCAGTGGAAGATTTCCACTAGGGGGGCTTAAATCGATTTTACGTGGCCACAATCCTCGCCCTTACTTCCGTCGCGATTTAGACAAATAATTTGTTCAGTCCGCATGAAGGCCTCCTAACTCATCAGTGCAACAAATCTCTTCTGCAACAAGGTCTAGCGGATAAATAAAAATAAAAAATGAGTTCCTTTAAGAGCAATGAAAACATTCATAAGAAAGAAGATGGGCCATACTACGTAGTTTCGGCTAATAAAGCCTCATCCATGACCCTGTAATGATCCGGCAAAGAAAGCCAGAGAAAACATACTGCAGTTTTGCGAATTTCGAATAGGCAGTCTATTCAGAGACTGATATAAATCAAAATGGGGTCCAAATAATTAAAAACCTGTCTAGAATATGAGTCTAAACCAATAATATATTTCTGATTTCTCAGAATATTCACGCTGATCTCAAAGAACCAAAAGTAAAATATAAACTGCACTATGGTTGATGTACGGGGAGACGTTGTACGGAACCGAATTTTATGGTGACTTAGTATATATATTCAGAAAAATATATAACCGCAATGACTTTAGCACCCAATTTCGTAAAATCATTCTTCGATATAAAAAGATTGGGTACAATATGGATATTATAAGACAGACTGCGTGCATGGTAGTTAACCCAATCACGGTTGGCAACTTTGCTTCCCACTTTAATTGCACGCCGGTGGGTCAGGTCTCAGATTCTATGACGGTACCAACGTAAAGGCTTATTGAGAATTAGAGAGATCTAATTCAAGGTAATGTTGGATGGTGCCTGATGCTCTGTCTCTGGTTGGGCCCATCGGAGTCTAACTGTTGGTTTTCTTTTGCTCCAGCATTTCTGTGGTTTCTTGCTGTCGAGTCCTCACCGTTGTCTCACCTCTGTGGTTCTTTGATTATTTGTGTTCACGGAGTTGTTGCACTGATGAGTTAGGAGGCCTTCATGCGGACTGAACAAATTATTTGTCTAAATCGCGGCGGAAGTAAGGGCGAGGATTGTGGCCACATAAAATCGATTTAAGCCCCCCAGTGGAAATCTTTCCACTGACCGTTCCAAGGCGGTTCTTCTGTGGCGATTTATTTATGTTGTTGTTTGTTACTACTCACTGTGTGTATCACTTGTGTCTTTTAATTTTGAATGGCCATATGGCCATTTTGTGGGAAAGTAACTGTCCTTATGGCCTTCCTTTGTTTAGGTTTCCATTATGGTCTGGTCGCTTAATGTATATGTTTCTTTCCCTTTGGTGTCTTTGATGGGTGGAGTAAGTTAATTGTATCGATTCCTGATCTTTGTTTTACTTCTACTTAACATGGTTTAATGTAATTGTTTTAGCCTATCATATACTTTTAACATATTAATTCCTTAAAGTATGATATAATTTATACATGTCATAGGCTGGAGATCTAGGATAAACGTAACCATCTTATTTTGTAAAATTTGTAATTTCTTTTCGATTTGTATATTTGTATCCTAATGAAAAATATGTTCATTAAGGGAACAACAACAACAAAAAGGCAAGCATCTCGTAGGCTTAAGCCAAACTATTTTGTTCAACAATTTCAAGAGCTAGGGACTAACTTCCCACATCACAGGTCCTGGTGTATGAATGTCATTTGACGTGTCACCGGTAACAATTCCGATTCTGATTCAAACTTTAAAAAATCACGGGACTTGGTAAATTTTAGTTTATACTAATCTATTTTAGTTCGATTGCGATGAAAGCTTCAAGCTTATTGAATCGCTCTCGAACACTCATTCCGGTTGTTTTCACGCGCGCGAGAGAGAGGCAGTGGCTTTTACACCGCTGCTACCCATTTACACCTGGGTGGAGTGGAGCAGTGTCATTATGTGTCTTGCCCAAGGACACACCTCGATAACGGTGGCCGGTTCGAACGCACAACCTCTCGATCATAAGTCGAACGTGTTAACCACTGCGCTATCGAGGCTGACCTGGTAAATTTTCGGGCAATATGTATTCTCCTGCTCTTTGATTCGGTCTGTATCACACTATATATTAGCTATATATGCGTCTGCATTTTACCACGTTTTCTGGTGTATGAATGTCATTTGACGTGTCACCAGTAACGATTCTGATTCTATAATAGCTGCATTACCCATAATTTCATTATTGGCTGCATTTTCCTATATATTTATATAGCTGCACTAAAGTGCTGCATTTTACCGGGACCCCTTTATTCGATTGACAAAATTTATTCCCGACTAGTCTTCGGGTAGTATGCATGGTAGTTAACCCAATCACGGTTGGCAACTTTGCTTCCCTCTTTAATTGCACGCCGGTGGGTCAGGCCTCAGATCCTATGACGGCTCCAACGTGATTTTTGTGTTCACGGAGATGTTGCACTGATGAGTTAGGAGGCCTTCATGCGGACTGAACAAATTATTTGTCTAAATCGCGACGGAAGTAAGGGCGGGGATTGTGGCCACGTAAAATCGATTTAAGCCCCCCAGTGGAAATCTTCCACTGACCGTTCCAAGGCGGTTCTTCTGTGGCGATTTATTTATGTTTTTGTTTGTTACTTACTGTGTGTATCACTTGTGTCTTTTAATTTTGGATGGCCATATGGCCATTTTGTGGGAAAGTAACTGTCCTTATGGCCTTCCTTTGTTTAGGTTTCCATTATGGTCTGGTCGCTTAATGTTTGTATTTCTTTCCCTTTGGTGTCTTTTATGGGTGGAGTAAGTTAATTGTATCAATTCCTGATCTTTGTTATGCCCCCGCCATTCGAAGAATGGTGGAAAGGGCATATAGCGTTGCCCCTGTCCGTCCGTCCGTCCGTCCGTGCGTCTGTTCGTCTGTCCGTCCGTGCGTCCGAAACTTAAACGCAGTCAATAACTTCCTTATTTCTTGATGGATTTTAAAATTACTCGGCATCCATGTTAACCATCATGAGACGACGTGTCACGTGCAAAACCCAGGTCCGTACCACCAAGGTCACGGTCATACTTAGAGGTCAAAGGTAAAAAAAAGGGTCCGAAACTTAAACGCAGTCAATAACTTTCTTATTTCTGGATGGATTTTGAAATTATTTTGGAGAAATGTTAACCATCATGAGTCTATGTGTCACCTGCAAAACCCAGGTCCGTACCTCCAAGGTCAAGGTCATACATGGAGGTCAAAGGTCAAAAAAAGGGTCCGAAACTTAAACGCAGTCAATAACTTTCTTATTTCTGGATGGATTTTGAAATTACTTTGTAGAAATGTTAACCATCATCAGTCGATGTGTCACATGCAAAATCCAGGTCCGTGCCTCCAAGGTCAAGGTCATACTTGGAGGTCAAAAGTCAAAAAATGGGTCCGAAACTTAAACGCAGCCAATAACTTACTTATTTTTGGATGGATTTTGAAATAATTTTGAAGAAATGTTAACCATCATGAGACAATGTGTCACGTGCAAACCCAGATCCGTACCTCCAAGGTCATACTTGGAGGTCAAATGGCATAAAAAGGGTCCAAAACTTAAACACTGTCAATAACTTTCTATGGATGAATACGAACATAGACATATTTTCGGGCGGGGGCATCCGTGTCCTATGGACGCATTTCTAGTTTTACTTCTACTTCGTATAAGACTATCTCCTATCAAATCGCCCATCCTTCGAAAATATACTAATCCGTGGAAAAGAAGTGGAATGTACCCTAGTTTTTCTAAGTGCAATGCCAAGAGGTGCAGATGTTGTTCGCATTTAAGCACTGCGTCTACCGTTACTTCATCTGTAAACGGTAGACGCTTCTCTGTAGTTAACATGTCTGATTTGACATGACAGTCTACAGATTTAATTTATCTAATTACATAACGTGCTGCAAACTGTAATATGCAGTACGTCGGTCAAACTAACCGCATGCTTAAAACTAGATTTAACGATCATTATCGTAGAATGAGTAAAGTAGAAGTAAAACAAAGATCAGGAATTGATACAATTAACTTACTCCACCCATAAAAGACACCAAAGGGAAAGAAATACAAACATTAAGCGACCAGACCATAATGGAAACCTAAGCCTAAGAAAACTGACACTTTCTTGTACCGTCACTTTCGACGTACAGGTCATTCTGTAAATAACATTGTTATACAACCAATGGAAAAACTTTATTACGATGCAAATTCTACATCTAGATTCAAAATTATCAAAAGACATGAGGCTGAACTGAAATGGATTAAATCTTTACAGACCCCTTTTCCACTGGGATTTAATGACAGCATTTATCATGAGGGTAATATTTCCCGAATGCCGGACTTTGATTCTTCTGATACCGAGGCCCCGTTTTTGGATTTACATCTTTCTATTGTAGATGGATTTGTTTCGTGCAAAATTTATGATAAACGCGATGACTTTGATTTTGAGATTGTAAATTTTCCTTTTTTTGGATGGTGATGTTCCTCGTGCGCCATCCTATGGCGTTTATATTTCGCAATTAATTCGATTTGCTAGAGTGTGTAGTCATGTAACTGACTTCAACACTCGTAATAAATTATCAACGGCTAAACTCCTTAATCAGGGTTATCGGTACCATAAACTACGCAAAGCCTTTTCAAAATTTTATAGACGCCATTCTGATTTAATTTCAAAATTCAATATTGGACTTAAATCTCTTCTGCAACAAGGTCTATCGGAACCCGAATTTTATGGTGACTTAGTATATAAATTCAGAAAAATATATAACCGCAATGACTTCAGCACCCTATTTCGTAAAATCATTCTTCGATATAAAAAGATTGGGTACAACATGGATATTATACGACAGACTGCATGCATGGTAGTTAACCCAATCACGGTTGGCAACTTTGCTTCCCTCTTTAATTGCACGCCGGTGGGTCAGGCCTCAGATTCTGTGACGGCTCCAACGTAAAGGCTTATTGAAAATAAGAGAGAGAATGTTGGTTGGTGCATGATGCTCTGTCTCTGGTCGGGCTCATCGGAGTCTAACTGTTGGTTTTCTTTTGCTCCAGCATTTCAGTGGTTTCTTGCTGTCGAGTCCTCACCGTTGTCTCACCTCTGTGGTTCTTTGATTTTTGTGTTCACGGAGATGTTGCACTGATGAGTTAGGAGGCCTTCATGCGGACTGAACAAATTATTTGTCTAAATCGCGACGGAAGTAAGGGCGAGGATTGTGGCCACGTGAAATCGATTTAAGCCCCCCCCCCCCCCCCAGTGGAAATCTTCCACTGACCGTTCCAAGGCGGCTCTTCTGTGGCGATTTATTTATGTTGTTGTTTGTTACTTACTGTGTGTATCACTTGTGTCTTTTGGTTTTGGATGGCCATATGGCCATTTTGTGGGAAAGTAACTGTCCTTATGGCCTTCCTTTGTTTAGGTTTCCATTATGGTCTGGTCGCTTAATGTTTGTATTTCTTTCCGTTTGATGTCTTTTATGGGTGGAGTAAGTTAATTGTATCAATTCCTGATCTTTGTTTTACTTCTACTTTGATATTTTCTCGCTCCTGGAATGTCGAAAACGCAGAACTAGATTTCACGGCACCAGGAAAAATGGTAACTTTAAACGTAAATTACGTGTGTTTAGACTTAACAATACTAGACTGAAGTGACTGTCTATTATATTATTAAATCATGGACGCCACACTATGCTTTCATTTTTAAGTTCATTACCCGTTTCTGTTTTACGTCTTCTGGACACCGAGGCGAATAAATTCTACGATAGTTCTAATCAGTTGTATGATGCGGCTCTCTTAACTAGAGGCTATACTCAGCATACTCTCCGTCCTTACATTGATTCTGAAATTAATCATAAACGCCATTTCTTCAAAATATCCTTCATTAATAAGGGTATGGATTTTATAGATTTGCCCAGTATCTTTCGTGAGAGCTCGGTGCTTTCTTCCATTCCTGCTTATTTTCAAAATACTGAAACACCTATAATTTGCTATAAATATAACAAACCTGTTAGATCTATCATTTTTAATTTCAATAAACTTGTTTATTGCTATCCTGCTGCTGGTCATGTAATTACTGGCAATTTGAAAATTATTCCTGATTCTAGGATAAGGAATATTATTTCAAAAGGACCGAAATATCGGTTTCCTTCTAAAATTGATTTCAGTAAATGTAGAGATGAAATCGCTGCTTCCTTGAATGAATTCGATGGTGTAAGCGAGAGTATGTTGAGCATAAAGCCCTTAAGGACTGGAAACTTAGCATTTTAAAACTAGTGAATAAACGCATTTCTTTCTATTCTCAAAATACTAACTTATTACCTCCTAAGATGACGTCTTTACGTCATCTTAAACTAGGTATTCAAGAATTTCATGAGAAGTTTGTTTTGGCCCCTGCAGACAAGGCCGCTAATAACGTCGTCGTTGTGTGACGGCTCCACTATGTTAACACGCTCAAGCAGGAGCTTGGTGGTACTAAGGCCTATGAACTTCAGCCTTTAGCTGAAGAGAGAGTTATAGTAGATAAACAGATGTCTTTTAATTTTGGATGGTCATATGACCAATTTGTGGGAAAGTAACTGTCCTTATGGCCTTCCTTTGTTTAGGTTTTGTTTAGGCACCTCTTGTGGCTGGTCTGTTCTTGTATTGTTATGAAAGAGACTTAATGTTGTCGCTTTCCATTGGTGGCAAATCTGGGGTTATTGGGGCTTTTAGCTCCGCTTCTGGATATTTAGATGATTTATTAAGTATTGATAATACCTATTTCGGTGGTTTGATCGGTCGGATTTGCCCCCCCCCCCCCCCCCCGGGGGCTTCCGTTGAGTAGAGCAAATTCTTCTGATACCGAGGCCCCGTTTTTGGGTTTGCGTCTGTCTGTTGTGGATGGGTTTGTTTCGTGCGGGATTTGTGATAAACGCGGTGGCTTTGATTTTGAGATTGTGGGTTTTCCTTTTTTGGATGGTAATGTTCCTCGTGCGCCATCCTGTGGCGTTTGTGTTTTGCAATTAATTCGATTTGCTGGAGTGTGTGGTCATGTAACTGACTTCAACACTCGTAATAAATTATTAACGGCTAAACTCCCTAATCAGGGTTATCGGTACCATAGGCTACGCAGAGCATTTTCGGAATTTTATGGACGCCATTCTGATTTAATTTCAAAATTCAATATTGGACTTAAATCTCTTCTGCAGCAAGGTCTGTCGGAACCCGAATTTTATGGTGATTTAGTATATAAATTCAGAAAGGTATATAACCGCGGTGACTTCAGCACCCAATTTCGTAAAATCATTCTTCGATATAAAAGGATTGGGTGCAGCATGGATTTTGTGTGGCGGGCTGCATGCGTGGTGGTTGGCCCGGTCACGGTTGGCGACTTTGCTTCCCTCTTTAATTGCACGCCGGTGGGTCGGGCCTCGGGTTCTGTGGCGGCTCTGGCGTGGAGGCTTATTGAGAGTTAGAGAGATCTAATTCTTGGTAATGTTGGTTGGTGCCTGGTGCTCTGTCTCTGGTCGGGCCCATCGGGGTCTAACTGTTGGTTTTCTTTTGTTCCAGCTTTTCAGTGGTTTCTTGCTGTCGGGTCCTCGCCGTTGTCTCGCCTCTGTGGTTCTTTGATTTTTTGTGTTCACGGGGATGTTGCACTGGTGGGTAAGGAGGCCTTCATGCGGGCTGGGCGAGTAATTTGTCTAAGTCGCGGCGGAGGTGGGGGCGGGGATTGTGGCCGCGAGGGGTCGATTTGAGCCCCCCAGTGGAGGTCTTTCCACTGACCGTTCCAATGCGGTTCTTCTGTGGTGATTTGTTTGTGTTGTTGTTTGTTGCTTACTGTGTGTATCACTTGTGTCTTTTGATTTTGGATGGCCATATGGCCGTTTTGTGGGGGGGGGGGGGGGGGGTGACTGTCCTTGTGGCCTTCCTTTGTTTTGGTTTCCATTGTGGTCTTGTCGCTTGGTGTTTGTGTTTCTTTCCCTTTGGTATCTTTGGTGGGTGGAGTAAGTTAATTGTATCGATTCCTGATCTTTGTTTTGCTTCTGCTTTCCATTATGGTCTGGTCGCTTAATGTATGTGTTTCTTTCCCTTTGGTGTCTTTGATGGGTTGAGAAAGTTAATTGTATCGATTCCTGATCTTTGTTTTACTTCTACTTTACTCCCGACTATTACTTCCGGGTATTATACTCCGCGCGGTAACTTGTCACACCCCACATAGATCGACAGGCGTAGACGAACACAATTTTTGTTTCTCAAAAGTTATCGCTCCTGTTTCAAGCATGGCGGACGTTTTAGATTTGGCGAAGATGAAAGTATGATTTGGATCGCATTTGCATTTAGAAGCTTTCATTCTTTTATAAATTTGTGATTTGAAGATAGGAAGTCTTTGCCAGTTTGAAGATTTCACCAAGAAAAGTACATGGGTGCCCCATCAGAATTGTTGCTGGTGACACGTCCTGGTGTATGAATGTCATTCCTGGTGTATGAATGTCATTTGACGTGTCACCAGTAACAATTCTGAAATGCCATTCATTCACCTAGCTACTCTTATGAATTAGAAGCCTCCGTGATGCAGTGGTTACGCTACTTGCCTTGTAAACCAGGGATCGCAGGATCGATCCCGGGCTTCTCCAGACTTTCGGATGAGTCTTTAAACCGAGGTCCCGTCTCCGTATGACCTTAGCTGTTGGTGGGACGTTAAACTAAAACTCACTCACTCTTATGAATTAAATACAAACGAGATGAGTGGTATAATCCGACCCAGTGTTTTGACAGAATTTACTTTAAATTATCAATTCTATTTAGAAAATCAGAGACAACAAAACATAACCGTTTCCCACTTGGGGACTTTGTGAATTTTGCTGATTTTCACAGTGTTGCCTAGGACAGCAACTTCATATAACCATTATTTTGGTCTGTTTTACATCAAACTCGGCAGGAATGTTCACTGTGCAGTAGCCTTTCAAATGAAACCTTTTTAGGCTAAATCACTGTTGCCATGGTAATAAGGGGGCCATTTCGAAGTTGTCAAAAAGTGTGATTTCACATGCATTTTTGACTGAGCCTTAATCTTCACACTGCTGTCAAGGCAACAACCAAGGGGTTTGGCAATGGCCTGCTCGCTGTTTGCAGCATGTTTTGCCAGCATCAATTTCGAGGCATTTTTGACCCCAGACACTCGGATTTCATTTCAGCGGCCGACTGGACCGTGCCCACAATTTTTTGGCCGGGGGGGGGCTGCTGCCCCCTTCGAACACCCCATAGTTATATTTTTAAAGGGGAGCCGCACGAAAAAAAAAAAACAGGTCATTTTTTGGACAACTAATCCTAATGATACTTTTGACAGACTGACACACACAGCCTGGCCATACTATAAGCTCAACAATGAGCCTACGGCTCAGGTGAGCTAAAAAGTGGGGTTAAAGGGAATTTTTGTTGCATAGTTTGGGTAACATGTTGCAAAGCTGTGCCATCCTTTGCAAATAAACTGGGATTCTGTGACTGTCCAAATTTCCGTCATCTGCTAGCCTATAATGTGTAAAAAGAAAGCTTAACTCTTATCATGCTGTTCACGACAACCCCTATCTTTGGAAACAATGTAGATCCAGATCAGATGGCTTCTTCAGAAGCCATCTGATCAGGATCTACACTGTTTGGCATTCAGTTTATGAATTTGTAGCAATAAATTATATCAAGTAGTTTGATTGGTTGATAAACAGATATGGGAGTGGCTTAAATGAATATTCAGCAAGATAAGGGTTAAAAGATATTAGAACAATGAAAAAATATAATTGTAACTAATGAACAAGATCAGGAATCAAGACTAGATAGTGGAATTCAATGGTTGTTCGACACAACATAACCCGTAACTTGGCTGAACTTCTTAAAGTGAATGACCACCTTTTTAACATAATTACTTCATTTGCAAGAAAAAGTTACTGTAATGATTAATCTCTGACTTTTATTACCAATTGAAATCTGCTAAGGTAATTAAATCATCATTTAATGGTTTCAGTGAAGTCTTCTGGCAGCAGCCATATTTTCCCCAAGGTAATCCAAATCTTTCCCAGGGTTCAACATGTTTGCTAAAATCCTGATCTCATGGAGACTGTAGAAGCTCTATGCCTCTCTATGCAGCTACTAAAGGAGAAGTGATTAGGCTCTCTAATCAGGCTGAATTCTCAAAAATCCTTTGAATAGGCTGTCAGTTCAGCATCTTACATAAGGCTTCATTATGTCTTTGGACGAAAATAAAGACTTTGAAGACAGTTATTCTTGAGGTTGGTGCTCAGGGCTTTCAGTATGTGCCCGAATCACAGAAGAGGAGATAATTAATCAAGCCAGTCTTCCTTTGAATGTAACTGATGAACATGAAAGAAGTTATGATCTGTCATGGTGCCAGTGTGGACGTTGCAATGAAGAATCTGGAAAACAACATTTTTTGGGGTAGATAAAATGGGGATTTACAAGGACATGTATATATTGTCTTATAATTTTTCCAAAACATAAATTATGGGTGCTCAAAGGAATCACCTCATTGAGACATTTTTAACGAGTACCCACAATCTATGCTTTAAACTGAATTAAGAAAAATATTACAAAATACATGTACCATGCGAAATGCAATGAAATATTACCTAAACTTGTCAAGGCGTGTTAATGTAATGATTGGTTAAATGATAATGATATGCATTAATTAACCCTTTTTGTACCAAATGGAATCTTCCTCTTTATATATAGCAGGAGTTCATTTCAAAATTTTGGGATGTCAGGTTGTGTTTTCATCAAAATTTATTTGGAGAATGACTGGACTTTTAGCAAACAGTGGAGGCCCTGATCAGATGCCGCATTCTGTGGCATCTGATCTGGGCATGCAATGTTTGCCAGGGTACCCGTTTTGGGGTTTCTGGTACTAAATGGGTTATTGAAGAAAAGAAAAGAAATGGGTAATGTACACTTGAAAACAGCTATCTTCAAAATGTTTAGCACAAACAATGTTATGTGTGGCATAAACAAATGTCTTGATGTTGAGATTCTCTGTATCAAGATTATGAATCTATTTTTCACATAATTCTCTGTTTTTCATAGGGTCAGGGCTAGCAAAACAGCTAATTCCTTGTCCTCTTATCACTGTGTAGTATTTGGCCTTACAAGAAGGCATTTTTATTTTAATGTTCGCTTTCTTCTCTAAAATCCTCGGCAACTAAAATACCAAGATTTGTTAGCTACAGTTGCTGTGATGTCACTGCAGGAGATATAATCTGTAAACATGTCTGACACCCTATGAACAACTTTAATGAGCCATTACAGTTAATTAGAGAAACAGTTTAGGAGAAGAATGTGATTTTATTATTCCTCAATGGTGTTATTATAAAATGAATCTGAGAAAAAAAAATGGTGGTCATTCACTTTAAGTCCTAAGATAATATTTATAACCTGTAACTTGGCTGAACTTCTTAAGTCCTAAGATAATAGCAACCTTCACTGAACAATGAACATCCCAGATCAGAGGAGAAAATTGATGATAAATGGATGATGTTTCTCGGACTCCTTGTCGGACGTAATTTGAGCAAATCCAAAGTACTGCCATGAGAGAAGCTGGCAGGTCAACCAAGTTCGGTTCTCTGTCGTTTTTGACGCCTAAACATGCTCATTATCTCCATATTTTGCTCGAGTCTGTCGCGATCAACAGGGACAAAAACTTTGAAGGTTAAGGTTATGGGTTCAACCAAATTCATGCATTCATGACAGGAGCATTCGATGCCATAAAAATAACTGTAAACTTAATATTTTTTAGATGTCTGACTTTTTTATTTCATTCGAGATCTGTTAATAAACTAATATAGAACCATATTATGGAAGATATAATCATTAAAACAATATTTCTTTCACGAAAATTGAGATATTTTTATGGGTCAGACAGTCTACTGATGTCAGTACTTTTTAGGCCGTAGGTTCGAGCCTCGCTCGGGCCACGTGTGAGACGCCAAGTTCTGCAACGGAAGGTCAGGTGGTTTTTCTCCGGGTACTCCGGTTTTCGCCCACCTCTGATTAACGATCGGCTCGATATGAGTGAAATAATCTTGAAAGGGCCGTAAAACCCAAACCAAAAAAAAAAAAAGTACTTTTTAGCTGAACGAAATACGGTAGTTGTCTTAAGGCGAAAGAAGATGCTTACATGTACATCGATAATTAATGCATCAGTAAAGCAAAATTAAGATTAAGTAGGATTCAACATAAAAACAACATTTAAGCAGTTTCTCTGCTATTTTTAGCTCGCCTGTACGAAGTACAAGGAGAGCTATTGTTATCACCTCGGATGGCATGCGCGTGTGCGTTTGCGTTCCCGTCACACTGCGTAAAAGTTTTTCAAATGCTTATATCTCAACAGTCACTCATCACAGACCACTCATATTTGGAACTTAAGTACCTGGGAGGGTCCTCTGATGTTCAAAGAAAACAGACCCCTGGGTTCATGCCCCGGGGTGGGGCTAGGGGTCAAAATCTAGAACACCTTTGTAATTCTGTGTTAATGTTTTTGAAATGCTTATATCTCAACAGTCACTCATCACAAAGCATTCATATTTACAACTTGGATACCTGGGAGTGTCTTCTGAGATTCCAAGACAACACACCCCAGGGTTCATGCCTGGGATTGGGGATGGGGTGGGGCTGGGGGTCAAAATCTAGGACACCTTTGTAATTTGTTGTTTACCTTTCCATTATACTAACAAGTTATAGACACAATTGGTTATACATTAGCCAATCAAGTGACATTGGTTCAAGTGTAAAAGGGTTAAGGTCATGGTGACCTACATTTCACGGTCCAGTGATTTTGCCTTATATCTTGAAGTCTATTTGTTGGAGACAGTGATTTTTTTACAAATTTTCAACTATGCGTCCTGGGACTCGCTCAACCAAAAAACTGTGCGTCCCAAATCTGAAAGTATGAGTCCCAATATTTGGAGGGAAAAAAAGGAAGTACAAAAAAAGATTGGTTCAGTATAAAATGCCATTATTCATAGTTAAAAATAATGCGGTCTAGTATCTTTTATTTGCAATGAATAGAATCAATCATCAACTTGTGTTGTTTACTAGCCCTAAGAAATCCTGCTAATGTGGATGTTTTTTAGTCTATTTTCCGTAATGTTTTCTACTTTCGTTTTCGATAAATGCGCACCGCAACATGTGCGTGAAATTTACTTCATGCACATTGGAGATAATATTCCGAACCATTATCGACAAACGTTTCCTCCCCTGATTGGGACACCAGCTATCTAGTTTAGGGGCTGACAAATCCATTGCCCGGCTGCCCGGTACAAGTCCGAAATCGCGCCGGGCAGGTGCACTTTGATCTCAGGACGCCCGGTCGGGCAAGTGCAAAAATAAATCGTCTACAGCTGTCAGTCTTCTGAGTCCTTAAATACAGTAAAACTAGAGTAAGTAAATCACAATAATTGTGCTGTACTGTCCTGCTTTGTCGACAATTCAGAGACAAACTGTCAATTATGACACTATTGTTAATCCCTGTCATATAACTGCCAAGTAAACATGATTGCCCTGCGGTGCGTGTCTTTCATTTCTGGCGATAAGCCAACTTGAACGAGGTGTGAAAATATGGTCAAGTTATGTCTCTAATTTGCGTTTATTCCCCAATCATAAAATTTAATCCACAATCAATGTGAAAATGATTTACTCGCTCCTCAGACAATTAGCTACATCTAACGGTAGTTGCATGCATTATAAAAACGGACCGTGAATGGTTATGTTTTGGCGCCAAATAGCAGACACTCGGCTTGGCGGGAAAAGTCGAACGCTGTTGTTGGAGCTGCTGGGGATAATTCGGGGGCTGTGCAAAGCGTTGTTTTCTATCCACCTCCATTCACAACCGTTTAGCTATCCCCATAATAATCGAGAAAATATTTTTTTACCGGTTCCAAACAATTTTTTAATAACGGGATACAGCCCATTAAAATAAAACAATGGCATTAAACACGGGCGGGGTTGCTGGCATCGGATGAAGTCATTTGACACATTTACCGATCACGTGCAGAAAAACGGTAGAGTTGGTTTGTGGGCGGCGATTTGGATGGCGGAAAAATTTGATGTTCGCATTGAACTTGTTTGTGTGAAAGTTTGGGCTCATTTTGGATGGAGGGGATTCTCGTCTTGTGGTTGGATCATTAAATTGTACCTGTATCGATTTTTCGGTGACTCGTTGGGCAGTTGAAAGTTCGGTAAAAGTGCCGTATTTTATCACTTCCGCCGATATTTACAGCAGTGAAAACGAAAGTTGGATTTTTCGCCCATGAAATATTTGCGTCCGATGGACGCACATATTTTACGATCGTGCGTCCTCAGTCCTATTTGTGCGTCCAGGACGCAGGACGCAGGGGTAAAAAAATCACTGTGGAGAAATGTCATACCTGGGATATTAGTTCCATGTGACTCCACAATTGACCTCAAAATATCTCTAGGTCACTGTGACCTATATTTCATGGTTCAGCGATTTTGCCTATTATCTCGAATACTATTTGATGGAGAAATGTCATACCTGAATAATTAGTTCCATATGACCCAATAATTGACCGCAAAATATATCTAGGTCATGGTTACCTACATTTCACGGTCCAGTGATTTTGTCTATTATCTTGAATACTATTTGATGGAGAAATGTTATACCTTGGTTATTAAATGCAGGTGACCCCATTATTGACCTCAAAATATATATATAGGTCACTGTGACCTATATTTTATGGTTCAGCGATTTTGCCTATTATCTACAATACTATTTGATGGAGAAATGTCATACCTGGATTATTAGTTCCAGATGACCCAATAATTGACCGCAAAATATATCTAGGTCATGGTGACCTACATTTCATGGTCCAGTGATTCTGTCTATTATCTTGAATACTATTTGATGGAGAAATGTTATACCTGGGTTATTAGTTGCATGTGACCCCATTATTGACCTCAAAATATATCTAGGTCAGTATGACCTATATTTCATGGTTCAGTGATTTTGCCTATTATCTTGAATACAATTTGATAGAGAAACGTCATACCTGGATTATTAGTTCCATGTGACTCTATAATTGACCGCAAAATATATCCAGGTCAGTGTGACCTATATTTCATGGTTCAGTGATTTTGCCTATTATCTTGAACACTATTTGATGGAGAAATGTCATACCTGGATTATTTATTCCATGTGACCCCATGATTGAGCTTGAATTAATATCTAGGTCAGTGTGTCCTATATTTCATGGTTCAGTGATTTTTCCTATTATCTTGAATACTATTTGATGGAGAAATGTCTTTCCTGGATAATTAGTTCCATGTGACCCAATGATTGACATTGAAATATATCTAGGTCCTTGGGACCTTTTTTCATGGTTCAATGATTTTGCCTTATAATTCAGATACAATTTGATCCTGAAATGTAATATCTGGAATATATGTTCCATTTGACCTGATTATTGATCTCAAATATATCAAGGTGAGTGTGACCTATATTTCATGGTTCATAAATTTTTCCTTATATCTTGAAGGCGAGCTATGCTGTCTGGCGACAGCTCTTGTTTTTCTTCATTTTGTCTTTCGAAGAAATTTGTTTGGGTGAGCCGAACGGAAATTACCAAAAACGGACCGTGAACCAAGGCTGACACAATTAATCGTATAATCGATAAATTCCACAAAAAATGGTTATCATTTCTGATTTGCTTTTAATTGATTACTTGATAGGTACAATTTACTACCCAAAGTTATGCCTAAATAGCTGGATGAGTGGCAAACAAAGCTGACCCTGACCCTCATCTGGGTCTACAGTGTTTGCTCAGGCCTGTCTGTTCAAATATACATATGGTTAAGTGCAACATATGGTAAGAGTCATGCTCAGACAGAGAGCCAGACAGGTAAAGTTATGACAAAACATCAGCGATTACTAATCGATTATCGATCACATTGACAGGACTGATAATCGATTATCTTTTCAGCTCTGATTAGCCAGCCCTACCCTTAACTGAACCGCCAGCTCTGTACCGTGGTGAATCATTACCACTCTATGGGAAATGCCGATTTTAGATGGTTCTGGGGCTCAGAAAGGGGGGTTCAGACACATAAAACACGTATCTGAGTGGGAAAGGGATAAATAGCATGCATGTAATGACGTCACTATATCGATCAGGATCTCCCAGAACATTTCTCCTTAAATTCGTGCCCTTTTGATAAGCCTGTTTGGATTGTTTCCCTTTCACTGGTGTAGCTGTATTACACTTTGCCATGATCTGATGCAGCTAGAAAGAACAAAAGTTACATGTATATAAATATATGAATCTTATATGGGTGTGAGGGGTGGATTGAAAAATCCGCCCCGAGGGACACTTACCGGCAGGGCTTGAGAAACTGAAGAATCAAAATCGGTCCAGCCAGATTTCGCCAAAAATTACGGAAATTGCCGATCGGTTTCGGTAATTTCCGTAAACGCCATTGGTGATTTGCGATTTCAAAATGTGTTATTAGCGTAACGAATGACATACCGATGTTCCTCTTACACTTGTAAACGGATATGAGCACCAGTATCTCGATTATAAACAGCAATTATTGCTCACATCGTTAATATTTCATCTACTTTCATTTTCTACGCCAGATTTCATCTACTTTCATTTTCCCAATATCCGGGTCACTCCGAACCTGAAGACTACTAAAGGGAAACAACCTACATGGGGCAGTCAGAGGCCAGTTCAATGGTCGCTATATTTTTTTCCCTTTTCAAAACCTTTAAAATATTTCTCTTATTTCACGCATTTTATTTTGCCCAAATTGCTTTGTTTAGCAAAGTGGAGCGTGATAGCTCAGTGGTTAGTGCACTTGCCTCTGATGCTAGAGGTCCCGGGTTCGATCTCCGGCAGCGGCGATAAAATTTCGGTGTCCGAACACGCTCCATTGGCATCATTTGCAGGGATGAATGTCATTAAGTGCACCGTCCTTCGGATCGGGACGTTAACTGGAGGCCCCCTGTGCAGGGAGAACCATCCCCTGTGCAGGTTAAAGATCCCTACCGTAAGTACATGATTACTGTGTAGGCTTTCATCCTGCAAAACTGGAGTGTATGTAATATACACCTGCGGTAATGGTCAAATGTGACCGACGCAGTATCAGAAGATAGATAGATAGATAGTTTACAAATGGCGACCGATATGGCAGCCACGTGGTCGGAAAATGACGTCATACGGTTTCCGTTTTACACAATACACATTAATGCAGTCAAGGACGTAACACACATACACCTGTTTTATGTCATTGATTTTAATAGAGCGTATTTCTAAAAAAAAACAACGTTTTGAACGGGTTAAAAATCGAAAAAACATTTCTTTACTCTCGAACCAATACATGGCCGAACGAGAGACATTGAAAATCTTACATGGCCGAACCGAGTTTTAAAGAATATAAATACATATTTTACGATTACACAAGCCTGAAACAAATCGGAAAATCACGTCATGCGGTTTCATTTTAATTCATTCAAGGGCATAACACACACGTGGTTTACGTTATTGGTTTCAATGGAGCGCATTTCTTAAATAAAAATATCGTTTAGAATGGGTGAAATAAGGCATTTTCCCTTGAAGGCATAACACGCAATATTCAGATATGACAGGTGTGTATTGAAAATTGCGCCCTGTGAAAAAAATATATTCAAATACCAGTTCTATAGCAAGCCATAAATTAATGACTTGTGTAAACAAACTAGCGTATGTCCTGCATTGATTGACTTAATTTTCTCACCTTGCCGTTACGCCTGAGGCCAGTTTTCACGGATAAATAATCTTGACACACGGGTCAAATTTCGCTGCGATAAGATCAAAGAACCCGACGTGGACTTGTCCGATTTTCACCTAGTTAGATAATGAACCGGTCTAACACCTTGTGTTGAAGGCGGTTTTTGTATACATGCTTGGATTATCAGTGGCAAAAGGTCAGCTTGTTTTTACAACATAATGATTTAGCGAAAATTTTCGAACCGATTTTTTTAAAAATATTATAGAATTATGGAGCGATTTTTTAATCTTCTTCTGAAGTCAAAATCGGTTTATGGATGGCAAATTCGGTCCGGAACCGGGAAACCGGCATTTTCTCGAGCCCTGCTGTCCGGCATCACGAGGCTTGCCGAGTGATGCCGGACAGTGATCCCGAGGGACGGATTTTTCTATCCACCCCTAACATCCATATTGGATTCTTTTTCTTGCATACCTTCCATTTCTATTGCGAATTTTTAATGCTGCTGTCACTTCGGTTACCGACGTCCGTCATTTTGTGATGACACAACAGGAATGTTTAGTGACGTCATGCATGACAATGCCGCACATGAGGTTGTAATCAACCAGTGCATTTATCAAACACGCAATTATATTTGATTTGGGGTCGGAACACCAGGGTCAGAACATAAATTTCTATCCCAGGGTAAAATCACAGATTTCCTTTTCTGGTGTGCAAGAAATATCACAGTATGGGAGCGGAAGTGAACGGCCATTTGCGATTGAACAGCACTTGCGATTTGTACAGTGGACGATCAGTCACTTGCGATATACCATTATCACGTGGTATCTCAAATATGTAAACACAGAAGCCATTAGCGTGAGTTTTTGGTCATTACTTTTATTTGTGTAAGTTGTCAATATATTTGTCACTTTATCGGAAATAATTTCGTTGGTATCATTGATCCTATCGGTGGACATAACGATGGTGATCAGTTGACATGTGTTTCTCTGTTGCTGGCATACGTTACTAAAAGTGGATTAAATGACGGATAAATATTTAGAGGCCACTTCTTTGAGTTTCTCTGACATCTTTAATTAACTATAAAGCCTACTGACAAAAAGGATGTTAACACTGATGTAAAATACGGCAGCTAAATCTTAACTTGTATTCCCATCACTTTTGATCATCTGTACGGTCACTTGACATTGGATTGAACGATCCCTTGCGATCTGTAATAACTGGAGTTGAACAGTCACTTGCCAAATTGATCATTGAAATTGAACAGTCACTTGCGATGGTGATTTCACAAATAACATTGTTGTGATTTAGGGTCATTCTAAGAAGTCTGATCAGATACTGACATCAAATAACCAAAACACTTCCTTCCATTACCACTGCAGCAAAGTGTTCAGGACGTTGCTACTGTTTCATCAGCATGGTGCGGAACTCTTTTCACTTCTGCATATTTAAGTGTTAACACACGTTTTATTTGATTTGACTGAAGGTGCTACGACCCAGTCAACACTATTCAGGTCATCTTGCAGACGTTGCTTCCAATGTTGTGGCTTTTACACGACACTGAGATGAATTGACATCTCAGCCCATACCACCCAAACAAACCAATAGGGTTTATATGCAGGGACGGACCGACTCGCACCACTTTGCCAGGGAAGGCGACGACCTTCTGAGCGGTTTACCAGTACTCATGTGCGATCGGTTTCAGCTCTGCCTGGAAGAACAGAGCATCCCAGTCTCTGATGGAAATAGGCTAAAGACCCGATTACATCTTTTCTTTGACATATTTCAGTAACGTTTAATTACTTTTAACATAACTCACAAAGCATTAAAATTTACTTCATTCATTATGTGAATTGCAAAAAAAAAAAAAAAGCTTACAAGTATTCTGTCATCGGACTAGGATTTTTTTTCAATCAAAATGGTGTGCAAGTTATTCCTTGGCCTGCGTTTTCGCCGGATTTAAACCCAATCGAGCACCTTTGTGACCAGCTCGGAAAACGTGTTTACAGCCGACATCATCCGCAAATCAACCGTCAGCAGCTTGCCATGGCGGTACATGAAGAATGGGACAACATCACACAAGACCAGATACTGCGGTTATTTCGAAGCATGAGGCGTCGATGCCAAGCAACACTTGATGGTATGGTGGACATACCCGGAATAACGATATGTGGTTTTGATTTTTGTGTGTTTGGACTTATTCAAGTCTCCAATGAAACGCACTCTGTAGTGAGTCTGTAGATAAGTTAGTGATATTCATTTAACGTGATCAAATGCTGCAAATATTGTGAATCGATTTAAATTTGAGGGGTTGCGTTTTCATTGAATCCGAGTATATCTCAAAGGGTATTGGATATATGGTGACACAAGGCGGCCATACTGTTATCTTTGAAGGGGAGATAACTCAAATGCAACAATACCAAGAGTTGTGTTTCCTTGTCATGACATGCCTTCTATAACTTGTATTCAATTGTGCCAAGTTCCATTAGTATATCTCAAAGATTATTGGAGTTACGGCCACTATAATGTTATATTGTCAGGGGATATAACTCCAAAACCAGTGCACACAGAGCTGTAATTCATGCGCATGACACGCCCGCTTAACCTCATGTATATCTGTACCAAATGACATCGCGGCCCCCGCCCATCGGGCTTGAAGAAATATATGGGCTGCATGATGCTTCCACGCAGAGCTGAATCTGACCCGCACACGATTAATTGTTGACCGCTTAGAGGATCTAAGCCTGCGCAGGCAAAGCGGTGCGCCTGAGTCGGACCGTCCATGCTTATAAACCCTGTTGGTTTCATAGCGTGACAGGGCTTGAGATTTCATTTTAGCTCAATGTCCGGTAAAAGTCCCATAAAATTGGAAGCAACGTCTCCAAAATGACCTATACAGTGTTGATGGGGACGTTAAACCCCAAATCAAACATACAAAAACCAAAGTGACATCAATATGGCGCCTAGGTATTGGAGTATGGTGATCACAAGGTAGAGATTCTACTTTATTGGAAGGGGACATAACTAAAACCATCATGGCAACCAGAGTTGTGGTTCTTATGCATGACACGCCGGGTCAGCCTTGTGAACATTTGTGTCAGGTACCATCAATATATCTCAAAGGATATTGGAGTTATGACCATCACAATGTAGGGACTCTATTGTATTGGAAGGGAAGGCAACTCAAAAAGACATGGCACCCAGAGGTGTTGTTCTTGCGCATGACACGCCGTCTCAGCCTAGTGAACAATAGTGCCAGGTACCATCAATATGTCTCAAATGAGGAATTATGGCCATCACAAAGTTGTCATTCTATTTTATTGGAAGGGGAACTAATTCAAAAACTATGGCAAATAGAGTTGTGGCACTTGCGCATGGCACACCGTCTCAGCCTTGTGAAAAATCAATGAATCTTACAGGGTTTTGGAGAAATGGCCATCACAAGGTTACGTCTACGGAAGGACGGACGAACGGACGGACGCCAGGCTGATCGCTATATACCCCGAACCGATTCGGTCTGGGTATAATAAAAAGATCGTTAGGTCATTGGAACAGCATACCAGGTACGCCAGCAACAGAATGATGAGCTACCGCCGGAGATGCCAAGGTTTGCCTGCATTTTGTCGGTACTCTGGCCTTTGTAAAGACCACCTGTTCAGATATTCTAACTGGCACTGGCTATGGGACACGGTTTACAGGTCGAAACTGACCACCTTCCATAGCCGCGATGTGCAGCCTGTTTTTCTGACCGGTTATCGAAATTTCTGTAACTTACAGACCACTTTCCCATAGGGGCTTGAAGAAATATATGGGCTGCATGATGCTTCCACGCAGAGCTGATTCTTGCCCGCACACTAGTACTGGTAAACCGTTTAGAGGATCTAAGCCTGTCCAGGAACCGCGGTGCGAGGTCCATGCTATTAAACACTATTGGTTTCATTGGGCGACAGGGCTTGAGGTGTCATTTCATCTCAATGTCGGGTAAAAGTCCCAGAAAATTGGAAGCAACGTCTCCAAAATGACCTTTACAGTGTTGACGGGGACGTTAAACCTCAAATCAAATCAAATCCTTTTATTGCACCGAGCCTGAGACGAGAGTGGTGCATTGGTCCCAATGTATCACTCCGTGCAAAAGCCTTTAAGAAAGTGGAACAACTAATCCTGGACATATTCTAGGGTTAGCCCCTGTGTGCTTATAGCGCCCGGTTACCTTTAAAACCTGTCACCGTCAACGCGGGTGACTAATGGCTGTACTTCCGTGTTAAACCCTACGTCTATAATGTCTACTCCCATGGGCGCCTAATGACGAGTACTTGAGTCCATCAGTCACAGGAACGTCGTCTAGAAGGCGTTTTCTTGCGTATACCAGCAATTAAGTAATCTATTTGGTCTGGTCTCCGTGGGCTTTTGGATAAGAGCACTGACTCTTAATTATTAGGTCTATCAAATCTATAGTTCGAAGCTCGCTCGGGTTATATGTGAGATTCCAGTTTTGCAACGGAAGGTCATGCGACTTTTCTTCGGGTACCCTGGTATTCTTGTCAGGGGCGTTAAAGAGCAATACAGATAAATAAATAAAACTAAAAAGCAGTGTGTGTGTGTACACGTGCGCGTGTGTGCTCTATGTTTGTTTGTTTGTATTGGAGTTTAATGGACACGTCAACAATGTTTCAGGTCATTTTTGACCTGGTCAGTTTACCTATCCACAATTTTCCTGGGGAGGCTTATACATAAGCGGTTAACCAGTACAGTGCACATTCTTTCGCCAGAAACTGACAATTGCCCTTCTTGAATCAGCGGAAGGGAGATTGGTTGGTTGATTTGGGGTTTAACGTCCCCGTCAACACGGTAAAGGTCATTTTGGAGACGTTGCTTTCAATTTTGGGGGGCATTTTACCCGACACTGAGATGAAATGACATCTCAAGCCCTGTCGCCCAATGAAACCAATAGGGTTTATTAGCATGGACGGTCCGCCTCGCACTGTGGTTCCTGGACAGGCTTAGATCCTCTAAGCGGTTTACCAGGACTAGTGTGCGGGCCGGGTTCAGCTCTGCGTGGAAGCAGCATGTAGCCCATATATTTCTTCAAGCCCCTATGGGCGGGGGCTAGCGGAAGGGAGAGAATGTCAGTAGAAAAGACTTCATGATCAATCTCCACGAAAGAATGTTATAGAACCCGCGTCCTCCTGATCACCAATCACACGCGCATCTGTATTTTACCTCTTTGCCAGAATACTGGAGGAGATACTGTGATACGTCAGTACAGTATGAGTGAGTAGCGTGGAGATGATGGGGATTATAGGTGCGATTAAGCGAATGTTTGTTTTTGTTTGATTTGATGTTTAACGTCCCCATCAACACTATGTAGGTCATTTTGGAGACGTTGCTTCCAATTTTAAGGGACTTTTACTCAACACTGAGATGAAATGACATCTCAAGCCCTGTCACCCTGCAGGTTTACCAGTACCCGTGTGCGGGCCGGATTCAGCTCTGCGTGGAAGCATCATGCAGCTTAAGCGAATGACTTCAGCATACTAACAAGTGACCGTTCAATTTAATCGCAATTGACCTGTACAATTCGAATACTTACAAAAGCAAGTGATCTGAACGGTTTGTTTTTTCTCCTGTGTCATACTTTTAACAGTCCTTCGATCTGATTTGCATTTTTGACGATGTCTTTGATTTCTATTCAATCAGTGATACTATTGGAAGACTTGCATGCTAAATAACAAAGGAAATGCTTACTGGCACACGTTTTATGCGTATTTACAGGTGTGTCAACCGGTTATAGCATAACGATAAACAAAGTGATCAACAATCTAGCTCTTCTCATGCCATCCAAAAAATAGCATGTTTCTGCGGTTGGAATATTATAAAAACATCCATCTTACCATCAAGACATATAAATTGCACATAAGCGTTATGTTCGCGGGACAAAAATGAAATTCCTTGCCGTGTCGACGAAAATATCATACCGCAAGTGACTGAGCGTCCACTGTACAAATCGCAAGTGATGTTCAATCGCAAATGGCCGTTCACTTCCGCTCCCATACTGTGAATATATGA
>OY757025.1:112601559-112815809 GCA_963580285.1 Lucinisca nassula | reverse complement strand
GAATAGATTCTATGGGCCCAATGTTCACTCTAGCGTCTGATTGCTGGCTCCCAGCTTAAACATCAATATTGGAAAAACAGGTAACCAGACCCCCCCCCCCTGACCTTTCAAGGTCAGGGCGGTCTGGTTACGTGTTTTTCCAACACTGTTCAACCTTCAGCAGATAATTCAAACATGGTGAATAGATTCTTTGGGTCCGATGTTCATTCTAGGTTCTAATATTATTTACCGGTACTGCTGGTGCAATTTGACATAGACTATGCAAAGAATAAATTAGTCTATGTTTTTGCCTAACAGGTCGGTTTTTCTAAACTTCTCGTGAATTTTCGGCATCTCGTGAATGGCGACCCATTTATAGTAGTCGCAGATAAGATTGACTAGGCGGAGCTATTCAGGTGTTGTCAATATATGTCAAATTCGCTGAGTCCACCAGAAGATTTGGTAGTGTGCCTTTCGCATGCTTTCTGCAAGCGGATGCAATGGTCATATACACCACAGCTATGCTTGTGTTACAGTTGAATTCACACAATCGGGTGACTTGGTTTACCTTTTTGTTAATGGAATATTCCTAAGGCAGGTACAATCGATAGCTTCGCCTAGTCAATCTTATCTGCGACTACTATACCGACCTCTATGTACTGAATAACAATATTGACCTCTTCGGAAAACGGCGAAGGTAAATATATGCATTCAGTCGGGTGTGAAACTATGGTATCTTTAGAGTGTTTTGACGTTCACGCTCTAGTTGTGGTACAGGCCTATTCACTAAATAAGGGGTGGCACACCTGTTTGATTTTGCATACAATGCATGGGCAATGTCCTAAAATGTCATTTTGAGCTTTGAGCAAGGGGTGGAATGATTGGAGTTAATGTACCTTATATTGTTCAATCAGGTAAGACGTATTCAGGTATATGTGTTAATCTTACCTGCAGGTAAATATTGCACAACTTGAGCTGTATCAATGGGTAATTTATTGGTTCACTAAGTGGTCAGTCATGATAAAATGGTGCATTATCTGATGTAATGAGCAGCCAACCTTAAAGAAGATGGACTTGTCCATCTGACTCATCACAACGAAGTCTAAAGAAAGGGAATGACTACAATAGAGATCACCAGTCTCATGTCAAGTTGTTCAAACTATACAACAAACTAGTTGGACCACCTGAAGGTAACTAAATCAATGGATCATCACAGAATAACGTACTAATTAGAACAACCTGAAATACATATATAGGATCTCACATGAGTGTTCATGTATTATTGAATTTATTAAACGAGTTGAGGAAAAGGATAAAATGCGAGGCTTTGCCGAGCATTTTATCCCTTTTTCTCAACAAGTTTAATAAATGCAATAATACGTCGGCACGAATGCAAGATTCTAATTATCATATGATATTTAAAACGCATTTTATTCACGATTGTTTACCAAAATGTCAAAATTCTGCCATTAGTAAACGCGACGTCATTAAGGACGTCGTACATGTAACGTTACGGGACGTATCTACCTAATTTGCATATTTAATCCACTAGTGGATTATCGAAAATATTACATGGCGTTATTACACTCTCAGACGCGACGTCATATGATAAATCAAATTAAATAAGTGATGAAACAAAGATGTCATACTGCTATTTGGACCATGCCAAGCACAAGCATCGCACAGCAGTCACAATTCATCTTATGCACCATCACGAAAAAAGGCCTTTACATCACGTGAACAAGTCCGTGAAATGAAGACCCCCCCCCCCCCCATACTCCACTTTATAGAGAGGAAACCGAGGTTTGAGTGGGTATACATTATTTTCTTATTTTTGCTCCAAGACATAGGTTGTGGGTACTCGTTAGAACCGCGGTTCTAACGAGCATCCAAAACCTATGTTTGCAGTATTTATAAGAAAAATATTTCGGATTTTCTTCAGAAAAATGGCTATTTTGGAGATGTGAAAAATGCACTATGTCGCACGGGTGTGTTATCTTAATGATATTTTTGACCCCCTGAAACCCTTCTTTATACATTGAATCTGGGGTGTACATTATTTGTCTTATTTCTGCTCTAAAAAGAGATTGTTCGTACTCATTAGAACCACCTCTGACACAGAGGCGCTTCTAACGAATACCATTAATCCATGTTTTTGGCAGAAATATGAAAAGTATCAGAATTTTTTTGTCTGAAAATTAACATTATTTTGCTTGAAGAAATGTCTTTATAACAGAGCTGCATGGTGCTTTCACGCAAAGCTGAAACTGACTGCACACGAGCACTGGTAAACCGCTTAGAAAAGACTCGGACCGTCCATGCATATTAACCCTACTGGTCTGATCGGGATGTCATTTCATCTCAGTGTCTTGTAAAAGTCCCACAGAATAGGAAGCAGCACCGCCAAAATGGCCTAAATAGTGTTGACAATGACGTTAAACCTCAACGAAATTAAAGGATTTTTACTTCCTGAGCTTTTGAAAAGCTAATCTTGTCATAAGGACAATTTGTGTCACATGACTTGATTAAAATGACAAAAGTCTATTTTTAGTAAATTGGAAAAATAATTTTTGATAGCTTTCGTTTTCAAAGCAATGGCTTGACAGAAAAAGGTATATAAAATAGAGTAGATCTAGGTCTGTTTGGTTTACGACTCACTTTAAGGTTAGTGTAGTTCACCCCTCCGTACGTGCGTATGTTTCTGTATTTCAGGGGTCAGCGTCTTCTTTTCGTTTTAAACTTTTTGGCTCTAATTTTTCCCAAATTTTATTTGAAATGATTTTCTGGAGGGCGTAAAGGTCCACCATCCGTTTTGTGTAGATTTCCTTATTATCCCCTACCAACGAAGCCCATTTCGATTACACACCCGTGCGAATTCGTGCATTTTTACACATCTCCAAATGGCCATTGGCTAGACTTTAGAATCTGTCCGCCACTGTTTACTGACCTTAGTAAGTTATGAGTAGGTCACTGACGGTTAGGGTTAGATTAGGGTTAGGAATAGGTCACTGATGGTTAGGGTTAGGTTAGGGTTAGGGCTAGGTTAGGGTCAGGTCACTGAGGTGAGGGTTAGGGTTAGGTAATATGAAGTGGCGGACAGATTCTAAAGTTGCTCCCTAAGAGTGCCCTAAAATCACCGTGTCATTCTGTCAGTCTGTCAGTCTGTCTGTCCGTCAGTAACCCGTTTGTGAAAATCGGTGTCAGATAGTGACATAACCGCTTGGAATATTTAAACAATTTTTGGCATACTGATAGATATCAATGAGATCTAACCAATGAACTTGCGAAAAATATCATTCCATTTACCCAGTAAGCATTCTACATAAATCTACAGCGGGCCGTTAGCGGCCCGTCAGGGTAGCTGACGGGCCGCTAACGGCCCGCTGTAGATTTATGTAGAATGCTAGCAGGGTAGTATAGCCTCGCCGAGGAGAAAAATGTGAAAATTTTCGAACTGCTTCTCCTCGGAAACCGTTGGGCCGATTGAAGTCAAATTTCATATGGAGCCTCTATGGGATGGGGAAAACCAAAATTTGCTCATGGGGTCCAGGTCACATGACAAAAATGGCCGCCAAGCCATATATGGTCTGTCTGTCTGTCCGTCCATAACCCGTTTGTGAAAATTGGTGATAGTGACTTAACCGCTTGGAATATTTAAACAATTTTTGGCATACTGATAGATATCAATGAGATCTAACCAATGAACTTGCGAAATATTACATTCAATTTAGTATAGCCTCGTCGAGGCGAAAAATGTGAAAATTTTCGAACTGCTTCTCCTCGGAAACCGTTGGGCCGATTGAAGTCAAATTTCATATCGAGCCTCTATGGGATGGGGAAAACCAAAATTTGCTCATGGGGTCCAGGTCACATGACCAAAATGGCCGCCAAGCCATATATGGTAAAAACCCTTCATAAATAGTCTTCTCCAGAACCACTGGGCAGATTTCCACGAAACTTGATAAATAGCATCTGGGACGTAGGCCCATCATAAATTGCTAAAATGGTGACCCTGGGTTGACCTTGACCTTCTTTGTGCCTAGGTCAAACTTTGACACATATACTTTTTTATTGGAAAAGTGAGAATGCATTTTATCCTGCAAACGATTCAGAATACAGTACTAAAGTATAAGATATATTTTTGCTCCTTACGATAAGGCGCATTTATTGGGGTAACCGTTTTAGGTCCAGGTCACATGACCAAAATGGCCGCCATACCCATATATGGTAACACTCATAAAGCTAAAAGCATCCGGCGGGTCGTGCACTTCAGCTGAAGCACTGTTTTTTCTTATAAATACTGCAAACATTGATTGTGGGTGCTCGTTAGAACCGCCTCATTGAGGCGGTTCTAACGAGTACCCACAACCTATGTCTTGGAGCAAGAATAAGAAAAATTATGTATACCCCCGTAAATCCCTGTTTTCTCTATTAAAAGTGGTGGGGTGTAAGTGGGTGTTCATTTCACGGACTTGTTCGCGTGATGGGATATAGCATCGCTGCCGTGTGTGAACAGGAGAGAAGACGAGGCGATCATCGTAGAAGCACCAAACCGCATGTACAGAGGATAAGCGCTATTGGTTTTCAAGGTCAAAGGTCAATGTCACAGTAACCCTGACGTTAAAAACCTTTTGAACAGTAAATACGACAAAGCTATCGTCATGGAAGAATCAAAGCTTTCACAAATATTTCCAACAGAGAGAGGATGAATCCTATTGATTTTAAAGGTCAAAGGTCAAGGTCACAATTATGGACAAGATAGAAGACAATGCTATCAATGTAGAAGCATCAAACGTTCCACAAATGTTGATTTTCAAGATCAAAGGTCAAGGTAACAATGGGCTTGGCATCAAAAACCTTTTGAACAAGATGGAAAACAAAGCTATCATTGCAGAAGCATCAAACCGTCCACAATATTCCCCAAGGAGAGAGGATGGGTCAGTGGTCAAGGTCACAATAAACTTGACATTTAGGCTAGAAGACAAAGCTGTCAATGTAAAGCATCAAACCTCACACAAATGTTCCCCATGGAGCAAAAAGGAACCGTATTGATTTTTCAAGGTCAAGGGTCAAAAATAAATGCAATAATTATTAATCGATTTCTGTAAACAGGTTAGAAAACAAAGCTATCATCATAGTAGCATCAAGCCGTCCACAAATGTCACCATGGAGAGAGGATGAATTAACCCTATTGATTTTCAAGGTCTAAGGTGAAAGGTCAATGTGACAATGGGCTTGACATTAAGAACCTTGTGAACACGACAGAAGACAAAGCTATCGTCGTAGAAGCATCAAACCTTCAACAAACGTTCCCTTTTGTAAGGGGATGAACCCTATTGATTTTCAAGGTCAGCAGTCAAAGCTCAAGGCCACAGTAGACTTGGCTGGTGTCTGTTGCTCTGTCTCTGGTCGGGCCCATCAGAGTCTAACAGTTGGTTTTCTTTTGCTCCAGCATTTCAGTGGTTTCTTGAGTCCTACCGTTGTTTCATCCCCGTAGTTGTTTGATTTTTGTGTTCACGGAGATGTTGCACTGATGTGCTAGGAGGCCTTCATGCGGACTGAACAAATTGTTTGTTTAAAACGCGACGGAAGTAAGGGCGAGGATTGCCCCAAAAAAGAGATTTATCGTACTAATTAGAACCACCTCTGCCACAGAGGCGCTTCTAACGAATACCAACAATCCATGTTTTTGGCAGAAATATGAAAAGTATCAGAATTTTTTCGTCTGAAAATTAACATTATTTTGCTCGCAAAATGTCTTTATAACAGAGCTGCATGGTGCTTTCACACAAAGCTGAAACTGACTGCACATGAGTACTGGTAAACCGCTTAGAAAAGACTCGGACCGGCCATGCATATTAACCCTACCGGTCTCATCGGGATGTCGTCGGGTATAAGTCCCACAAAATTGGAAGCAGCATCGCCAAAACGACCTAAATTAGTGTTGACGACGACATAAAACCTCAACAATACTTCATGAGCTTTTGAAAAGCTAATCTTGTCATATAATTTGTGTCACATGACTGGATTAAAATGACAAAAGTCCAAAAGTCTATTTTTAGTAAATGGGGAAAAACTAATTTTTTGATAGCTTTCGTTTTCAAAGAATGGCTTGACAGAAAAAGGTATATAAAATAGAGTAGATCTAGTTTTGTTTGGTTTACGGCTCACTTTAAGTTGAGTGTAGGTCACCCCTCCGTAGGCCGCTGGGTGTGCGTGCGTATGTTTCTGTATTTCAGGGGTCAGCGTCTTCTTTTCAGAGGAATTCCACGTTTTAAACTTTTTGGCTCCAATTTCCCAAATTTTATTTGAAATGCTCTGAAACAAACTTTTCTGGAGGGCGTAAAGGTCAACCATCCATTTTGTATAGATTATCCTATTATCCCCTCGCAACGAAGCATTACAATAACAGACCCGTGCGAATTGGTGCATTTTTACAAATCTCCAAAATGGCTACTTTTCTGACGAAAATCGATGATATTTGCCTTATTTATAAAGCAAACATAGGTTTAGGGTACTCGTTAGAACCGCCTCATTGAAGCGGTTCTAACGAGTACCCACAACCTATGTCTTGGAGCAAGAATAAGAAAAATTATGTATACCCCTGTTTTCTCTATAAGGGGGTGTTCATTTCACGGACTTGTTCGCGTGATGGGATATAGCATCGCTGCCGTGCGTAAACAGGAGAGAATACGAGGCTATCATCGTAGAAGCATCAAACCCCATGTAGAGAGGATAAGCGCTATTGTTTTTCAAGGTCAAAGGTCAATGTCACAGTGGACCTGACGTTAAAAAAACTTTTGAACAGGAAATACGACAAAGCTGTCGTCGTGGAAGAATCAAAGCTTTCACAAATATTTCCAATAGAGAGAGGATGAATCCTATTGATTTTAAAGGTCAAAGGTCAAGGTCACAATTATGGACAAGATAGAAGACATAGCTATCAATGTAGAAGCATCAAACGTTCCACAAATGTTGATTTTCAAGATCAAAGGTCAAGGTAACAATGGGCTTGACATCAAAAACCTTTTGAACAAGATAGAAAACAAAGCTATCATTGCAGAAGCATCAAACCGTCCACAAATGTTCCCCAAGGAGAGAGGATGGGTCAATGGTCATGGTTACAATAGACTTGACATTAAGGCTAGAAGACAAAGCTGTCAATGTAAAGCATCAAACTTTCCACAAATGTTCCCCATGGAGCAAAAAGGAACCGTATTGATTTTCAAGGTCAAGGGTCAAAGATCAATGCAATAATTAATGGACTTTTGTAAACAGGATAGAAAACAAAGCTATCATCATGGAAGCATCAATCCGTCCACAAATGTCACCATGGAGAGAGGATGAACTCTATTGATTTTCAAGGTCTAAGGTGAAAGGTCAATGTGACAATGGACTTGACATTAGGAACCTTGTGAACAGGACAGAAGACAAAGCTATCATCGTGGAAGCATCAAACCATCAACAAACGTTCCCTATTGTAAGGGGATGAATCCTATTGATTTTCAAGGTCAGTAGTCAAAGGTCAAGGCCACGGTAGACTTGGCTGGTGCCTGATGCTCTGTCTCTGGTCGGCCAATCAGAGTCTAACTGTTGGTTTTCTTTTGCTCCAGCATTTCAGTGGTTTCTTGCTGTCTAGTCCTACCGTTGTTTCACCCCTGTAGTTGTTTGATTTTTGTGGTCACGGAGACGTTGCACTGATGAGTTAGGAGGTCCATCCCCCCCCCCCCCCCCCCGCACACCCAGTGGATTTCGTTTATTTATGTTATTGCTGTCTTTGAGTGTGTGTATCGCTTATATTATTTTGATTTGGATAGCCAGTTGGCCATTTTGTGGGAAAGTGACTATCCTTTTGGCTTTCCGCCCTTGATGTTTCCATTAGAGTCTAGTTGTTTCATGTTTGTGTTTCCCTTTGGTGTCTCTGATGGGAGCTGTGGGTTAATTGGATCGATTCCTGATCATTGCTTTCTCTTCTATTTCGCATTCGAAACCTCGTGAATAGGATAGAATACAAAGCTATCACCATAGAAGCATTAAACCATTAATAAATGTTTTCCATGGACATGGACAGTGAATGAACTCTATTGATTTTCAAGGTCAAAGGCCAAGGTCACAATTGATTTGTTTTCTTTTCTTAAGCCTACACTGAAGGAACCGGAATCTTTCTTCACAACAGGCACACATCGCTAGTGCAACGTCAAATCAACGGCGGTGCAACGTCATGACGTTGCACCGACGTTGATGTGACGTTGCATAAAGGTCATGACGTTGTACCGGCGTTGATGTGACGTCACAATTACGTCGTGTACCTGCTGGGTTCGTTTCATTTGAACGTTGGCAAGCAAAAGTAGAAGAATGGCTTAAACGTAGCAAAAGACGCATTACTACCGAGTACTTTATATAATACAATACCCAGCAGGCACGTGACGTAATGGTGACGTCACATCAACGTCGCTGCAACGTCATGACGTTTATGCAACGTAACATCAACGTCGGTGCTACGTCGTGACGTTGGTTTGACGTTGCCCTTACGACGTGTGCCTGCTGGGATATATGGGCAAGTCAACACAAAAATAATAAGTAAAAAAATCCATCGATATCGTTTCTAGATTTCCACAACCAAGTTGGCGTCGATGGGTATTAGGAAACTACACTTTTGGGCTCAGAACTAGCATTCTTCAGATGATTTTATAGGGCCTATACAATTTTTTCTAGACCAAAATTTTTGGTGCTGGTTGGAACCGGCGGTTCGTACGAGTACCCACAATAAAT
The DNA here is from genome assembly GCA_963580285.1 of Lucinisca nassula. Classification (NCBI taxonomy): domain Eukaryota; kingdom Metazoa; phylum Mollusca; class Bivalvia; order Lucinida; family Lucinidae; genus Lucinisca; species Lucinisca nassula. The sequence goes on along the minus strand of OY757025.1, from coordinate 112,807,058 downwards.
GTTTTAAAGCAAAATAAGGAAAAAAATATATACCTATAAGCCCCGCTTTTCTCTATATAAAGTGGGGTTGATTCATTCATTGATTCCATTGTGGAATTTTTAAAATAGCTAGTCTGGCCCAGAAAACATGTACACTCCATATTTCTCAGTTCTGTGGTGTATTCCTTGCTTCGAAAGGATAACCCTTTCTAGAACATATTTAACGTCACTACAGCTGGTGTCTGGGAATGTGTGGCGGCCGTAAAAAGTCTCCCTGCCCCACATCATAGTGTAGTTTATATTTTCTTGTCCTTTGGGATCATTGATTCCATTGTGGAATTTTGAAAATATTTGAGGGTCACTGATGAGACCTAATTGACCGAAACTAGCTAGTCTGGCCCAGAAAACATTTACACTCCACATTTCTCAGTTCTGTGGTGTATTCCTTGCTTCGAAAGGATAACCCTTTCTAGAACATATTTAAGAGGGCTATTTATTGCCTGATTTGAAATGAAGCATACATTATTTACATGAAATTTTAGATATTTTCCCTTCTCTGTGTGTGCATTATTTATATAGATAATTTATGCAAGGCATAAATAATTTGGGCTGTTCAGACTTTGTTGTCATTAACTGATAATATGAAAGATCTAACGTAACTCGACCTATCGGCGAAATTTTGTGCATTTGTCACATGAGCATTCCGTCGTGACAAATTTTAACTGCGCATGCCCAGTCATTCAGAGGTGCCACGGATATGGCTTTCTGTCTGAAGGCTCCTCTTGATTCACTGCTTGTATGAGCGAGCAGCGAAGGTTCTGGCGAGACTGCGCGGATGCGCAGTCTCGCCTGAACCTTCGCTGCTCGCATAGGCGATAAGTACCAAAATCGCTTGACGGGGCCCACATCGCAATGGTGCCGAAAATTACATTTAGTTGAGCAGGATGTGTCTCGGGTGACCGTTTACCCGTGACTACGACCTTGATTTTTATATATACCTATTTTAAGAAAACCAGTAACCCAGCCTATATTTAGTAAATAAAAATCCCCTTGTTTTCCACAGGTTTCACTCTTGAGAATGTGAGCATGCTATACCCTTTAAGAAAATTTTGATGTCGGTGATACATGTTTGATTCGACAGGTCGGGAGTCGGGCCAAGTTGGCACATGCATTATTGACAGGTAAGTGTATTTTTAATGGGCAAAACAATGATTTTGCTTGACGAAATACGCGTATTAAAATGGTGTTTTATATGACTCCCTGTGGAATACCAAAAATAAAAACAAGAATATTGTCAGAAATAAAAGCCAATTCCGTGTAAATGCATATGCTAGTTGACACCCAGTTTCAAGAACGCATGTACCGACCTTCCTTACCCAGCATGCACATGACGTAATGGTAACGTCACATCAACGTTGGTGCAACGTCATGACGTTTATGCAACGTCACATCTACGTCGGTGCAACGCCATGACGTTGCACCGACGTTGATTTGACGTTGCCCTAGCGACGTGTGCCTGCTGGGTACTAACAGTCGACATTCTGAAACTGATGTTTGTTTTGTCTATGTATTTCTTTGCATAATGAAATATATGGGCTGCATGATGCTTCCACGCAGAGCTGAATCCGGCCCGCACACTAGTACTGGTAAACCGCTTAGAGGATCTAAGCCTGTCCAGGAACCACGGTGCGAGGCGGACCGTCCATGCTAATAAATCCTAATGGTTTCATTAGGCGACAGGGCTTGAGATGTCAGTTCATCTCAGTATCGGGTAAAAGTCCCACAAAATTGGAAGCAACGTCTCCAAAATGACAATTACAGTGTTGACGGGGACGTTAAACCTCAAATCAAACAGATTCTCTATGTGTGAATTTATGCAAGGCATAAATAATTTGGGATGTTCAGACTTTGTTGTCATTAACTGAGAATATGAAAGATCTAACGTAACTCCACCTATCGGCGAAATTTTGTGCATTTGTCACGTGACAAATTTTAACTGCGCATGCCCAGCCATTCAGAGGTGCCACGGATATGGCTTTCTGTCTGAAGGCTCCTCTTGATTCACTGCTTGTATGAGCGAGCAGCGAAGGTTCTGGCGAGACTGCGCGGATGCGCAGTCTCGCCTGAACCTTCGCTGCTCGCATATGCGATAAGTACCAAAATAGCTTGACGGGGCCCACATCGCAATGCTGCCGAAAATTACATTTAATTATGCAGGATATGTCTCGGGTGACCGTTTACCCGTGACAACGACCTTGATTTTTATATGTACCTATTTTAAGAAAAGCAGTAACCCAGCCTATATTTAGTAAATAAAAATCCCCTTGTTTTCCACAGGTTTCACTCTTGAGAATGTGAGCATTGATACAACGCATAATGTAGTAATGTAGTAATTTCTTCATTTTGATTTTTTTTACTACATTATGCGTTGGCATAGTCGACGCGAAATGAAGTAAAAAAAATATTTCATTTCGCGTTGATATGCACCATATCGACGCATAATGAAGTAATGATGGTAGAACATAGCTGTCTTCGAAAAGACTTAGGAAGCAATACAGTTAAATTCCTACAATTTAGACCACATTTGAGACGGTTCAAAAGTGGTCTTTAAGACCACAGTTGAACAGTCCAAAAGACGGTCTTCCACAAAAGCACACTGAAGGTCAAAATCACAAAGAAAATGTAGCTTTAACCTTCCAAATATGCTTTAAAAACAAAATTTGTATTAATTTTAGGTGGTCTCAATGTCGGGTAAAAGTCCCATGAAATTGGAAGCAATGTCTCCAAAATGACCTAAATAGTGTTGACGGGGACGTTAAACCTCAAATCAAACAAATCAAACAAAAGACAGACAGGCAGACAGACAGACAGACAGACAGACAGACAGAATGGACAAAAACTATATACCCCCTTGCATACTTCGTATGCCGGGGGTATAAATAGATGGGCTGCACGATGCTTCCACGCAGAGCTGATACCGCCCGTACATGAGTCCTCGTAATCTGCTTAGAAGGTCTAAGCCTGTCCAGGAAAACTGCTGCGAGTCGGCCCACCCATGCATATAAACCCTATTGCTTTTAATTGGACGGCAGCGATTGAGATGTCATTTCATCTCAATATCGGGTAAAAGTCCCATAAAATTTGAAGCAATGTCTCCAAAATGACCTAAATAGTCTTGACGGGAACGTTAAACCTCAAATCAAACAAACAAACTGTTGACGCATAATGAAGTAAAATTAAGTATGCCACCCATCGCCGCAAAATGAAATAATTCTTTCATTTTGCTCAAACCTCTTAGTATCGACGCATAATGAAGTAAAAACGACATTTTATTTCATTTCGCGTCGACTATGCCAACGCATAATGTAGTAAAAATTTCAAAATGAAGAAATTACTACATTACTACATTATGCGTTGTAACAGAGCATGCTATACCCTTTAAGAAAATTTTGATGTCGGTGATACATGTTTGACTCGACAAGTCGGGAGTCGGGCCAAGTTGGCACATGCATTATTGACAGGTAAGTGTATTTTTAATGGGCAAAACAATGATTTTGCTTGACGAAATACGCGTATTAAAATGGTGTTTTATATGACTCCCTGTGGAATACCAAAAATAAAAACAAGAATATTGTCAGAAATAAAAGCCAATTCCGTGTAAATGCATATGCTAGTTTACACCCAGTTTCAAGAACGCATGTACCGATCACCCAGCAGGCAATGGCGTAATGGTGACTTCACATCAAGGTTGATGCAACGTCATGACGTTTATGCAGCGTCATGACGTTGCACCGACGTTGATTTGACGTTGCCCTAGCGACGTGTGCCTGCTTGGTACTAACATTCGAAATTCTGAAACTGATGTTTGTTTTGTCTATGTATATCTTTGCACAATGAAATATATAGGCTGCATGATGCTTCCACGCAGAGCTGAATCCGACCCGCACACTAACTAGTACTGGTAAATCGCTTAGAGAATCTAAGCCTGTCCAGGTACCGCGATGCGAGGCAGACCGTCCATGCTAATATACCCTATTGGTTTCATTGGGCTTGAGATGTCATTTCATCTCAATGTCGGGTAAACGTCCCACATGGCACCCGCATGTGGTCACACTGGTCAATACATACGTACAGGTTGCGTAGCGGTCGTATAGGCTTCGTGTTTTGGACGCATAGGCTTCGATGAAAAATGGCGGATGACAGTTCGTCAATGCAGGTAAAAAACTGTTTTTACGTTAATCTAACTGCTGTTTAGCGTTGCCCAATACTGACATCTGCCTTACGGACCACTTTATTAATGTGCGGCTTCGTCTGTTGCAAGAAAAAGTTTGAAAAACGGAATATAGATAAATAGACCCCAAAAGAAATTTGGCATTCAGCACAGATTTACCTGTATTTTCACTTTGGCCCGGTCGCCCTATGTAACTACACGTTTTTGGCCGGTGATCTGGCCGATAAATTGTGAGTAACGTTAATGAAATCGAAAAGCTAATATGCAACTTTTATCACATCTTTTGCAAAAAAGAAAAATCTTGATATTACGATACAACGCACGTAACTTCGTTACCGATTACAACGCAGAGGCTGCGAACTAAATTTGAAAGCCCTGTATTATGTAGAATAAGTGCGAATGATATTAAATAAATGTCGATAAATCAGTCAACCAGCGTTAGTTGGTGATGCTAAAGACATTCTGTATCATTTATACCGAACACATTTTCAGTCTCAGCTATGCAAATACAACATTTTGTTTCGAATGCACAAAATTTGTCAAGTTACAATTACTTACACTACCGTTCATAAACTTGGTAAGTCTTCGTCAAAGTATTAAGCAAATTATATTTGCACTGTATGAATTTCTGTCATGTTTTTATTGCAATGCAAGTGACTTCGGAATTTACGACGCGCAGGTTATCGAGATGGGAAGACGTATTACGAAAACACGCCTATTAAAATACCACCAAAAAGATAAAACTTTCAGATAAAACATTGATAGTTTTAATATTTCTGCTCAAGACATAGTGTGTGGAAACTTGTTACATCCGCCCGGGCCAGGCGGTTCTAACGCGTATCCACAATCTGTGTTTCTGAGAAGAAATAAGGAATGCACAAAATCTGTCAAGTTACAATTGTTTACACTACCGTTCAGAAACTTGGTAAGTCTTCGTCAAATCTTGGAGACAGGAAAACAATAATCGGTTACAATTAATAGGTAAACATAAATAAACCATTTCTTCTTCTAAAAACTGCAGGTTTCGAAGTGGTCTGATAAGGATTTTATCACAGCGTAATCTCCAGCTATTTATTCTGCTACTGAACTGACCTTGATAATTCCGATTAACCACAGATCAAGGGTTTGCAGCAAAAAGGTGCTATGTGCAATTTTGGCGTATTTAACTTTTATTTCATTTTTGGGCACGGCTCCTTAAGATCTATCAGCTGTATGATTATTTCCCTTTGATTCCAGTGTTAACATGGAAAATCTTACCAGAACACAAAGGGGCTATCTGTTTAAGGCTATAATTTAGGGTGCAAAAAGGTTCTATCTGTAAGTGTTGTAAAGCAAAAAGGTTCTATTTGACAGATAGCTCCTTTTTACTTTTAACATAGAAGACCATGGAGAAAGTAATATCAATGTTAAAAGGGGCTATGTGGCACATAGCTCCTTTTAACATTGTTATTTCCCACTGAAAAAAGGTCTAAAACAGATATTTGTGGCTGCTAGATGTAATTTAATGCGAAAGCACTACATAATATATCTGGTAACCTAAGTATCTTGTTAGCTGCTGTGAACTTTAGAGCTAGAAAACAAAAACATTTACACATTTTTATCAAGTCTACAGTTTGAAATGGATGGAAACAATGATCAGGAATCGATACAATTAACCCACAGCTCCCATTAGAGACACCAAAGGGAAAGAAACACAAACATGAAACAACAAACCCTAATGGAAACATCAATAGCGGAAAGCCAAAAGGACAGTTACTTTTCCCACAAAATGGCCAATAGGCTATCCAAAACAAAACAACACAAACACCCAAAGACAATCCATAACAAAAAAAAACCGCGACAGAAGAACCGCATTGGAACGGTCAACGGAAACGAATTCCACTGGGGGGCTTAAATCGATTTTACGTGGCCACAATCTTCGCTCTTACTTCCGTCGCGATTAAATAATTTGTTCAGTCCGCATGAAGGCCTCATAACTAATCAGTGCAACATCTCCGTGAACACAAAAATCAAACAACCACAGAGATGAAACAACGGTGAGGACTCGACAGCAAGAAACCACTTGAATGCTGGAGCAAAAGAAAACTAACAGTTTGACTCTGATGGGCACAACCAGAGACAGAGCATCAGGTACCAACAAAAATAAGCATTTACGTTGGAACCGTCATAGAATCTGAGGCCTGACCCACCGGCGTGCAATTAAAGAGGGAAGCAAATCTGTCAACCGTGATTGGGTTAACAACCATGCATGCAGTCTGTCGTATAATATTTATGTTGTACCCAATCTTTTTATATCTAAGAATGATTTTACGAAATTGGGTGCTGAAGTCATTGCGTTTATATATTTTTCTGAATTTATATACTAAGTCACCATAAAATTCGGGTTCAGATAGACCTTGTTTCAGAAGAGATTTAAGTCCAATATTGAATTTTGAAATTAAATCAGTATGACGTCTATAAAATTTTGAAAAGGCTTTGCGTAGTTTATGGTACCGATAACCCTGATTAAGAAGTTAAGCCGTTAACATTTTATTACGAGTGTTGAAGTCAGTTACATGACTTCACTCTGGCAAATCGAATTAATTGCGAAATATAAACGCCATAGGATGGCGTCCGAGGAACATCATATCCAAAAAAGAAAAATGTACAATCTAAAAATCATCGTGTTTATCATAACTTTTACAAGAAACAAACCCATCTACAATAGACAGATGTAAATCCAAAAACGGGGCCTCGGTATCGGAAAAAGTTGATTTATTTAACTGAAGTTCTGGGGTTGGGGGTAAATTTCACTGATTAAACCATCGAAATAGGTATTATCAATATTTAATAAATCATCAAAATATCTAGAAGTGGAGCTAAAAGCTTCAATGATAATAAGACGTACATCAACACGAGGAAGACCAGGCAAGATTTTGCGACTTAAGAACCTGTATACCAAAAAAGACTACCAAGTTCACAGGCTATCGCTGTGTAACTCTATCATTATCCCTGAGAAGTAATGCTGTATATGCACTTTAGGAGACATGACTTTAGCGTTTGCAAGACACATTTAAGCTGTACATTGATCCTTCTGCAAAATAGCAATTACTGTAGTGTCAGTTTTTTAGCATAAAATATCAATAAAACAACCTGTGGCACCTTTTAGCTATCTGATTTGCATTATGTTACTCCTAGGGGTTTAAAAGCTAAAACGTGCTGTATGACACATAGCACCTTTTTCTATACTTGTTTATCCACAAATGCGTATAAGCAAAAAGGTGCTATGTTTTTATTTCCTTATTTGGGCATCATACAACAGGATTTCAGATAAAACATCTCATCACAACAAAGATCATATAATTTACATACTTTACTAAAAAAAATCCAAGAAATCTTTACATTCTGATTTTTAAGTGCCATTGCAAACTTCAAATGCTATTTTCTCAAAACTTTGAAATATGCAGATAGCACCTTTTTGCTACAAGCTCTCGAGATATGCTCTGACGTCATCCATGAGAAATCTAGAAGCTTGGTGTGTACTGAATAGGCAGATTTAGCATTATTGAAGTTCAAAACAGAAGCTTAAAATGGAGCAAAATAGACAAGAACTGGCTACTCTTTCAGGGGACTTCAATTTAGATACTGTCTACTGAAACTTGTGATCAGGATTTTAGTGAGGGAAGCAGCAGCTCTGAAGATAGCTATCTTAGATGTCAATCGCAACAATTGTCATCTGCTTTGTCATCTGCTGCTTACTTTAAATGTCATTTGGATCAATCTCAGATTGCTCCTCGGTCTGGGCCCACAGTGTTTGCCTATATAACAAAAAACTTTAAGAAGATGTAGCAGACAGTATAAACAGAGGCCATTTAACAATTCAGGTTTTCTTACGGTTGATTAGTCCGGTTTTCCACGCATGCGCACTCATGAGCACTCATTTAAATGGAGGTAGCAGTCTTCGTTTTTGAATGGGTGTTTACGGATTTGCCTTACTTTGACTCTTGCCGAAGGCGTGATATAGGAAAATAGAACAGCAACCAAAGTAGCCAAAGCTAGCCATTGTCTCAAGATGTAGTCGGCCTCGGTTGGTATCCCTAACGAACGGTTGTATGTCAATTCATTACTGGTAGAGAATCCTCTCATGTCACTGCGCATGACTCAGTAGAATCTTTTTATTTGTGTTGAGGTTTACGTCCCCGACAACATCATGCAGGTCATTTTTTAGACATTGCTTCCGAATTTATGGGACTTTTACCCGACACTGAGACGAAATGACATCTCTAACCCTACTGCATATAAAGCATACTTGCAATTGCTAAATATAAATGACCCGTTTACCTTTTATGAAGGCAAATACAAGTTTTGGGGTAGATTATTTATCAATTGACACAAAGTAAAAAAATGAAAGTAGCTCTTCAGTGTTGTAAGTTCATTAGTTATTAAGTTATTACTGATTTGTCGGAAATGCAGGGAACTTGCTTATACAAAACAGCAGCATTTATTTTATCGCAGAGAGGTGAGCGTGTTGCTTAATATGGCAATCCATAAAATCTGGACCGGAATCATGGGTTGGGCTTTTCGAACAGTGTATGTCCAGATCAAATGCCACAGAACGCGACGTCTAATCAGGATCAACACTGTCTGCTCACAATACATGAACTGAAGGGCCAAACGCAGCGTCTTATCAGGGCCTTAACTTTTTGCTTTAAATTGTAATGTAAGGATTAAACGAAACAGTTTAAATCCACGAGTATGCATCCAGCCGACACTTTCTTAAAAAAGTAAATCTTTAGGCCGGAGCCGTCATAGGGTTTTGAAAGGCCGTAAATCAAAAACAACCTTTTTTCTACCTAATCTTAATAGATCGAAGAATGATTTCACGAAATGGGTTAATGAAATCATTGCAAGCAAGTGTTTTCTGAATGATATTCTAAGTCACTATGAAATTCAGATTCTGATAGACTATGTTGCAGAAGACAGTCTGGTTAGCAAAAACTTATGCAAGGACACATATTGAAAATAGATTTGAGCTCTGCAGGTATTCAATTCAAGTATTTAAATATTAGTCGGAGAATCACAAAAATATGCCTATATAATTCTGAACCCCTTAAATCCAACTTTTATACAGCATAACTGAGGTTTACAGGTATATACATTGTTTTCCTTATTTCTTCTCAGAAACACAGATTGTGGATACGCGTTAGAACCGCCTGGTCCGGGCGGTTGTAACAAGTTCCCACACACTATGTCTTGAGCAGAAATATTAAAATATCAGAATGTTTTGTCTGGAAGTTTTAATCTTTTTGGTGATGTTTCAATAGGCGTGTTTTCCTAATGCGTCTTACGATCTCTGTAAACTGCGCGTCGTACATTCCGAAGCAACGTGCGTTGTAAAATAAAAACACCATGGAAATTCATACAGTGCAAATATTATTTGCTTCATACTAAACAGACTTGACGAAGACTTACCGAATTTATGCACGGTAGTGTAAATAAACGTAACTTGACAGATTTTGTGCATTCGAATCAAAATGTTGTATTTGCATAGCTGAGGCTGAAAATGTGTTCGGTATAAACGATACAGAATGTCTTTAACATCACCAACTAACGCTGGTTGACTGATTTCTCGACATTAATTTAATACCATTCGCTATTATTCTACATAATACAGGGCTTTCAAATTTAGTTCGCAGCCTCTGCGTTGTAATCGGTAACAAAGCTACGTGCGTTGTATCGAAATATAAAGATTTTTCTTTTTTACAAAAGATGTGATAAAAGTTGCGTATTAGCTTTTCGATTTTATTATCGTTACTCACAATTTATCGGCCAGAACACCAGCCAAAAACCTGTAGTTACATAGGGCGACCGGACCAAAGTGAAAATACAGGTGAATCTGTGTTGAATGCCAAATTTCTTTTGGGGTCTATTTATCTATATTCCGTTTTTTCAAACTTTTTCTTGCAACAGACGAAGCTGCACATTCATAACGGGGTCCGTAAGGCAGATGTCAGTATTGGGCAACGCTATACAACAGTAAGATTAACGTATAAACAGTTTCTTACCTGCATTGACGAACTGTCATCCGCCATTTTTCATCGAAGCCTATGCGTCCAAAATACGAAGCCTATGCGACCGCTACGCAGCCTGTACTGACCAGTGTGGCGGTACTCTTGTTCATCTTAAAAGTTTCGTTTTTCCAGCGTTCAAACTTAGTGTATTTGTATATAATAATTCTAATAAATATTCCTGAAACCTAGATAGAATGGTTGAAAGAAGAAACACTTTATCCTCATTAATATCTGGAGTTATTTCATCAATAAGGGAAGTCAGAGCTTTGTCATAGATTGAAGCTGTGCTGGATTGCGAAAAACTTACATTTCTTGGGTTTATGTAGGTACTATAGCAGTTTTTCTGCCTGTGATACCTCGCTTCAATTGCCACTAAGTCTCCATTAGGAACTTCCCCTAAACGAACCAACATTTTATCATCATTTCTGTCCTGAGCTGCCTTCAAAACCTTTGAATACATGGATTCCTTTCCAGGCTGGCCTATGTTAATTGAGGTCTCAACCATTGACCATGTTGATTTCTTTTTAGCAGAACAGCTTATACCGCATATGAAGCAGTTCTTTTGCCACTCGAACCCATGGGTACCACTTGTCTGGCGGGTGAGACGCGGTTTTTGGGCTTCAGTCGCCACAATAGGACCTGGAGTCACTGACCGTTTTGCAACAAAACGTTTGATATGATCAGGGCTAGTATATGTTGCTCGACAGTTCCTATGGTATTGAAACGTCACGACTCCTTGGCGAATTTCATCCTCAGTTTCTAACAGGCGTTTGCCTATTTCGTCCAGCCTTAGTCTACACGCATCGAACAGGTTATCAATGGCAGTTTTGCGCTTTGTATCAGGCTTTACAGCATCAGCTGGGTCGCTAAACTTTTGCTGGCAAAACAGACAGATTGACTGGTCAAATTCGCTGCTTTTCAGCCGCTGTGATCTAGTATGTAGATCAAATTCTGGCTCCATTGCAGAGATTGGAAATAAACACGTTTAATCAGCACAAACGATACAAGTTCGCAACAATTTGTGAATGTTTGAACCTAAGGAAGCTTATTATTTCTAGTTGATAAGAAATCGACTTGAAAAAACGTCTGATAAGTTCAACGGTACAATCAGTACAAACGACCAATAGCACGTCTTCGATGAAAGCGCGCGAAATATCTGTAGGGTACTAAAATAGACACAGCGTCAATAAACACAACGCTACAAATATGATCGTATACCGTTAACACGCCTTTGCAGCAAAAGTCAAATGAAGATGGTGGACTGTTCGTTAATATTCAGTTCGCAGTAACGACACAATTAGGCGGTTCTTACCAGGGCAATGTCCTTACGAAAATCTGTATTATAAAATCTACAGTACGCGTGTGGGCGTTTTTTACCTGATGCCTATGAGGATCCATTAGAAGCCTCTATTGTGGAGTTTGCTGGTTGATGATTGTTTGATAAATAAATAAATAAATAAATAAATTATGAAAAACATATGAAATATCTGTTATATTAATATACATTACAATGGTCATATACCTCTGCAAAAATCTAACCCATTTAGACATTTACATTACGTCGTTGGACAAAAATAAAATCGAAAAAAATAAAAATTAAATATGAACTAGTAGCTAAAAAATGTCATGTTTGTATCCTTGAAACAAATTCCGCCCTTAAATGACAAAAGTGTCGTTTTCATGTTAGCTTAGGCCTTATAAAACAAGAATTCCAGTTTTTCGGGATTTTTTCGTGATTTTCTTAAACAAAATCTCCATTTTTGACCCATTTTTTTTCTAAATTTGCTAAAAAAATGTCATGTTTGTATCCTTAAAACACATTCTGCCCTTAAATGCCGAAAATGTCGCTTTCATGTGGGCTAAGGCCGCATAAAACAAGAATTCCAGTTTTTCGCGATTTTTTAACAAAAACTCCATTTTTGACCCAAAATTTATCGGCCCGCACCAAAAATCAAACTTGGCAACATTGGTTTTCACAATCTACAAGTCAAGACAAAAATTTTGATATATGACAATAAATGTTGTACTTCCGGTTGGACCCATATGGAAATCTTGGATTTTGCTGCAGCACTAATACGCGTGTTTTCGCAATGCGCGGTCAAGTATCGATTAAATCTCGACTGAATTTGAGTGGGTTATGTGGTCACCGAGTCAAATTATTGATAAAGGATGCCACATTTTTTGCTAGAAAGTTTGAATAAATCATAGCAACAAGTAATGGTTTTTTTTAAAACTGGAAGGATTGTTTTTCTTATCATTCCATGTAAACCTACATATGTTGTGGGTATTCATTAGAAATGCGAGGCGGTTCTAATGAATACCCAAAACATAGTTTTTTTTAATGGAGAATTGACAAAAACTACCCTTCTATCATCACAAAATACCCACCTATCTGTTGCTATGATAAATGATACATGGGACGACATTGAAAGTGGGTTATGTTGTGTCAAAACATGATGTAATTGTGACGTCACATCAACGCCATGATGCATATGGCACGCCACATCTACGTCTACGACGTTGGTTTGACGTTGCCCTAGCGACGTGTGCCTGCTGGGATGTCACTTGGTCATATTTCTTTGAAACTATGTGTACACTACAAATTCTTGCATCAGCCTTAACTACTTTTGTTCTAATTCATCTTTGCTAGGTTTAAATGTTGGTCATGTGGTCAAAAACTAGGTCACTTGATGAAAATTTGTTGAAACATTTTGGGCTCTGTAGAGACAACATATTTTTTTCAAGCTTCATGAATCTTTATCTGAGCATTTGCCTAGACGCTAGCGTCCGAGTCAGATCAAAAGCTTGGTCAGTAGATCAATTTCTTTAAATCCAATTTTGTCTGAAATCTAGGGGCCACCGTTATGAAACGTCATCAGAAATAAGGTCTTGATGATTTCTTAGTCATATTTGGTCATATTTGAATTTTGGTCATGTTAGATAAAAGCTAGATCACCAGGACACATTTCGCTTCCGGTCAAATACTTGCCGGCCTCAATACATGTAGCTCAGTCGGTTGCGCGTCTGACTGGTGATCAGGAGGACGCCGGTTCGATACCTGCCGGAGTCGGCAACATTGTTTCGTGGAGATTGATCATGAAATCTTTTCTCCTTCCGCTGATTCAAGAAGGGCAGTTGTCAGTTTCTGGCGAAAGAATGTGCACTGTACTGGTTAACCGCTTACGTGTCCAGGAAAAGTGTGGGAAGGTAAACTGACCGGCTGAAAAATGACCTAAAATAGTGTTGAGTGGGCCGATAAACTCCAATACAGTCAATCAATCAAATCGGTCCCCGCACGTCGGGGCTTGAAGATATAGATAGGCTGCATGATGCTTCCACGCAGAGCTGAAACCGACCGCACACGAGTACCGGTTAACTGCTTAGAGGATCTAAGCCTGCCCAGGCAAAGCGGTGCGAGTTGCACCGTCCTTGGCTATAACCCATATTGGTTTCATTGGGCGGCGGGGCTTGAGATGTCATATCATCTCAATGTCGGGTAAAAGTCCCACAAAATTGGAAGCAACGTCTCCAAAATGACCGTTGACGAGGACGTTAAACATAAAATCAAGCAAAATCTTTGTTGAATTCAAATGCAAGGAAAATTCGGTTCAGTAGGTCAAATTTCTTGGTGTACCATCTAAAGGCCACAGTTTGGTTTCAGTTTCCATTAAACTTCACCAAAGCTGCCCATTAAACTTCTCCAGAATATTTGTCTTGATGATATGGCGATAATAGAATTTTGGCATCGATCGATCATAAGTTACTGGTAGTCGACATGACCGGTAAAGTTTGTCCGAAACCCAGGCAATGGTTATTGATAGCTGCACTATTCTTGTCGCAGTGACGTCAGAGTGTTGTGAAAAGAAGGTTTTCTGTAATACATTGAGAAGCCTTAGTTTTGTAGTGGTTATGCTACTCGCATTGTAAACCAGCGATCGCAGGATCGATCCCGGACTTCTCCAGACTTTCTGATGAGTCTTTTCACCGTATTTGCATTATTTGCTGGTTCCTAGTCAGTGTTTGAAAAACAGGTAACTTTGCCCCTTGAAAGGTACCTGTTTTTCCACTATTGACAATGTGCAAGCTGAGAGCCAGCAAATAATGAAAATATGTTGAGCAAACCGAGGTTCCGTCTCCATATGACCTTAGCTGTTGGTGGGACGTAAAACTCAAACACTCACTCATTCTGTAAAACATGGACATGCAGGATACGACATTACTTCGAGACCGATGGACGTTGAAAAGCTGGTCGGGTCTAGTAAGGTCAGTGGCTGGCTGGTCCGAATGGTCCAGTTGAAAATCTGGCACCACAGCAATATAAATCCATGTTTTACAACTCATTTACCATACAACGTGCTTCTGTCAGTAGTTTTACTTTCTATGTTTATCAATAATACTGAAATGGGCAGACAGGCCTAAGCAACAGTGCAGACCCAGATCATAATGAGCAGTCTGATCTGGGTTTACACTGTTTGCCATTCCGTCTGCACATTTTGGACTCCGTGCTGGATCACGAAACAAATTCGTTAAAAGTTAGCTCTTATCTTGCTGTTCACGACAACCCCTATCTTTGCAAACAGTGTAGATCCAGATCAGATGGCTTCTGAAGAAGCCATCTGATCAGGATCTACACTGTTTGGCATTCAGTTTATGAATTTGTAGCAATAAATTACATCAAGTAATTTGATTGGTTGATAGACAGAAATGGGGGTGGCTTAAATGAATATTCAGCAAGATAAGGGTTAAAGAGAATTACAGTAAGTCCACAAGGTGTCAGATATTTTAGGATTTTTTTTAGGTAACAGAAATACGTAACCATCTAATGTACAGTCGAACTTCAATGGCTCGAATACCTTTGGGACCATGAAAATCTGTTCGAGACTGGGGTAGTTCGAGTCACTGAGGTTACTGTTAGGAGGCATAACGAGATACTTTTAGACATCTTTTCGGTGTTGTATAATAAAAATGTATGCTGTGTGTACTCATTAGAATCGCCTCATCGAGGCGATTCTAATGAGTACACACGGCATACATTTGCAAGGTAAAAGACTAAAATCTCCTTAATTACCCCCCTCTATTTCTGATGTTGAGGATTTCGCTAGGGACTCAAGAATGGGTTCGACGCATCCATGGTAAACGAGCCATCGGTGTTCGAGCAGTCGAAGTTCTACTGTATCTCTTTAGTATGATTTTAGGTTCAGTTTAACTCAGATCAGGTCCAGTGCATCCCAAGAGTCAGCCCCCGCCCGTTGGGGCTTGAAGAAATAAAGGGCTGCATAATGCTTCCACGCAGAGCTGAAACCGACCGCACACGAGTACTGGTAAACCGCTTAGAGAATCTAAGCCTGTCCAGGTAAAGCGGTGCGAGTCGGCTCGTCCATGCTTATAAACCCTATTGGTTTCATTGGGCGACAGGGCTTGAGATGTCATTTTATCTCAACGTCGGGTAAAAGTCCCACAAAATTGGAAGCAACGTCTTCAAACTGACCTTTACAGTGCAGACGGGAACGTTAAACTGTTTGAATAAAATACAGTAATTTAAGGTCTAAGTCTCCGTTCAAAACAATTTTCCAAACCAGCTCTCAGAGACAAGCAACATTGGGGCATTGTATAAAATTGGCCCTTTTTTCATTGAAGAAAGTGTAGCGTTTCTTTTTCTCTTGTCTGTAGTCACACTGGAATATCCTTTTATCATATGACGTCGCGTCCGAGAATGTAATAACGCCATGCATTATTTTCGATAATCCACTAGTGGATTAAATATGCAAATTAGCTAGATACATCCCGTAACGTTACATGTACGACGTCCTTAACGACCTCGCGTTTACTAACGGCGGAATATTGACATTTTTGTAGTACAGTACAGTACAATTCCTTTATTTTCAATCCAGGTCATACAATGACATATGGACAATAATAACATGTTCAACATATAAAATGAAGCATAGTGATCAACAGTTTTAAGTGAAATATTGTGTTAAATATTTAGCATTCTGAATTTGTAGTTTCTTTTCTTTCGGATCAGACATTTGCTTATTATAGACAAGCGTCTGATCCAAAAGGAAAGATATGGTTCGTATGGGTGGGGGTCAATCGGGGCAGTGATTAGTACAAATAATAATAATAATAATAATAATAATAATAATAATAATAATGATAATAATAAATATGCTTGTTAAACAAAATCTGTGGTTCGAGCCTAGGTTCAGGTATTCTCAGGGTCATCCGGGGAAGGGCTAGTGCTAATCAGGTAACTATCACTAGCCCCAGCCCGTATCCAAAAGTCGTTATCTAGTAATACCAAATTTCCGTTAGCCGGCCTTACGTTACAGAGATTGTTGTCTCACATATGATCTCCGTACGCCCTGAACCACATCGGTGGGAGTCCTAATAGTTGGGAGTCGTAGCTCTGAACCACCAATCCTAGAGCCGAAATAAGTACGACAAATTACGTCCCCGTAAACCCCACTTTTCTCTGTGTGAGTTGGGGTTCACTGGGATATGCAATACACAGGCGTCGAGATGCCAAGGTAAGTGCTGCGGAGCCACCAGTGACACTGCGCAACGACTTGCGCAGTCTCATCGGGGCATTCTTCGCACGCTCTTGCGACAGCAAAGAAAGACTAGAACTGTTCACGTTTTTGCTTCCTCGGGCATCATGCACATTTTAAGGTAAAATAACCCCTATCTTGCTGTTCGCAACAACTCCTATCTTTGCAGACAGTGTAGATCCAGATCAGACGTCTTCGGCCATCCGACCAGGATATACCCTGTCTGACACTCTGCTCATGAACCTGTAGCAATGAATTTTATCACGTTTGATTGGTTGATAGACAGAAACGGGTGTGGTTTAAATGAACATTCAGCAAGACAAGGGTTAAAACAAGTCTATCAACTTGTCATTAAATGCAACTCATTTTAAAACCTGTAGTCTCGGACGTAGCTGTTTTAGATTACTTGTATATTGACTTTAAATTTGACAGATAGTACTCCCGAAAACCTGTCATCATAATATGACAAATTGTCAGCGCACTTCTGTCAAGCAGTGTTAAAAGTACCGGTTATTGTGAGGCGCAAACTCCAATTTTACCTCAAATCCATTATTGTTGTCGCTGCAGGTATATTTTGCCTAGTCGCGGCTCAAATAATCTAAAGTGTCAAATAAAATAGCGGTTTTTCCAATATTGATCTGTTGATGTATAATCTATTTTTGGAATGATATGTTTTGGTTTCGCTCGTGAAATAAGTGGCTAAAATGACCAACAGGCAATACTTGATTCATTTTCATCGCGGTCGGATATTAAATTCAAACCGTTTTTAAAGGTGTTAACCGTGGCTTGGAATTTTGTTTCTTATATTTGGATTATTTGGCTTCATATACCAGCATTAATCAAGCTGTCAGCCTGTTTCGAGGCCTAAAGAGGTAAGTAATCTTATTAATGTTGTTAACATATACCGAGTGGTTTTTGCGACCTCTTTAACAGTGTTTCGGTGATTAGACCTTGAACATGGGAGCCGGGTTAAATTGAGTTCATGGTAAATAGATAAGTCGATAGATTTACTTATAATAGGTGATGAACAAATAAATAAGTAAGTAAATAAATAAATAAATAAATAAATAAGTAAATAAATAAAATACTTTATAATGAATGAAACAGATGTTTCCACACGGTATATTAAAAAAAATAAAATAAAAAATAGAGCTCAGTATCTTGGTACTGTTATTGCACCGTACTAACGAGAATTTTTGCAAATAATGCTAATTGTTTTAGTTTAGATTCTGAGCTGCAGTTCATTAGTTCTTTAAATTTCAAAATGTTTGGACGTGTAAAGTAGTATCTAGAGACATATTTTTGTCGTTCTTCATGAAAATATGGACAAACTAGACAGTAATGGTATTCGTCTCCGGTATCTTGTAGGTTACATAATGTACATTTACGGTCTTCAAGCTCTATTCCTAACCATCTGCCTCGTAAACAATCGTGAATAAAATGCGCTTTAAATGTCATATGATAAATAGAATCTTGCATTCGTGCCCATGTATTATTGAATTTATTAAACTCGTTGAGGAAAAGGAATAAAATGCTCGGCAAAGCCTCGCATTTTATCCCTTTTCCTCAACTCGTTTAATAAATTCAATAATACATGATCACTCATGTAAGATCCTCTATTTATTTATCTGTCTTTAGATAGCCCGGAAGCTATAGAGTGCACGTGCGATCAACGAAGACAGCTTAGACTCCGTACTGGTGGGTCGATTGTCTCTGAGAGTAGGCTAGGAATATAAGAATCGTATATGGGTGTGAGGGGTGGATTGAAAAATCCGTCCCGAGGGACACTGTCCGGCATCACGAGGCTTGCCGAGTGATGCCTGACAGTGATCCCGAGGGACGGATTTTTCTATCCACCCCTGTCACCCATATTGGATTCTTTTTCTTGCATACCTTCAATTTCTATTGCGAATTATTAATGCTGCTGTCACTTCGGTTACCGACGTCCGCCATTTTGTGTTGACACTGCAGGAATGTTTGGTGACGTCACGCATGACGACGCCGCGCATGAGGTTGTAATCAACCAGTGCATTTATCAAACACGTGATTATATTCGATTTGGGGTCGGAACACCAGGGTCAGAACATAAATTTCTATCCCAGGGTAAAATCACGGATTTCCTTGTCTGGTAGGCTAGGAAAATGATAATAAACGGTCACTTTAACGGTTTAAGTACCCTTAAACCGTTACTTTCCTGTACGCTAAGCAACCAATGTAGATCCTGATCAGACGCTGCATTCTGCATCGTCTGAACCTTAAATTCTTGAATTATAAACAAGTAGTGTAGACCGTGATCAGAGGCCACGTTAACCCGAATCTGATCAGGGTCTACACTGTTTACCAAGCCCAACCCATGATTCGAGCTCAGATTCTGCAACACGATGACATCACTGCGATAGAATTTAAGCTGCTCTTTTCTATAAATAAGTTACTTGGATTTTCTGCAAATCAGTGATAGTCACGTGGACATTAGTACTGAAGAGCTATATGTACTAATGTTTTATAACCTTGATATATAATCTACCAAAAACACTTTGTTTTTTAGACTTTTTCGTTTATGGGCTAAAATGAATGCTTTGGCAATATTTCAGTTTATCATATGACGTCGGGTATGAGAGTGTAATAACGCCATGTTATATTTTCGATAATCCACTAGTGGTCCCGTAACGTTGCATGTACAACGTCCTTAACGACGTCGCGTTTACTAATGGCGGAATATTGACATTTGTGTTAGACAGTTGTGAATAAAATGCGTTTTAAATGTCATATGATAAACAGAATCTTGCATTCGTGCTCATGTATTATTGAATTTATTAAACTCGTTGAGGAAATGGGAAAAATGCTCGGCAAAGCCTCGCATTTTATTCCCTTTCTTCAACTCGTTTAATAAATTCAATAATACATGAACACTCATGTAAGATCCTCTATATCAACAGTTTATTAAACTCGTTGAGGAAAAGAGATAAAATGCGAGGAACCCTTTTCCTCATCTCGTTTAATAAATTCAATAATACATGAGCACTCATGTAAGATCCTCTATATAACATTGATAAATAATCTACCAAAAAACTTTTTTAGACTTATACGACAGACTGCATGCATGGTAGTTAACCCAATCACGGTTGGCAACTTTGCTTCCCTCTTTAATTGCACGCCGGTGGGTCAGGCCTCAGATTCTGTGACGGCTCCAACGTAAAGGCTTATTGAAAATTAAAGAGATAATGTTGGTTGGTGCCTGATGCTCTGTCTCTGGTCGGGCTAATCGGAGTCTAACTGTTGGTTTTCTTTTGCTCCAGCATTTCAGTGGTTTCTTGCTGTCGAGTCCTCACCGTTGTCTCACCTCTGTGGTTCTTTGATTTCTGTGTTCACGGAGATGTTGCACTGATGAGTTAGGAGGCCTTCATGCGGACTGAACAAATTGTTTGTTTAAAACGCGACGGAAGTAAGGGCGAGGATTGTGGCCACGTAAAATCGATTTAAGCCCCCACCCCCACCCCTAGTGGAATTCGTTTCACTAACCGTTCCAAGACGGTTCTTCCGCCGCAAATTATTTATGTTTTGGCTGTCTTTGAGTGTGTATAGCGCTTGTATTTTGATTTGGATAGCCAGTTGGCCATTTTGTGGGAAAGTGACTGTCCTTTTGGCTTTCCGACGTTGATGTTTCGGTAAGGGTCTAGTTGTTTCGTGTTTGTGTTTCTTTCCCTTTGGTGTCTCTGATGGGAGCTCTGGGTTTATTGTATCGATTCCTGATTATTGCCTTCACTTCTATTTCACATTCAAAACCTCGTGAATAGGATACCCAGCAGCCACATGACTTAATTATGACGTCACATCAACGTCGGTACAACGTCATGACGTTTATGCAACGTCAAATCAACGTCGGTGCAACGTCATGACGTTGCACCGACGTTGATTTGACGTTGCCCTAGCGACGTGTGCCTGCTGGGTAGAAATACAAAGCTGTCATAGAAGCATCAAACCTTAAATAAATGTTCCCCATGGACATGGAGAGAGAATGAACCCTATTGATGTTCAAGGTCAAAGGTCAAGGTCACAATGGACTTGTTTTCTTTTTCTTAAGCCTACACTGAAGGAACCGGAATACTTTCTTCGTTTCATTTGAACGTTGACAAGCAAAACTGTCCAGTAGAAGAAAGGCTTAAACGTGGCAAAAGACGTAGACAAGTGAACAGTATTGGGGGTTCCATCACTAACGAATTTTTTGTTTGTTTGAATTGAGGTTTAAAGGTGCATTATTGAGCTACCGGGTCTCAATTTTTTTTCTGGTTTTTATCTTCAATGCATACTCCTTTGTCATGTGTACACTTTTGGAGCCAAATTCAGCTTCAGAACTTGGTGAAAATAGTCGTTTTCATTCGTGTTTACCCTTCGCTCTGAACATGTGTTCGGAATTTCTGTTCTAAAAATAAATCTTTCACTTTACACATACATGGCGACAGTATCGTCTCTGAGTGTCGTTACTTATGGCATGGTATTCAGCGTCATATTTTTCCGATTCAGGCATGGCCTAAGCAAACAAGGCCAAAAATGAACGTTGCATAACGTCATATATGGGGATTCTATTTCTGTCACGAACTAAAAATAGATCTAACTAGTGTTCGAAACCTAGTTAGGGAATCCCACTCAAACTCGTTTACCTGTCATCATAATTGTTCGCATTTTTGCATAAAATGCATTCATTTGTATTGTTCTAAAGAAAAATACCGGCTATATGTATTTTATTTTTGGAAGCATTTTTTCCAGATAGCTCAATAATGCACCTTTAACGACCCCGTCAACACTGTATAGGTCATTTTGGAGACGTTGCTTCCAATTTTATGGGACTTTTTCCCGACATTGAGATGAAGTGACATCTCAAGCCCAATCGCCCAATGAAACCAATAGGGTTTAGAAGCATGGACGGGCCGACTCACACCGCTTTACTTGGCCAGGCTTAGATTCTCTAACTGGTTTACCAGTTCTCGTGTGCGCTCGGTTTCAGCTATGCGTGAAAGCATCATGCAGCCCTTTTATTTTTTCTAGCCCCAACGGGCGGGGCCGATTTCTAACGAGTACTGTATATAATAGAATACCAAGCAGGCAAATGACGTAATTGTGACGTCACATCAGCGTCGGTGCTACGTCATGACGTTACGCAACGTCACATCTACGTCGATGCAACGTCATGCCGACGTTGATTTGTCGTTGCCCTGCTGCTGGTATATATGGGCAAGTCAACAAGTGAAAATATTAAAAAAAAATCCATCGACACCGTTTCTAGATTTCCATAGTCATGTTGGCGTTGATGGGCATTAGGAAAATACACTTTTGTCAGAACTAGCATTCTATAGGGCCTATATAATTTGTTTCTAGACCAAGATTTTTGGTGCTGGTTAGAACCCTGCCAGCACAAACCACGGGCCAACGTCGGGCCGATAGCCGTACGACGTTGCCACGTCGTATCGCTACGCCCCGACGTTGGCCCGGCATTCTTTGCTGGCTGGGGACCGGCTGCTCTAGTGAGTACTCACAAAAAATTTAAGGAAAATGTTGTATACCTATAAACCCCAGTTTTCTCTATATAAAGTGGGGGTTAAAATGGGTATTCATTGCCTGATGAGAAATGAAGCAATAACACATTATTAACATGGAATGTTTGGATATTTTGCCTTCTCTATGCACCTAGCATATGTGCGTATTCATATTTAAAACACAACCAGAAGCACATTTCAACATGAAAAGCCCTGTCGGAAAATCCGACAGCTGAAAAAATAACATCAGAACCTTAGGACGGTCAGTAGCGGGAACCACTGGAGAGTTTGAATTCACCGGGCCATATTTGCATTATTTGCTGGCTCCCAGCTTACATATCAATATTGGAAAAACAGGTAACCAGACCCCCCTGACCTTTCAAGGTCAGGGGGGTCTGGTTACCAGTTTTTCCAACACGGATAACCTTCAGCAGATATTTGCAAACAAGGCGAATAGATTCTAGGGGCCCAATGTTCATTCTAGGTTCTGATATTATTTACTGCTAGTGCAATTTGACACAGACTATGCAAAGAATAAATTAGTCTATGTTTTTGCCTAACAGCTCGGTTTTCCTAAACTTCTCGTAAATATATGCATCCAGTCGGGTGTGAAATTATGGTTATAGAGGTCACCAGTCTCATGTCAAATTGTTTAAACTATTCAACAAACTAGTTGGACCACCTGAAGGTAACTAAATCAATAGGCCTTCACCCGCCCATCGGGGCTTGAAGAAATAGATGGGCTGCATGAGGCTTCCACGCAGAGCTGAAACCGTCTGCACTCTAGTACTGGTAAGCCGCTTAGAGGATCTAAGCCTGTCCATGAACCGCGGTGCGAGTTGGACCGGCCATGCCTATAAACCTTATTTGTTTCATTGGGCGACAGGGCTTGAGATGTCATTTCATCTCGATGTCGGGTAAAAGTCCCACACAATTGGAAGCAACGTTTCCAAAATGGCCTGAACAGTGTTGACGGGGACGTTAAACCTCAAATCAAACAAACAAACAGAATAACGTACAAATTAGTACAACCTGAAATACAAATCAAATTAAATAAGTGATGACTCAAAGATGTCATAATGCCATTTGGACAATGTCAAGCACAAGCATCGCACAGCAGTCACGATTCATCTTATGCACCATCACGAAAAAAGGCCTTTACATCACGTGAACAAGTCCGTGAAATGAAGACCCCCCCATACCCCACTTTATAGAGAGGAAACCGAGGTTTACGTGGGTGTACATTATTTTCTTATTTTTGCTCCAAGACATAGGTTGTGGGTACTCGTTAGAACCGCCTCAATGAGGCGGTTCTAACGAGCATCCAAAACCTATGTTTGCGGTATTTATAAGAAAAATATTTCGGATTTTCTTCAGAAAAATGGCCATTTTTGAGATGTTTAAAAATGCACTATGTCGCACGGGTGTGTTAGCTTAATGATATTTTTGACCTCCTGAAACCCTTCTTTATACAGTGAATCTGGGGTGTACATTAATTGTCTTATTTCTTCCCCAAAAAAGAGATTTATCGTACTCATTAGAACCACCTCTGCCACAGAGGCGCTTCCAACGAATACCAACAATCCATGTTTTTGGCAGAAATATGAAAAGTATCAGAATTTTTTCGTCTGAAAATTAACATTTTTTGCTTGAAGAAATGTCTTTATAACAGCTGCATGGTACTTTCACGCAAAGCTGAAACTGACTGCACATGAGTACTGGTAAACCGCTTAGAAAAGACTCGGACCGGCAACGCATATTAACCCTACCGGTCTCATCGGGATGTCGTCGGGTATAAGTCCCACAAAATTGGAAGCAGCATCGCCAAAATGACCTAAATAGTGTTGACGACGACATTAAACCTCAACAATACTTCCTGAGCTTTTCAAAAGCTAATCTTGTCATAGGGACAATTTGTGTCACATGACTGGATTAAAATGACAAAAGTCCAAAAGTCTATTTTTAGTAAATGGGGAAAAAATAATTTTTGATAGCTTTCGTTTTCAAAGAATGGCTTGACAGAAAAAGGTATATAAAATAGAGTAGATCTAGTTTTGTTTGGTTTACGGCTCACTTTAAGTTGAGTGTAGGTCACCCCTCCGTAGGCCGCTGGGTGTGCGTGCGTATGTTTCTGTATTTCAGGGGTCAGCGTCTTCTTTTCAGAGGAATTCCACGTTTTAAACTTTTTGGCTCCAATTTCCCAAATTTTATTTGAAATGCTCTGAAACAAACTTTTCTGGAGGGCGTAAAGGTCAACCATCCATTTTGTATAGATTTCCCTATTATCCCCTCGCAACGAAGCATTACGATAACAGACACGTGCGAATTGGTGCATTTTTACACATCTCCAAAATGGCTACTTTTCTGACGAAAATCGATGAAATATGCCTTATTTATAAAGCAAACATAGGTTTAGGGTGCTCGTTAGAACCACCTCATTGAGGCGGTTCTAACGAGTACCCACAACCTATGTCTTGGAGCAAGACCTGACGTTAAAAACCTTTTGAACAGGAAGTACGGCAAAGCTATTGTCTAGGAAGAATCAAAGCTTTCACAAATATTTCCAACAGAGAGAGGATGAATCCTATTGATTTTAAAGGTCAAAGGTCAAGGTCACAATTATGGACAAGATAGAAGACAAGGCTATCCATGTAGAAGCATCAAACGTTCCACAAATGTTGATTTTCAAGATCAAAGGTCAAGGTAACAATGGGCTTGACATCAAAAACCTTTTGAACAAGATAGAAAACAAAGCTATCATTGCAGAAGCATCAAAGCGTCCACAAATGTTCCCCAAGGAGAGAGGATGGGTCAATGGTTAAGGTCACAATAGACTTGACATTAAGGCTAGAAGACAAAGCTGTCAATGTAAAGCATCAAACCTTCCACAAATGTTCCCCATGGGGCAAAAAGGAACCGTATTGATTTTCAAGGTCAATGGTCAAAGATCAATGCAATAATTAATGGACTTCTGTGAACAGGATAGAAAACAAAGCTATCATTGCAGAAGCATCAAGCCGTCCACAAATGTTCCCCAATGAGAGAGTATGGGTCAGTGGTCAAGGTCACAATAGAATTGACATTAAGGCTAGGAGGCAAAGCTGTCATTGTAGAAGCATCAAACCTTCCACAAATGTTCCCCATGGAGCAAAAAGGAACCGTATTGATTTTCAAGGTCAAGGGTAAAAGATAAATGCAATATTTAATGGACTTCTGTAAACAGGATGGAAAACAAAGCTATCATCATAGAAGCATCAAGCCGTCCACAAATGTTCCCCATGGAGAGAGGATGATCCCTGTTGATTTTCAATGTCTAAAGGTGAAAGATCAATGTGACAATGGACTTGACATAAAGAACCTTGTGAACAGGACAGAAGACAAAGCTATCATCGTAGAAGCATCAAACCTTCAACAAACGTTCCCTATTGCAAGGGGTTGAACCCTATTGATTTTCAAGGTCAGGAGTCAAAGGTCAAGGCCACGGTAGACTTGGCTGGTGCCTGATGCTCTGTCTCTGGTCGGCCAATCAGAGTCTAACTGTTGGTTTTCTTTTGCTCCAGCATTTCAGTGGTTTCTTGCTGTCAAGTCCTACCGTTGTTTCACCCCTGTAGTTGTTTGATTTTTGTGGTCACGGAGACGTTGCACCGATGAGAAAGGAAGCCCCCCCCCCACCCCCCCACCCCCCCCCCCCCCCCACGAGTATCAGATTTTTTTCGTATGAAAATTAACATGATTTTGCTTGAAGAAATGTCATTATAACAGAGCTGCATGGTGCTTTCACGCAAAGCTGAAACTGACTGCACATGAGTACTGGTAAACCGCTTAGAAAAGACTCGGGCCGGCCATGCATATTAACCCTACCGGTCTCATCGGGATGTTGTCGGGTATAAGTCCCACAAAATTGGAAGCAACATCGCCAAAATGACCTAAATAGTGTTGACGACGACATTAAACCTCAACAATACTTCCTGAGCTTTTCAAAAGCTAATCTTGTCATAGGGACAATTTGTGTCACATGACTGGATTAAAATGACAAAAGTCCAAAAGTCTATTTTTAGTAAATGGGGAAAAAATAATTTTTGATAGCTTTCGTTTTCAAAGAATGGCTTGACAGAAAAAGGTATATAAAATAGAGTAGATCTAGTTTTGTTTGGTTTACGGCTCACTTTAAGTTGAGTGTAGGTCACCCCTCCGTAGGCCGCTGGGTGTGCGTGCGTATGTTTCTGTATTTCAGGGGTCAGCGTCTTCTTTTCAGAGGAATTCCACGTTTTAAACTTTTTGGCTCCAATTTCCCAAATTTTATTTGAAATGCTCTGAAACAAACTTTTCTGGAGGGCGTAAAGGTCAACCATCCATTTTGTATAGATTTCCCTATTATCCCCTCGCAACGAAGCATTACGATAACAGACACGTGCGAATTGGTGCATTTTTACACATCTCCAAAATGGCTACTTTTCTGACGAAAATCGATGAAATATGCCTTATTTATAAAGCAAACATAGGTTTAGGGTGCTCGTTAGAACCACCTCATTGAGGCGGTTCTAACGAGTACCCACAACCTATGTCTTGGAGCAAGACCTGACGTTAAAAACCTTTTGAACAGGAAGTACGGCAAAGCTATTGTCTAGGAAGAATCAAAGCTTTCACAAATATTTCCAACAGAGAGAGGATGAATCCTATTGATTTTAAAGGTCAAAGGTCAAGGTCACAATTATGGACAAGATAGAAGACAAGGCTATCCATGTAGAAGCATCAAACGTTCCACAAATGTTGATTTTCAAGATCAAAGGTCAAGGTAACAATGGGCTTGACATCAAAAACCTTTTGAACAAGATAGAAAACAAAGCTATCATTGCAGAAGCATCAAAGCGTCCACAAATGTTCCCCAAGGAGAGAGGATGGGTCAATGGTTAAGGTCACAATAGACTTGACATTAAGGCTAGAAGACAAAGCTGTCAATGTAAAGCATCAAACCTTCCACAAATGTTCCCCATGGGGCAAAAAGGAACCGTATTGATTTTCAAGGTCAATGGTCAAAGATCAATGCAATAATTAATGGACTTCTGTGAACAGGATAGAAAACAAAGCTATCATTGCAGAAGCATCAAGCCGTCCACAAATGTTCCCCAATGAGAGAGTATGGGTCAGTGGTCAAGGTCACAATAGAATTGACATTAAGGCTAGGAGGCAAAGCTGTCATTGTAGAAGCATCAAACCTTCCACAAATGTTCCCCATGGAGCAAAAAGGAACCGTATTGATTTTCAAGGTCAAGGGTCAAAGATAAATGCAATATTTAATGGACTTCTGTAAACAGGATGGAAAACAAAGCTATCATCATAGAAGCATCAAGCCGTCCACAAATGTTCCCCATGGAGAGAGGATGATCCCTGTTGATTTTCAATGTCTAAAGGTGAAAGATCAATGTGACAATGGACTTGACATAAAGAACCTTGTGAACAGGACAGAAGACAAAGCTATCATCGTAGAAGCATCAAACCTTCAACAAACGTTCCCTATTGCGAGGGGTTGAACCCTATTGATTTTCAAGGTCAGGAGTCAAAGGTCAAGGCCACGGTAGACTTGGCTGGTGCCTGATGCTCTGTCTCTGGTCGGCCAATCAGAGTCTAACTGTTGGTTTTCTTTTGCTCCAGCATTTCAGTGGTTTCTTGCTGTCAAGTCCTACCGTTGTTTCACCCCTGTAGTTGTTTGATTTTTGTGGTCACGGAGACGTTGCACCGATGAGAAAGGAAGCCCCCCCCCCCACCCCCCCCCCCCCACGAGTATCAGATTTTTTTCGTATGAAAATTAACATGATTTTGCTTGAAGAAATGTCATTATAACAGAGCTGCATGGTGCTTTCACGCAAAGCTGAAACTGACTGCACATGAGTACTGGTAAACCGCTTAGAAAAGACTCGGGCCGGCCATGCATATTAACCCTACCGGTCTCATCGGGATGTTGTCGGGTATAAGTCCCACAAAATTGGAAGCAACATCGCCAAAATGACCTAAATAGTGTTGACGACGACATTAAACCTCAACAATACTTCCTGAGCTTTTCAAAAGCTAATCTTGTCATAGGGACAATTTGTGTCACATGACTGGATTAAAATGACAAAAGTCCAAAAGTCTATTTTTAGTAAATGGGGAAAAAATAATTTTTGATAGCTTTCGTTTTCAAAGAATGGCTTGACAGAAAAAGGTATATAAAATAGAGTAGATCTAGTTTTGTTTGGTTTACGGCTCACTTTAAGTTGAGTGTAGGTCACCCCTCCGTAGGCCGCTGGGTGTGCGTGCGTATGTTTCTGTATTTCAGGGGTCAGCGTCTTCTTTTCAGAGGAATTCCACGTTTTAAACTTTTTGGCTCCAATTTCCCAAATTTTATTTGAAATGCTCTGAAACAAACTTTTCTGGAGGGCGTAAAGGTCAACCATCCCTTTTGTATAGATTTCCCTATTATCCCCTCGCAACGAAGCATTACGATAACAGACACGTGCGAATTGGTGCATTTTTACATATCTCCAAAATGGCTACTTTTCTGACGAAAATCGATGAAATATGCCTTATTTATAAAGCAAACATAGGTTCAGGGTGCTCGTTAGAACCGCCTCAGGTTAAGGGTGCTCGTTAGAACCACCTCATTGAGGCGGTTCTAACGAGTACCCACAATCTATGTCTTGGAGCAAGACCTGACGTTAAAAACCTTTTGAACAGGAAGTACGGCAAAGCTATTGTCGTGGAAGAATCAAAGCTTTCACAAATATTTCCAACAGAGAGAGGATGAATCCTATTGATTTTAAAGGTCAAAGGTCAAGGTCACAATTATGGACAAGATAGAAGACAAGGCTATCCATGTAGAAGCATCAAACGTTCCACAAATGTTGATTTTCAAGATCAAAGGTGAAGGTAACAATGGGCTTGACATCAAAATCCTTTTGAACAAGATAGAAAACAAAGCTATCATTGCAGAAGCATCAAAGCGTCCACAAATGTTCCCCAAGTAGAGAGGATGGGTCAATGGTCAAGGTCACAATAGACTTGACATTAAGGCTAGAAGACAAAGCTGTCAATGTAAAGCATCAAACCTTCCACAAATGTTCCCCATGGGGCAAAAAGGAACCGTATTGATTTTCAAGGTCAATGGTCAAAGATCAATGCAATAATTAATGGACTTCTGTGAACAGGATAGAAAACAAAGCTATCATTGCAGAAGCATCAAGCCGTCCACAAATGTTCCCCAATGAGAGAGTATGGGTCAGTGGTCAAGGTCAAAATAGAATTGACATTAAGGCTAGGAGGCAAAGCTGTCATTGTAGAAGCATCAAACCTTCCACAAATGTTCCCCATGGAGCAAAAAGGAACCGTATTGATTTTCAAGGTCAAGGGTCAAAGATAAATGCAATATTTAATGGACTTCTGTAAACAGGATGGAAAACAAAGCTATCATCATAGAAGCATCAAGCCGTCCACAAATGTTCCCCATGGAGAGAGGATGATCCCTGTTGATTTTCAATGTCTTAAGGTGAAAGGTCAATGTGACAATGGACTTGACATAAAGAACCTTGTGAACAGGACAGAAGACAAAGCTATCATCGTAGAAGCATCAAACCTTCAACAAACGTTCCCTATTGTGAGGGGATGAACCCTATTGATTTTCAAGGTCAGGAGTCAAAGGTCAAGGCCACGGTAGACTTGGCTGGTGCCTGATGCTCTGTCTCTGGTCGGCCAATCAGAGTCTAACTGTTGGTTTTCTTTTGCTCCAGCATTTCAGTGGTTTCTTGCTGTCTAGTCCTACCGTTGTTTCACCCCTGTAGTTGTTTGATTTTTGTGGTCACAGAGACGTTGCACCGATGAGAAAGGAGCACCCCCCCCACATCCCCCCCCCTCCCCCCCCCCCCGCACACCCAGTGGATTTCGTTTATTTATGTTATTGCTGTCTTTGAGTGTGTGTATCGCTTATATTATTTTGATTTGGATAGCCAGTTGGCCATTTTGTGGGAAAGTTACTATCCTTTTGGCTTTCCGCTCGTGATGTTTCCATTAGAGTCTAGTTGTTTCTTGTTTGTGTTTCCCTTTGGTGTCTCTGATGGGAGCTGTGGGTTAATTGGATCGATTCCTGATCATTGCTTTCTCTTCTATTTCGCATTCGAAACCTCGTGAATAGGTTAGAATACAAAGCTATCACTATACGAGCATTAAACCTTTAATAAATGTTTTCGATGGACATGGACAGTGAATGCACTCTATTGATTTTCAAGGTCAAAGGCCAAGGTCACAATTGACTTGTTTTCTTTTCTTAAGCCTACACTGAAGGAACCGGAATCTTTCTTCACAACAGGAACACGTCGCTAGTGCAACGTCAAATCAACGGCAGTGCAACGTCATGACGTTGCACCGACGTTGATGTGACGTTGCATAAAGGTCATGGCGTTGTACCGGCGTTGATGTGACGTCACAATTACGTCGTGTACCTGCTGGGTTCGTTTCATTTGAACGTTGGCAAGCAAAAGTAGAAGAATGGCTTAAACGTAGCAAAAGACGCATTACTACCGAGTACTTTATATAATACAATACCCAGCAGGCACGTGACGTAATGGTGACGTCACATCAACGTCGCTGCAACGTCATGACGTTTATGCAACGTAACATCAACGTCGGTGCAACGTCGTGACGTTGGTTTGACGTTGCCCTAACGACGTGTGCCTGCTGGGATATATGGGCAAGTCAACACAAGAATAATAAGTAAAAAAATCCATCGATATCGTTTCTAGATTTCCACAACCAAGTTGGCGTCGATGGGTATTAGGAAACTACACTTTTGGGCTCAGAACTAGCATTCTTCAGATGATTTTATAAGGCCTATACAATTTTTTTCTAGACCAAGATTTTTGATGCTGGTTAGAACCGGCGGTTCTAACGAGTACCCACAATAAATGTTTTAAAGCAAAATAAGGAAAATAATATATACCTATAAGCCCCGCTTTTCTCTATATAAAGTGGGGTTGATTCATTCATTGATTCCATTGTGGAATTTTGAAAATAGCTAGTCTGGCCCAGAAAACATGTACACTCCATATTTCTCAGTTCTGTGGTGTATTCCTTGCTTCCAAAGGATAACCCTTTCTAGAACATATTTAACGTCACTACAGCTGGTGTCTGGGAATGTGTGGCGGCCGTAAAAAGTCTCCCTGCCCCACATCATATCGTAGTTTATATTTTCTTGTCCTTTGGGATCATTGATTCCATTGTGGAATTTTGAAAATATTTGAGGGTCACTGATGAGACCTAATTGGCCAAAACCCAGAAAACATTTACACTCCACATTTCTCAGTTCTGTGGTGTATTCCTTGCTTCGAAAGGATAACCCTTTCTAGAACATATTTAAGAGGGGTATTTATTGCCTGATTTGAAATGAAGCATACATTACATTGTATTTACATGAAATTTTAGATATTTTCTCTTCTCTGTGTGTGCATTATTTATATAGATAATTTATGCAAGGCATAAATATTTTGGGCTGTTCATACTTTGTTGACATGAACTGAGAATATGAAAGATCTAACGTAACTCGACCTATCGGTGAAATTTTGTGCATTTGTCACATGAGCATTCCGTCGTGACAAATTTTAACTGCGCATGCCCAGCCATTCAGAGGTGCCACGGATATGGCTTTCTGTCTGAAGGCTCCTCTTGATTCACTGCTTGTATGAGCGAGCAGCGAAGGTTCTGGCGAGACTGCGCGGATGCGCAGGCTCGCCTGAACCTTTGCTGCTCGCATAGGCGATAAGTACCAAAATCGCTTGACGGGGCCCACATCGCAATGGTGCCGAAAATTACATTTAGTTGAGCAGGATGTGTCTCGGGTGACTGTTTACCCGTGACTACGACCTTGATTTTTATATACCTATTTTAAGAAAACCAGTAACCCAGCCTATATTTAGTAAATAAAAATCCCCTTGTTTTCCACAAGTTTCACTCTTGAGAATGGATCAGAAAATCCATTGAGTTTAAGAAAGCTGCGATGTCGGTGATACATGTTTGACTCGACAGGTCGGGAGTCGGGCCAAGTTGGCACATGCATTATTGACAGGTAAGTGTATTTTTAAAGGGCAAAACAATGATTTTGCTTGACGAAATACGCGTATAACAATGGTGTTTTATAATATTCCCTGTGGAATACCAAAAATAAAAATAAAAAATATTGTCAGAAATAAAAGCAAATTCCGTGTAAATTTTCATATGCTAGTTTACACCCAGTTTCAAGAACGCATGTACCGACCTTCCTTACCCAGCATGCACATGACGTAATGGTGACGTCACATCAACGTTGGTGCAACGTCATGCCGTTTATGCAACGTCACATCTACGTCGCTGCACCGACGTTGATTTAACGTTGCCCTAGCGACGTGTGCCTGCTGGGTACTATAAACAGTCGAAATTCTGAAACTGATGTTTGTTTTGTCTATGTATTTCAGTAGTAAGGGCATTACTTGAGCGCCATGGACTGCGCATGCGCAGCATTTGTATAACTTCCGGTGAAACGTAAGCGAAACGATTAGATGACGAAACTACCCTAAATATCGGACGAGTGTTCGAATGACGTAACTCGCGGTAATTACGCCGTAAGTATCCTAAATTTTGAGGCGAAAGATGTTCCCGCGGATTGGCGAAGTTCGCCGTCCCCGATCTGGTCGGGGTGATCGGGGTCTACCCCGTTCGCTCGAGCGCTCCTATCCCAATATTTAGGGAGATACTACCCGGTATAGTATCGATGGGGCGCAAATTAATTCTCTCACCCGCAAAACGATTATCGCCTCGAAAACCGGAAAACAATGGAAGGTGCTGGAAGAGCGCGATTTGATGTGAGAAACTAGGAATGGACCGCGTCCCGGAAAAAAAAAAAGTTTGGTTTGTTCGATTTTAGGTTTAACGTCCCCGTCAACGCCGTATAGGTCATTTTGGGGGGCGTTGCTCCCAGTTGTGCGAGACCTTTACCGGACATATCTACAACATTTGAATCTCGGAGAATCTTTCTCGGCTATGGAATTTATACGGATATCGTGGGGGCGTAGCCAGATAAACTTTGGGTATGCAGTGGGGTAAACCTTATTTTCCTTATTACTGATCCAAGACATAGGTTGTGGGTACTCGTTAGAACCGCCTCATCGAGGCGATTCTAACATATTTAAACCCAACTTTTATACAGTAAAATTTGGCTTTGCAGGGGTAAACCTTATTTTCCTTATTAAGACATAGGTTGTGGGTACTCGTTAGAACCGCCTCATCGAGGCGATTCTAACATATTTAAACCCAACTTTTATACAGTAAAATTTGGCTTTGCAGGGGTAAACATTATTTTCCTTATTACTGCTCCAAGACATAGTTGTGGGTACTCGTGAGAACCGCCTCGGCAAGGCTACTCTAACATATATCTATAACATTTGTATCTCGGAGAATTTTTCTTGGCTATGTAATTTATACACGCATTTCCTATCAAACTGATCAGATCAATGCTTAGTTTTGAGGATTTCTACCGTTTAAATTATCGTTATAACGAGTGTGCCGTTATAACGAATGTCGGTATAAAGAGGGTTGACTGAGGACATAGCGGAAATAGATGCGCTCGACCAGGGTTAGCTCCGTTTGGTCAGGGGCAGTCGGTCAGTCGTTAACGCAAATTGTTGGGCTTGTTAAACGAAACGACGTTGTTGTAACGTTACACGACAGCAGCAGTCTTCCATCCCAACATTTAGGATATTACTACTGTCAGGCGCTGGTGCGGTGTCATGATCAGCCGACTAAGAGGCGAAATGTTTATTGCCTTTAAACGAACAACGAAACTCGCTGGTAGAGAGCGTTCTGAAGGCTGCGGTTATTGATCCAATTTTTATGCTCCCCGAAGGGAGAGCGTGTAATCGCCGCTTCGTCCGTCCATCCGTCCGTCCGACACACTTTTTATCTCTAAAAGTGTAAAAGGTAATTAAGCGAAACTCGATATACTGATATAGGGGGGCTATGAGGGGAAACGGAGAATACAAGAACCATAACCCTGCCAACAGTATTTACGGAGTTACTTCCCTTCTAAAATAGGACCCCGCACAGTATTTTGGGTGGCCTATAGTAATCACCTTGTCATTCAGTTTGTCATATCTAAACCAAAATTCTTAACCGGTCATTACTTTAAAAGTATTATTCATACTCGTTACACTCCTACTTACAAACACAAGACCTACATTCTGACAAAAGGCCAGAACTGAATTGCTTTTGTCCATGTGTTTGTCACGCATTAACCAAAAAACTTAACCTCGGTCATAATTGAAAAGTATTTGCCCTACGCCCATGAAACTTCACATACATATTAACTTAACCTCGGTCAAAACTTCAAAAGTATTTGCCCTACGCTCACGAAACGTCACATACATACCACCACAAGACCTACATTCTGACAAAGGGCCAGAACTATATTGCATTTGGGTGTGTGTCTGTTAGGTCAGAAATAAACAACTTGAACTCGGTAAACAATTAAAAGTATTTGCCCTGCTCTCACACACATACATACCATCACAAGACCTACATTCTGACGACAAAGGGTCGTAATTACTTATTTTCACTGAATTATCGCCCCTGTTTCAAAATAAATATCTCCTGTTGTTTCATAACCAGGGGTAATAAGGATTTCATCACACGCGAAATCCTTATGACAGTCTGCATTGAAAATCGCTTTCTATTTACAGGCCCTTGCAGGGAAGGGATCTTACATTTCTCCTTATTTCTCCTACGGTAAAGCACTACTGGAAACGGCTAAAGCGAAAGCTAAGGAGTGGTCAGTGTTATTTCTTCCCACCCGCAAGAACTCCACCACCGGATAGCGGCGACACCCCCATCAGATATAAGCTGAGTACGGGAGAGATGTATTCGATACCTAAGTCCGACTACAACCACAGACACCACTACAGTCACCACCACTACAACCACAGACACCACCACCCACCATCACAGCCACAACAACAGACACCACAACCATCACCACAGCCACCATCACAGCCACCACCACCCACCAACCACCACCACAGACACCACCACCACAGCCACCACCACCACCACAGCCACCACCACCCACCACCACAGCCACCACCACCACCACCACAGATACCACCACAGCCACCTCCACCAATACCCGGTGTCTCTCCTCTTAACTCGTTCGAGAATACAACTGGTCCCAAATGTTCGATTAGCGAAAATAGCTTTCTTTTTTCCGCATTATTTCTAATCGGATACGGCTAAGCTAGAAGCCCCTGTGGCGCAGTGGTTATGCTACTCGCCTTGTAAACCAGGGATCGCAGGATCGATCCCGGGCTTCTCCAGACGTTCGGATGAGTCTTTAAACCGAGGTCCCGTCTCCGTATGACCTTAGTTGTTGGTGGGACGTAAAACTAAAACTCACTCACTCGCTAAGCTAAGTGTTTCATCTCTCAGATATTCTGTTACAAAAGCGAGTAAGTCTTTGAACCACTTTTCGTAAAACTCAATATCTTTCAAATGCATGGGACTTTTCTCTCCGGGCCTGTCCAGGAACCGCGGTGCGAGGCGTACCGTCCACGCTGATAAACCCTATTGGTTTCATTAGGCGGCAGGGATTGAGATGTCATTTCATCCCAATGTCCGGTAAAGGTCTCGCACAACTGGAAGCAACGTCCCCAAAATGATCTATACGGCGTTCCGGGAAAAAAAGTTTTGTTTGTTCGATTTGAGGTTTCACGTCCCCGTCAACGCCGTAAAGATCATTTTGATGGGATGAAATGACATCTCAATCCCTGCCGCCTTATGAAACCAATAGGGTTTATCAGCGTGGACGGTACGCCTCGCACCGCGGTTCCTGGACAGGCCCGGAGAGAAAAGTCGTTATAACGGCACACTCGTTATAACGATAATTTAAACGGTAGAAATCCTCAAAACTAAGCATTGATCTGATCAGTTTGATAGGAAATGCGTGTATAAATTACATAGCCAAGAAAAATTCTCCGAGATACAAATGTTATAGATATATGTTAGAGTAGCCTTGCCGAGGCGGTTCTCACGAGTACCCACAACTATGTCTTGGAGCAGTAATAAGGAAAATAATGTTTACCCCTGCAAAGCCAAATTTTACTGTATAAAAGTTGGGTTTAAATATGTTAGAATCGCCTCGA
The DNA here is from genome assembly GCA_963580285.1 of Lucinisca nassula. Lineage (NCBI taxonomy): Eukaryota > Metazoa > Mollusca > Bivalvia > Lucinida > Lucinidae > Lucinisca > Lucinisca nassula. Next base: position 112,770,527 of record OY757025.1, on the reverse strand, counting down.
TGAGGCGGTTCTAACGAGTACCCACAACCTATGTCTTAATAAGGAAAATAAGGTTTACCCCTGCAAAGCCAAATTTTACTGTATAAAAGTTGGGTTTAAATATGTTAGAATCGCCTCGATGAGGCGGTTCTAACGAGTACCCACAACCTATGTCTTGGATCAGTAATAAGGAAAATAAGGTTTACCCCACTGCATACCCAAAGTTTATCTGGCTACGCCCCCACGATATCCGTATAAATTCCATAGCCGAGAAAGATTCTCCGAGATTCAAATGTTGTAGATATGTCCGGTAAAGGTCTCGCACAACTGGGAGCAACGCCCCCCAAAATGACCTATACGGCGTTGACGGGGACGTTAAACCTAAAATCAAACAAACCAAACTTTTTTTTTCCGGGACGCGGTCCATTCCTAGTTTCTCACATCAAATCGCGCTCTTCCAGCACCTTCCATTGTTTTCCGGTTTTCGAGGCGATAATCGTTTTGCGGGTGAGAGAATTAATTTCATCAATACTATACCGGGTAGTATCTCCCTAAATATTGGGATAGGAGCGCTCGAGCGAACGGGGTAGACCCCGATCACCCCGACCAGATCGGGGACGGCGAACTTCGCCAATCCGCGGGAACATCTTTCGCCTCAAAATTTAGGATACTTACGGCGTAATTACCGCGAGTTACGTCATTCGAACACTCGTCCGATATTTAGGGTAGTTTCGTCATCTAATCGTTCCGCTTACGTTTCACCGGAAGTTATACAAATGCTGCGCATGCGCAGTCCATGGCGCTCAAGTAATGCCCTTACTACTTAATTCTTTGCACAATGGAATATTTAGGCTGCATGATGCTTCCACGCAGAGCTGAATCCGGCCCGCACACTAACTAGTACTAGTAAATCGCTTAGAGGATCTAAGCCTGTCCAGGTACCGCGGTGCGAGGCAGACCGTCCATGCTAATAAACCATTTTGGTTTCATTGGGCGACAGGGCTTGAGATGTCATTTCATCTCAGTGTCGGGTAACAGTCCCACAAAATTGGAAGCAACGTCTCCAAAATGACCTTTACAGTGTTGACGGAGACGTTAAACCTCAAATCAAAAAGCTAGAAAGTTCGAATAAATCATAGCAACAAGTAAGGTGTTTTTTTTTTTTTTGAAACTGAAAGGATTGTTTTCCTTATTTCTCCATATAAACCTATATATGTTGTGGGTATTCATTAGAACCGCCTTGCCGAGGCGGCTCTAATCAATACCCAAAACATAGTTGTTGTTTTTTTATGAAGAATTGACAAAAACTACCCTTCTATCATCACAAAATACCCAACTTATCTGTTGCTATGGTAAATGATACCTGGGACGACATTGAAAGTGAGTCATGTTGGGTCAAAACATGATGTAATTATGACGTCACATCAACGCCATGATGCATATGGTACGCCACATCTACGTCTACGACGTTGGTTTGACGTTGCCCTAGCGACGTGTGCCTGCTGGGATGTCACTTGGTCATATTTCTTTGAAACTATGTGTACACTACAAATTCTTGCATCAGCCTTAACTACTTTTGTTCTAATTCATCTTTGCTAGGTTTAAATGTTGGTCATGTGGTCAAAAACTAGGTGACTTGATGAAAATTTGTTGAAACATTTTGGACTCTGTAGAGACAACATATTTTTTCAAGCTTCATGAATCTTTATTTGAGCATTTGTCTAGACGCTAGCGTCCGAGTCAGATCAAAAGCTTGGTCAGTAGATCAATTTCTTTCAATCCAATTTTGTCTGAAATCTAGGGGCCACCGTTATGAAACGTCATCAGAAATAAGGTCTTGATGATTTCTTGGTCATATTTGGTCATATTTGAATTTTGGTCATGTATGTTAAAAACTAGGTCACCAGGACACATTTCGCTTCCGGTCAAATACTTGCCGGCCTCGGTACATGTAGCTCAGTCGGTTGCGCGTCTGACTGGTGATAAGGAGGACGCCGGTTCGATACCTGCCGGAGTCGGCAACATTGTTTCGTGGAGATTGATCATGAAATCTGTTCTCCTTCCGCTGATTCAAGAAGGGCAGTTGTCAGTTTCTGGCGAAAGAATGTGCACTGTACTGGTTAACCGCTTACGTGTCCAGGAAAAGTGTGGGAAGGTAAACTGACCGGCTGAAAAATGACCTAAAATAGTGTTGAGTGGGCCGTTAAACTCCAATACAGTCAATCAATCAAATCGGTCCCCGCACGTCGGGGCTTGAAGATATAGATGGGCTGCATGATGCTTCCACGCAGAGCTGAAACCGACCGCACACGAGTACCGGTTAACTGCTTAGAGGATCTAAGCCTGCCCAGGCAAAGCGGTGCGAGTTGCACCGTCCTTGGCTATAACCCATATTGGTTTCATTGGGCGGCGGGGCTTGAGATGTCATATCATCTCAATGTTGGGTAAAAGTCCCACAAAATTGGAAGCAACGTCTCCAAAATAACCGTTGACGGGGACGTTAAACATAAAATCAAACGAAATCTTTGTTGAATTCAAATGCAAGGAAAATTCGGTTCAGTAGGTCAAATTTCTTGGTGTACCATCTAAAGGCCACAGTTTGGTTTGAGTTTCCATTAAACTTCACCAAAGCTGCCCATTAAACTTCTCCAGAATATTTGTCTTGATGATATAGAGGATCTTACATGAGTGTTCATGTTTTATCGAATTTATTAAACGAGTTGAGGAAAAGGGATAAAATGCGAGGCTTTGCCGAGCATTTTATCCCTTTTCCTCAACGAGTTTAATAAATTCGATAATACATGAGCACGAATGCAAGATTCTATTTATCAGATGACATTTAAAACGCATTTTATTCACGATTGTTTACAAAAATGTCAATATTCCGCCATTAGTAAACGCGACGTCGTTAAGTTCGTCGTACATGTAACGTTACGGGACGTATCTAGCTAATTTGCATATTTAATCCACTAGTGGATTATCGAAAATAATACATGACATTATTACACTCTCAGACGCGACGTCATATGATAAATGGCGATTATAGAATTTTGGCATCGATCTATCATAAGTTACTGGTAGTCGACATGACCGGTAAAGTTTGTTCGAAACCCAGGCAATGGTTATTGATAGCTGCACTATTCTTGTCGCAGTGACGTCAGAGTGTTGTGAAAAGAAGGTTTTCTGTAAAACATTGAGAAGCCTGAGTCTTGTAGTGGTTATGCTACTCGCATTGTAAACCAGCGATCGCAGGATCGATCCCGGACTTCTCCAGACTTTCTGATGAGTCTTTTCACCTTATTTGCATTATTTGCTGGTTCCTAGTCAGTGTTGGAAAAACAGGTAACCAGGCCCCTTGAAAGGTACCTGTTTATCCACTGTTGACAATGTGCAATTTGGGAGCCAGCAAATAATGCATATATGGTGAGTAAACCGAGGTCCCGTCTCCATATGACCTTAGCTGTTGGTGGGACGTAAAACTCAAACACTCACTCATTCTGTAAAACATGGACATGCAGGATTCGACATTGACTCGAGACCGATGTACATTGAAAAGCTGGTCGGGTCTAGTAAGGTCAGTGGCTGGCTGGTCCGAATGGTCCATTTGAAAATCTGGCACCACAGCAATTAAAATCCATGTTTTACAACTCATTTACCATAAAACGTGCTTCTCTGTCAGTAGTTTTACTTTTTATGTTTATCAATAATACTGAAATGGGCAGACAGGCCTAAGCAAACAGTGCAGACTCAGATCATAATGAGCAGTCTGATCTGGGTTTACACTGTTTGCCATTCCGTCTGCACATTTTGGACTCCGTGCTGGATCACGAAACAAATTCGTTAAAAGTTAGCTCTTATCTTGCTGTTCACGACAACCCCTATCTTTGCAAACAGTGTAGATCCAGATCAGATGGCTTCTGAAGAAGCCATCTGATCAGGATCTACACTGTTTGGCATTCAGTTTATGAATTTGTAGCAATAAATTACATCAAGTAATTTGATTGGTTGATAGACAGAAATGGGGGTGGCTTAAATGAATATTCAGCAAGATAAGGGTTAAAGAGAATTACAGTAAGTCCACAAGGTGTCAGATATTTTAGGATTTTTTTAGGTAACAGAAATACGTAACCATCTAATGTACAGTCGAACTTCAATGGCTCGAATACCTTTGGGACCATGAAAATCTGTTCGAGACTGGGGTAGTTCGAGTCGCTGAGGTTACTGTTAGGAGGCAAACGAGATACTTTTAGACATCTTTTCGGTGTTGTATAATAAAAATGTATGCTGTGTGTACTCATTAGAATCGCCTCATTGAGGCGATTCTAATGAGTACACACAGCATATATTTACAAGGTAAAAGACTAAAATCTCCTTAATTATCCCCCTCTATTTCTGATGTTGAGGATTTCGCTAGGGACTCAAGAATGGGTTCGACGCATCCATGGTAAACGAGCCATCGGTGTTCGAGCAGTCGAAGTTCTACTGTATCTCTTTAGTATGATTTTAGGTTCAGTTTAACTTAGATCAGGTCCAGTGCATCCCAAGAGTCAGCCCCACGCCCGTTGGGGCTTGAAGAAATAATGGGCTGCATATAATGCTTCCACGCAGAGCTGAAACGGACCGCACACGAGTACTGGTAAACCGCTTAGAGAATCTAAGCCTGCCCAGGTAAAGCGGTGCGAGTCGGCTCGTCCATGCTTATAAACCCTATTGGTTTCATTGGGCGACAGGGCTTGAGATGTCATTTTATCTCAACCAAAGTCCCACAAAATTGGAAGCAACGTCTCCAAAATGACCTTTACAGTGTTGACGGGGGACGTTAAACTGTTTGAATAAATTACAGTAATTTAAGGTCTAAGTCTCCGTTCAAAACAATTTTCCAAACCAGCTCTCAGAGACAAGCAACATTGGGGCATGGTATAAAATTGGCCCGTTCTTTTCATTGAAGAAAGTGTAGCGTTTCTTTTTCTCTTGTCTGTAGTCACACTGTGGAATATCCTTTTATCATATGACGTCGCGTCCGAGAATGTAATAACGCCATGCATTATTTTCGATAATCCACTAGTGGATTAAATATGCAAATTAGCTAGATACATCCCGTAACGTTACATGTACGACGTCCTTAACCCTTAACGACGTCGCGTTTACTAACGGCGGAATATTGACATTTTTGTAAACAATCGTGAATAAAATGCGCTTTAAATGTCATATGATAAATAGAATCTTGCATTCGTGCCCATGTATTATTGAATTTATTAAACTTGTTGAGGAAAAGGAATAAAATCCTCGGCAAAGCCTCTCATTTTATCCCTTTTCCTCAACTCGTTTAATAAATTCAATAATACATGATCAATCATGTAAGATCCTCTATTTATTTATCTGTCTTTAGATAGCCCGGAAGCTATAGAGTGCACGTGCGATCAACGAAGACAGCTTAGACTCCATACTGGTGGGTCGATTGTCTCTGAGAGTAGGCTAGGAATATAAGAATCTGATATGGGGTTCTGTTGTAGATGAGAGTTTCCAACCCGAGGGATGACCGTGCTGAGCAGGACCGAGGCTATGCCGAGGTTCCGCTCAGCACGGTCATCCCGAGGGTTGGAAACGCCCATCTACAACAGAACCCCATATTGGATTCTTTTTCTTGCACAACACCTCCGGTTAGTTTTGACAGCTTGCACATGTATATTGTTTACAAAATAAAAGTAGTGCGGAAGTAGTTCCGGCAGTCGAATAGAATTGAAGCGCATTTATGTTAGTTGCCTGGGTCGGAACACCAGGGTCAGAACATAAATTTCTATCCCAGGGTAAAATCACGGATTTCCTTGTCTGGTGTGCAAGAAAATGATAATAAACGGTCACTTTAACGTTTAAGTACCCTTAAACCGTTACTTTCCTGTACGCTAAGCAAACAATGTAGATCCTGATCAGACGCTGCATTCTGCATAGTCTAACCCTTAACTTCTTGAATTATAAACAAATAGTGTAGACCGTGATCAGAGGCCACGTTAACCCGAATCTGATAAGGGTCTACACTGTTTACCAAGCCCAACCCATGACTCGAACTCAGATTCTGCAACACGATGACATCACTGCGATAGAATTTAAGCTGCTCTTTTCAATAAATAAGTTACTTGGATTTTCTGCAAATCAGTGATAGTCACGTGGACATTAGTACTGAAGAGCTATATGTACTAATGTTTTATAACCTTGATAAATAATCTACCAAAAACACTTTGTTTTTTAGACTTTGTCGTTTATGGGCGAATGCTTTGGCAATATTTCAGTTTATCATATGACGTCGGGTATGAGGGTGTAATAACGCCATGTTATATTTTCGATAATCCACTAGTGGTTTAAATATGTAAATTAGCTACATACGTCCCGTAACGTTGCATGTACAACGTCCTTAACGACGTCGCGTTTACTAATGGCGGAATATTGACATTTTTGTTAGACAGTTGTGAATAAAATGCGTTTTAAATGTCATATGATAAACAGAATCTTGCATTCGTGCTCATGTATTATTGAATTTATTAAACTCGTTGAGGAAATGGGATAAATGCTCGGCAAAGCCTCGCATTTTATCCCCTTTCTTTAACTCGTTCAATAAATTCAATAATACATGAACACTCATGTAAGATCCTCTATATCAACAATTTATTAAACTCGTTGAGGCAAAGCCTCGCATTTTATCCTTTTCCTCATCTCGTTTAATAAATTCAATAATACATGAGCACTTATGTAGGATCCTCTATATAAACATTGATAAATAATCTACCAAAAAACGTTTTTTAGACTTTGTCGTTTATGGGCTAAAATGAATGCTTTGGCAATATTTCAGTTTAGTACACCGGCTAAAACTCTAGTACACGGGGATGGCGGTCTGCTATGACGACGATTTCCACATTCGTGTGCGGAAGCACCTGCAACAGAAATTCCGAGATTCAGTGATACCCTCACATCTTATTCCATACTTGGAATGTCTTACTATGGTCGATGAGGTAAGATTTTGTTTGTTTGGAGTTTTACGGTCCAGACAACAGTATTTGGGTCATGTCAAGCCGGTCAGTTTACCTAACCACACTTCCTGGACAGGCTTTTATATATCAAAGCTGTTCACCAGCACAGTTCACAAATCTGACAACCGCCCGTCTTGAATCAGCGGAGGGAGAGGTAGAAAAGATTTAACTCGCGATCCCCTGATCACCAGTCGAACGCGCGCACGACTGAGCTACCCTGGTGATCGGCTGAGGCAAAGTGTCCAATGCAGTTGTATAGGATGGTGAGACCCTGGCTGTGTTTTGAATATTCTTACCTGATGTGCAAGAATATAAAAATCTTTAATAGGTTGGTTGGGTGGATAGAAAGTTCCGTCCCTCGGGATCATTGTTCGGCATCACTCGGCAATTTTAGGCTGAGTGATGGCGGACAGTGATCCCAAAGGGACGGATTTTTTCTATCTTTTTTCATTCTGGTCCATGTCAGATTCCTTTTCTTACATACATTTCATTTCTGAGGGTGGATTTGTATGTCCCCGGTACCGATAGCGAGGACATATATATTATTTTTTGTTGTTGGTTTGTTGATTTGCTGGACAACTTAAACATTGGTTACAAGTTTTGAACCTTTGAGATAGAGCCTTCATATTTGGCATGAAGATTCCTTGTGACAAATGCTTCCGATTCATACAGAAATTTTGACCTTGACCTGTGACCTAGTTTGAAAAATACATATGACATGTATTTTTCTTTTGACAAGGTCTTCCCACTCATACAAAAAATTTTGACATTGACCTTGTCATGTAACCATATTTTGAAGAAAAAAAAAAAAAAAAAAGCAAAAACATTTGTCATAACTTTTGAACCGTTTGAGATAGAGCCTTCATATTTATCATATAGGTTTCCTCTGACAAGGGCTTCCCATTCTAGACTTAGTTAGACTTTTAGGATCCCAGGTGCAGTGGCCATTTTTACTGTAACGCCTACATTTATCAAAGAATTTTATGTAACTTTACACAGATGTTGATAATATCTCAAGCAAGTTTGACTTTCAGGGTCAAGGTCACTGTGGCTAATTTATAGAAAAAAATCTTAGACTTATAGCTCTAGCGCCTATATTTATTGATGGATTTTAATGTAGCTTTACACTAATGTATGGTATGATAATATATGACTTCGACTTTCGGGGTCCTGACATTAAGTCAAGATCACTTTGGTTGTTTTAAGAAAACCTTTATCATGGCTGTAGCTAGCACCTAGAGTCATCAATGGAATTTTATGTAACTTCACACAAATGCTAGGTATGATAATATTCTCAATCAAGATCAACATTCAGGGTTCTGGGCTGAAGGTCAAGGCCACTGTAGCTTTAATTTTAGTAAAACCTTGTTATGGCTTATTGATCGATTTTGCTCAAATGAACAAGATAGCCCCAGAGCTAAAAATACTCAAACCCTAAAATGATCTGGACATGTTCCTCCTCGGGTCACTGTCAATCAAAGTTGCTCAAACACTCCACTCCACTCCATCTTACTATATATTACCTTTCATTTCATTACGAAATCACGCCTATACAAATACGTTGCCACCTTTATCGCCGAAAAAATGAAGATTTTAGGATGAAAAAAAAAACACGATATTTTTCTTATTTCTGCTCAAAATATAGATTGTGGGTACTCGTTAGAACCGCCTCATCGAGGCGGTTCTAACGAGTACCCACAATCTATATTTTAGAGCAGAAATAAGAACAATTTACTATATAAAAGTGGGGTTCGAGGGGGTCAAAATTATATAGGCGTGTTTTTGTGATGTCATTTATACGGTATGGATTAGGTGAGCGACCCATGCCTTTTTTATGGCAATTTAAAGGCGCGTTCACCAAGCCAAGATTTACATACGTGCAGATCTTTTTTAATTCAGACCCTATGTAAAGGATACACAGGTACCTGAGCAAATTATTAAAACCAACCATGAGTATATTTACATGCGTTCACCAGTATTTTAATGCCAGGTGTATTTCTTAATTTAAATCAGTCATTTCTTGAATTTTGTTGAGTCAAGATGTCAAGTTATATCTTTCTACGGCGGCAAAATAGCAAGAAACTCCTACAAAGAGTTCTTGTAGGGCTCACTTTGGGGCTTTCTAGAGAGAAGGAGGTGCTGAAAAGACCAAAAACATCTGACTGGTGGGACAGAATTGTTTTGGATAATTTCACAGACGCACAGTGGGTGGAGAACTTTCGCATGAGTAAAGAAACTTTTGAATTTCTTTGCTCAAAATTAGAGCGGATGTAAACTTCAACATTTGTTTGACTCTGGTGACATACGCGCATACCCACATACGCATGCACAGTCGTAACATCACGGCGAAACACTGTATGCCCCACTCCTGTCAAGGCAGGCAGGGGACTAGCATAAAAAAGACATCTACATTCTATTAGAAACAACCCTCTCCAGACCCATTCAACTCCACTACATTAATACATATCTCCACCCAACCCTCCACCCCCGCCCATTGGGGCTTGAAGAAATAGATTGGGCTGCACGATGCTTCCACGCAGAGTTGATACCGACTGCACATTAGTACTGGTTATCTGCTTAGAAGGTCTAAGCCTGCCCAGGAAAACTGCTGCGAGTCAGCCCGTCCATGCTTATAAACTCGATTGGTTTCATTGGGCGGCAGGGATTGAGATGTCATTTCATCTCAATGTCGGGTAAAAGTCCCACAAAATTGGAAGCAATGTCTTCAAAATGACCTAAATAGTGTTGACAGGGACGTTAAACCTCAAATCAAACAAATCCACCCAACCCTTACCTACACTACCACAAACCATCCAAAAACACACACCCCAAGTCAGTCTCTAGTCTTCTCCTATCCCTCTCAACCCCATTTCAACCCACCCTACCCTATCACCAGTATCATGCTAATTGAAATATCCCCACCCAGTAAACAAAAAAACAAATACACAGGTACCTGTGCAAATAAAATTGCGTTCACCAGGCCATAAATACATAGGGTTTGTAGATCTAGACCCTGTGTAAATACGTTTGCACTTGGTCAGAACCAGGTGTATCTTTTTGACCTATGTATCCATTACTCAGGTACCTGTGCAAATAAAGGCGCGTTCACCAACGCCACAATACATAGGGTTTGTAGATCCAGACCCTAAGTATTGGATACACACGTGTGTATAATGGCGTTGGTGAACGCGCCTTTAGAAATAGATCAGCTCTAGCTGTGATTTATTGAGTGATATTACACTGTTTGGAGGTTTGCTGCATGTACATCAATTCACGATTGCGTAGCGCGAGTGCGCGCGAGGGGTTTGTCTACCCATTACGCAAACACGCCCATACAACTACATTGCCACCTTTATCACAGGCACTTGGCCCGTTGATTTGTCCGAAAAACGTGTGGAATGTGATTAAAGTCAAAATATGAGTAAAAAAACAAACTTTTTATGCCCCCGCATCATATGATGCCGGGGGCATATAGTTTTTGGGTTTTCCGTACGTGCGTACGTGCGTACATGTGTACGTCCGTCTGTACGTGTGTGTGTACGTACGTACGTACGTACGTGATCCTGTAACCTCAGGTTAAAGTTTTTGTAACAGGTAGAGCCTGAACTTTTAGAACTCATATTTTCCTAACCTTTTGATGGAACTGGTTCATCTTTGGTATGATGATAGATATAGGTCCAAAGTTTTATTAAGCAATACCCCCACCCATGCCTGTGACCTCAAGGTCAAGGTCACAGACTTAGAAATTTTCAATGTTAAAGACACAGGTTAAGGTTTTTGTAACAGGTAGACTTGAACATTTTAGAACTCATATTTTCCAAACCATTTGATGGAATTAGTTCATATTTGGTATGATTATAGATATAGGTCCAAAGTTTTATTCAGCGATACCCCCACCCATGCCCATGGCCTCAAGGTCAAGGTCATGGACTTAGAAATTTTCCATGTTAAAGACTCCAGTTAAGGTATTTGTACCTGGTAGAACCTGAACTTTTTCTGATGGCTTTGGTTCATATGATGATAGATATAGGTACAAAGTTTTATTCAGCAATACCCCCACCCATGCCTATGACCTCAAGGTCACGGTCACAGGCTTAGACAATTTTAATGTGAAAGATTTTAAAGAGCTCCAGTTTTCCAAACTATATCATGGATTTGGCTTATGTATGCTATGATGATAGATACAGGTCCAAATGTTTATTTGGCAATACCCCCACTCATGCCTATGGCTTCAAGGTCAAGGTCACACACTTAGAAATTTTTAATTAGATATTTTAAGAGTTGATATTTTCCAAATTGTGCGATGGATTGAGTTGATATTGGGTATGATGTTAGATACCTGTCCATTTTATTCACCTATACCCCCACCCATGCCCATGAGCTCAAGGTCAAGGTCACAGACTTAAAAATTTTTAATTATCCCCTCGCACAACATAGCTCTAGCGTCTATATTTCTTCACTGATTTCAATATAACTTCACACAAATGTTCCTTATGACAATATCTCAAGCGAGTTTGACTTTCAAGGTCATGACCTCAAGGTCAAGGTCACTGTGGCTATTTTTAGAAAAACTTTGTCATCGCTCTAGCGCTTACATTTCTTCACCGATTTCAATATAACTTCACACAAATGTTCCTTATGACAATATCTCGAGCCATTTCGACTTTCAAGGTCAAGGTCACTGTGGCTATTTTTAGAAAAACTTTGTCATAGCTCTAGCGCCTGCATTTCTTCACTGGTTTCAAAATAACTTCACACAAATGTTCCTTATGACAATACCTCGAATGAGTTTGACTTTCAAGGTCAAGGTCACTGTGGCTATTTTTAGAAAAACTTTGTCATTGCTCTAGCGCTTACATTTTTTCACCAATTTCAATATTACTTCACACAAATGTTCCTTATGACAATATCTCTAGCAAGTTCCACTTTCAAGGTCAAGGTCACTGTGGCTATTTTTAGAAAAACTTTGTCATCGCTCTAGCACTTACATTTCTTCACCGATTTCAATATAACTTCACACAAATGTTCCTTATGACAATATCTCGAGCAATTTCGACTTTCAAGGTCAAGGTCACTGTGTCCATTTTTAGAAAACTTTTGTCATCGCTCTAGCGACTACATTTCTTCACTGATTTCAATAAAACTTCACACAAATGTTCCTTATGACAATACCTCGAGCAAGTTCGACTTTCAAGGTCAAGGTCACTGTGGCTATTTTTAGAAAAACTTTGTCATTGCTCTAGCGCTTACATTTTTTCACCAATTTCAATATAACTTCTCACAAATGTTCCTGATGACAAGGTCACACACTTAGAAAATTTTGTTGCAACATTGATTTTCGGGATGAGGCGGGGCCCTTGGCGGGGGCATCTGTGTCGTCTGGACACATTTCTAGTTTCATACTGGTATAGAAAGCTAGACTTTCTATACCAGTGTGAATTTTTTTTTTTACTCATATTTTGTCATTTTACCTATTCCACAAGTTTTTCGGACAAATCAACGGGCCAAGCGCCTGTGACCTTTATCGCCGAAAAAATGAAAAGTTTATGATGAAAAATTGTGATATTTTTCTTATTTCTGCTCAAAATATAGATTATGGGCACTCGTTAGAACCGCCTCATCGAGGCGGTTCTCGAGTACCCACAATCTATTTTTTAGAGCAGAAATAAGAAAAATAAGGTATACCCCCGGAAACCTCATGCAGTTTACTATATAAAAGTGGGGTTCAAGGGGGTCAAAATTATATAGGCGTGTTTTCATGATGTACAACTGACCGTCAGGCAGTGCTATATTACTCAATAAATCACGGCACTATAGAGCTGATCACAGCCCCCGCCCATCGGGGCTTGAAGAAATACATGTGCTGCATGATGCAATTAACCCACAGCTCCCATCAGAGACACCAAAGGGAAAGAAACACAAACACGAAACAACAGAACCTAATGGACACATCAATAGCGGAAAGCCGAAAGGACAGTATGGCCAATTGGCTATCCAAAGCAAAATAATATAAGCGATACAAACACTCAAAGACAAGCCATGACAAAAATAAACCGCGACAGAAGAACCGCCTTGGAACGGTCCGTTAAACGAATTCCACGGGGGTGGGGACTTAAATCGATTTTACGTGACCACATTCCTCGCCCTTACTTCCGTTGTGATTTAGACACATTCTTTGTTGAGCCCACATGAAGGCCTCCTAACTCATCAGTGCAACATCTCCGTGAACACCAAAAATCAAACAAGCACAGAGATGAAACAACTGTGAGGACTCCACAGCAAGAAAAAAAAACTGAATTGGTGGAGCAAATGTAAACCAACAATTAGACTCCGATAGGCTCGACCAGAGACAGAGCACCATGCACCAACCAACATTACATATAATTAGATCTCTCTAATTCTCAGTGAGCCGTTACGCTGGAACCGCCATAGAATCAGAGGCCTGACCCACCGGCGTGCAATTAAAGAGGGAAGAAAAGTTGTCAACCGTGACTGGGTTAACTACCGTGCATGCAGTCTGTCGTATAACATTTATGTTGTACCCAATCTTTTTATAGCGAAGAATGATTTTACGAAATTGGGTGCTGAAGTCATTGCGGTTATATATATTTCTTAATTTATATTCTAAGTCACCATAAAATTCGGGTTCCGATAGAACTTGTCGCAGAAGAGATTTAAGTCCAATATTGAATTTTGAAATTAAATCAGAATGACGTCTATAAATTTTGAAAAGGCTTTGCATAGTTTATGGTACCGATAACCCTGATTAAGAAATTTAGCAGTTAATAATTTATTACGAGTGTTGAAGTCAGTTACATGACTACACACTGTGGCAAATCGAATTAATTGTGAAATATAACTGCGCACGAGGAACATCACCATCCAAAAAGGGAAAATTTACAATCTCAAAATCAAAATCATCGCGTTTATCATAAATTTTGCAAGAAACAAAACCATCTATAGATAGATGTAAATCCAAAAATGGAGCCTCGGTAGCCTGCCCAGGCAAAGCGGTGCGAGTCGGTCCGGCCATGCTTAAAACAACATATTGGTTTCATTGGGCGACAGGGCTTGAGGTGTCATCTCATCTCAGTGTCGAGTAAACGTCCCAAAAAATTGGAAGCAACGTCTCCAAAATGACCTATACAGTGTTGACGGGGACGTTAAGCCTCAAACAAAGCAAACAAACAAACTAGAGCTGATCTTTTTCGCTTCTAACACACTAAAAGTCGACGAAAATGCTTTGATTACTTCAGATTCTCCATATCTTCCGCCATTGTTTAAAGGAATCCTGCGAATATAACTGACTGTAATACATGCGTTTACCTGTTTTCATAAGACATTTGATACAAGAAAACGACATCACTTGTGTCTTTTAATTTTGGATGGCCATATGGCCATTTTGTGGGAAAGTAAATGTCCTTATGGCCTTCCTTTGTTTAGGTTTCCATTATGGTCTGGTCGCTTAATGTTTGTATTTCTTTCCCTTTGGTGTCTTTTATGGGTGGAGTAAGTTAATTGTATCAATTCCTGATCTTTGTTTTACTCCTACATTACACTATCTAACGTCAAGGTAACAATGATTGATGTCGTGAAACGCCATGGATAAAAGGCGGCTCTTCGCGTCTTGATGTCGTGAAACGCCATGGATAAAAGGCGGCTCTTCGCGTCGCACTCTTCCGCCCAGTGATTTATCACTCAGTAATTACGTTTCCAGTGCAAAGTCTAATGTAAACCTATAGAAAACAATGTAGTTCATAATACCATCAGCGCATCGAATCACATGATTTTCAGTGACATCAAGTGACGTCAGTCTAAACCAAGGTTCTCTACGGGCGTTGGTGACGTCAAAACTGTTTTGCTCTTTGTAGCAAAAACAGCGTGTGAGTGGTTTTTTTTTTCAGTTTAAAACGTTTGCTCTACAAGCATTTTTTTCGCCCAGTGATGAGAGACAAAAAGAATGTAAATATAAGAAATAAACTTAATTTTTCCGCTTTTCTTGAAAGTATGAACGACAGCCGGTCGCTAGCAAAGTTTATATGAACCACAAGGGGGCTCATTTACTTTGCACGCGACCCACTGCGTCGTTACTTTCATGGACAGCAGAAATATAAAATTCATTTCTTAAATATATCACTTGATTTTACTATAGCCTATATAGGATTAATAACTTTTCATTCACTGAGAAAGACAATGTAAAACCTTTTCCTGTCTTTTAGGAGAGGGTACTTGCAAAAGAAAAGCAGTATGGTGTAACTTTAGCAGCAGACGAACTGTTTGACTTGCTCATTCGTCGGCCTAACTGGACAGAAGACTTGAAATGTGCCCTGAAGCAACCAAATGTTGGACTTGAACTGCTTGCAGTTGAGATTGAAAACTTGCAATGTAAGTGATAATGGAGTCACGTCGTGTGATAACACATTTTCTTGCACACCAGACAAGGAAATCCGTGGTTTTACCCTGGGATAGAAATTTATGTTCTGACCCTGGTGTTCCGACCCAGGCAACTAACAAATGCGCCTCAGTTCTATTCAACTGCCGGAACTACTTCCGCACTACGTTTATTTTGTAAACAATATACATGTGCGCCTAGGGATGACCGTGCTGAGCGGAACCTCGGCGTAGCCTCGGTTCCGCTCAGCACGGTCATCCCTCGGGTTGGAAACGCTCATCTACAACAGAACCCCATATCAGATTCTTATATTGCCACCCGTCTTGCTACGTAATCTTAACTCATAAAATCCCAAATCACGATAATTGTCTTCTGCTTTGACTTCTGCCAGTTACTTTAAAAGTCGTTTTTTCAAACAGTGTGGACCCAGATCAGAGTGCTCCTCTAGGATCATTCTGGTCTGGTTCCACACTGTTTGCCTGTATAAGAAAATATTTCTAAAAAGTTTGCAAGAAGATTCAGCAGACGACGTAAGCAGACGACATTTCCAGATGTTTTTTTCTCGGCACCTTAACCCATTTTGTACCGGAAACCCATAAAGGGGTACATTGGCAAACAGAGCAGACCCAGATCAGGCGTCTGATCAGGGCCTACACTGTTTGCGAAAATTTAGGCCATTTTCCGAAAACACACCCTGACACCCCTAAATTTTGAAATGGACTCCTGCTATATATAAGGATGATGATTCCATTTGGTAAAAAGGGTTAAGGGTTAAGACGTTTCTAAGACAGCTTGTATGGATCTGCACATAGGCTCCATAAACTTTCAGCTTTGTGTCATGTCTGATTCCACCTCCATCCCAGTCACATAGTTAGCCAAATAAAAGGCTGGACTGGCAGAAGAACATATAAGCATTTGTATGGAATTGGATAAAACCCATTATCACATATTCATTACAGTATTTAACACGATAACCAATGTTTTGCAAGTGTGATAATGCTTGTTTCCATTTCCGGTTATCAGCCCGCCCGGTCTGATAACCGGAAACAGTGTATTTTGAACGGACAGCGGTTATCAGCCCACCCATGACGTTATTGTGACGTTGCCAATTACATGACGTAACGCGAATAGTTAGGCGTGACGTTACGCGCTTTTTTGCTTGAATCACGCTTTTTATCACATTTTTTTTTTCAATTTATGAACGTCAAACACAGTAAGAATAGGATCTGAATATGTGATAAACAAATTATAACATGGGGTTTTGGTTATCGCCCTCTGTATCAACCTCGACCATTATCTGCCCTCAGGCTAAAGCCTTCGGGCAGATAATGGGGTCTCGGGTTGATACATCGGGCGATAACCAAAATCCCATGTGATAATCTCTAATTATATTCAACTTTAGTTGGGTATTTGTAGGGTGACTGGGTATCTTTCCGGTCCCCGCCCATCGGGGCATGAAGAAATAGATGGGCTGCATGATGCTTCCACGCAGAGCTGTAACCGACCGCACACGAGCACTGACCAGGCAAAGCGGTGTGAGTCGGGCCGTCCATGTTTATAAACCCTATTGGTTTCTTTGGGCGACATGGCTTGAGATGTCAATTCATCTCAGTGTCGGGTAAAAGTCCCACAGTCTCCAAAATGACATATACCGTGTTGATGGGGACGTTAAACCTCAAATCAAACAAACAAGACTGGGTAATGACCCAACTCAGTGAATGGCCAAATATGACCGACTCAGTACAAGAAGACAGATAGATAGATAGATAGATAGATAGATAGATAGATGGATGGATATGGATGGATGGATGGATGGATGGATGGATGGATGGATGGATGATGGATGGATGGATGGATGGATGGATGGATGGATGGATAGATAGATAGATAGATATATAGATAGATAGATAGATAGATAAATAGGGTATCCCCTGTTCGGTTTACCACTTTCTCATAATGTATTGGATAATATACATTTGTGCATATTATTTAACCCTTGTCCTGCTGACTATTTAAATATGCCACGCCCACTACTGATTCTCAACCAATCAGATAACTTGATGCAAATTATTGCAACAAATACACAATCTGAATGATGAACAATGTAGATCCTGATCAGATGGCTTCTTCAGAAGCCATCTGATCTGGATCTACAGCGTTTCAAGGATAAGACATACAGGGCTCAGCAGGACAAGGGTTAAGCTAGCCGTACAACTTAACAGATCCACAATGAGCTGCACTTATACGGTCTGTACACCCCTTATTGTCTGTAAAAAGAAAGCACCTCAAAGTCGAGAATAACGTATGACAACCATGCGAGGTTTTTTTGCAGAACAGGAAGTTTTGTGACCCTTCAACTGTTTTTTTCATTGGGTATTCTTTCAATTTAAATTGGGTATTTACGCAAATACCCTGCTGATCTGTTCGTGTGACTTAAGACCTTCAATCGATTACAGCTCTACTCAGACAACATAAGCGTGAATGTATGGCATAATTTTGTGAAGTTTTCGTAGCTTCTCCTTTTGGACTTCGTCTTTTGACACTTTGCTCTAAAACTCTGTTTATACCGCAATCAGGCATTCTAGGAACCTAATAAAGGGGGTCGAATAATTGCACGCTATAATCAGTAGTGACCTATAATACCTGCTACTGACCTTTAATACCGGCCCCGATAGCTCAGTTGGTAGAGTGTCCGCTCCGGGGAACGGGAGGTCACGGGTTCGATCCCGGGCCGCGACATACCAAAGTCGTTAAAAATGGTACTAGCTGCTCATCGCTTGGCACTCAGATTTACGGGGTAGAGCTAGGACTGGTCGACCCAGTGTCAGGATAATGTGACTGGGTGTGGTATCATGTAATGTGTCTGGGACATGATACTTCAGTGAGGCAGCACTATAAAAGTGAGCATTGAGCTCCCTGTCGCAACCAGACACCGTCGTGATATGACTGATAAATTGTTGAAAGCGACGTTAAACCCGAATTCACACACACATACATACTGACCTTTAATACGTGTAGGAACCGTTTATAGACCGGATCTACTTTTCAGGTTCCTAATTCGCAAATGCAAACAATAACATGCAACCTTTTATACACGGGAAAACAACCAAACAACAAGTTATAATCTCTGCAATATTTATTTAATCAGATTTTCAGAATGTTAAGCTAAATTCTTACCTTCTCGGGCTTTCCTGGTTTGAACGGTCCGTTGGATCAATTGCGCACTGCTGCTGCGGTTGCGTCTCAACCTCGAAAATAATTTCTAAAGCTGAAATAAACTAATAATTTGCAGATGTTAAGCGCTGAAAAACTTTTATTCGAACGTCCATGTTGTTTCCAACCTCTCTGTGGCGCGGTGACGTCAGAAACATAGCAATGTACGTCACGTCACGAAATGGTATGGAACAGTATTAAGGTAAAAACTCAATTATGCAATGTGCAATTACAATATGAATTGTTGAAACCGCACTTTGCATTATGAACCTTTCCATATCTTTCTACTTTATTCGAATATGCAACATGCACATTCTAATTTGAGACCTTTGTATTTAAATATGGCATTTGGACGTCCTATTTTGCATTATTCAGTTTCGATTCTGCTGTGGTTAGACGGGGTACCAGTCATTGAGGTGACGGTAACGTTCGGTAATGTCCGTGGATTTGCCGTATTTTTTCCGATGACAAGCGTCCGTTTGAGAAGATCGCATTCGCTTTTCCAGGGGCCAAATTCAAGCCAGCAGCGATAAATTTTATCCAGCTATTCAATAATTCGGTTATTTACAATAATGTGTACGTTTGCATCTTTAAAATAAATTTTACAGCGCGGTTCCTTATTTATGAGAAACAGGATTTTTATTTAAAAGTTAATACTTGTTTGACGAAGGGGAAAATACTCTATCGTTGAACATTTACTAAATTACCATGAGGGATTAGTCTGTGCCGAATCCGTGGATTTGAAATGAGCAATTATTGTTAAAATTGATTAATTCATACAATTTTCATAAATCTGATCCTTCTGAGGTGTTACTTATAAAGATATTATTTACTAATTGCAACCTCACTCAAAACTCAAATGTTTGGATATTATAGAAGTATGTATATGTCCGCACAGCGTAGCGCCAAGCGGTGGAAGGCGTTTTCTTTGCCATGTCAGGGGTGGAGGCAGAGAATAATGGAAGCCAGAACTGATAATGTATGTTAGCTTTTTTCCTCGGCCAGACATTCGAAAACAGGGCTGTTCTCTGACGCATTTGGCAGTCGAAATTGGCAACACGTCATCACATACAAGAGCCCGTCTTTGGTCTGATTCCTGCACTCAAAATTCTAAAATCGCTATAGAACTGTGTTTCTTAGGACAAACGCTGTACCTTGGGTGCGATTTGTGCCTTCCTCCAATTAAGAGTTCAGTATATTCCCATTGGTCAGCTGACACCTGTCGAATTGACAAGTGCCAGCACATTGGAGGCCCTGGGAAGAGCAATTCGTAAACTAATCCCATTTAGCGAGATGGGGGTAGCCCCTAAGTGCCTTTAGCGCCCGGTTACCTTACAAAATCTATCAAGTCAATCGCCGAGCGGTGGGGTAACCCTTATGTGCTTATGACGCCCGTTTACCTTCAAAACCAGTTTGTCTCTCTGTTCACCGGCAACGGGGATTCGTTCCCTGGGACCTCACCAGCTGACCACACGGGGAATTTGGAAAACAACAACTAGTTCCCCAATTCCCATTGTAATTCTGATGTAAATACTTCATCCATTAACATGAACAGTACTTACTCATTCTCAGCCCCGACCCACAACCATAGAAACGCACCTGTGGTCACAATGACAGCTGTCCTATTCATATGTCCGTCTGTCTGTCTTCATAAGTTAGACTGGGGCAGGATAGCTTTCATCCAACAGAATCACAACGCGAAAATATTAGCTGGTCGTCTGTCAGTTCGTCCGTCCGTCCGTCTGTCTTCAGCCAGCAAAACCTTGCTGAGCTAGTGTCGCGACTGTCTTAACCAGCCTACTACATATTTCTTCAAGTTCTACATGTAACGATTTGGCAAATGGAGTGGCTGAATCCAAACCATTTTGTACTTACATGTATTTCCATGTATTAGGTCTACACCAAAGTTTTTTTTTCTTCTTGTTTTATTACAGTTAGACCGCGTACAGCGTACCCAGGTTTACCTGGCGGAACTTAACGACATTATCTATTTATTTATTCATTTATTTACTTATTATTAAAGTTTACAGAATCCAGAAAAAAAAAATGTTTTTGATGCATTAGATTTGTACATTTTACCGCCGAAAAATACAACAACAAAAATTGAAAGATGAAAAGTCGTGATGATATTTTTCTGACTGTTGCTTAAAATATACATGTTGGGTACACGTTAGAAGCGCCTCTTCGATCACATTTTAACGAGTACCCACAATCTATATTTTGGAGTAGAAATGAGAAAAATAATGTTTACTCCTGTCAATCCCAGTTTTACCCTATAAAAGTGGGGATCAAGTGTGTGTGTGTGTGTGTGTTGGGGGGGGGGTAAGAATTATAAAGATGTTATTTTATGGTGGGATGCGCTTGGTATGTGAGTGCGTTTTTAGTTTTACGTCTCGACAACAGCTAAGGTCATACGGAGATGGGACCTGGGTTTAAAGACTCATCCGAAATTCTGGAGAAGCCGGGGTCGATCCTGCGATCCCTGGTTAATGAGGCGAGTAGCATAACCACTACACCACAGAGGCTTCCAGCGCTTGATATGTTACATTGTTGCAGGTGCGGGTTTTCCACCTGCACTCCGGTATGAAAGAATTTGCTGCGCGTTGTGTTTTTCTCAAACAAGAGGGCCATGGTGGCCCTGGATCGCTCACCTGACCCATATGATAGAGTTACAAGTGGGCCTCTGGGAGGGCCATTATTGACCCCAGGGCTACAATGTGCATAATGTTGAGGGAGGTCTAAAAAGGTGAAGCTTCATACCAAATATCAACAAAGCCTATAATTTGAACAATCTTGGCAAAGGTCCACTAGATGAAGCTACACACCAAATATCAAAGACCTGGGCCTTGGGGTTTCAGAGACCATTTTTTAAAGATATTCCCTACATAGCCTATGTAAAACCAAATGGCCCCGGGGCGGGGACATTTTTGGCCTCAGAGCTATAATTTAAAGAATCTTGATAGAGGTCCACTAGATGAAGCTTCACACCAAATATCAAAGACCTAGGTCTTGCTGTTTCAGAGAAGAAGATTTCCAAAGATTATCTCTATATATAAGTCTATGTAAAACCAAAGGGCCCCAGGGCAGGGGCTATAATTTGAACAATCTTGGTAGAGGTCCACTAGATGAAGCTCCATACCAAATATCAAAGACCTAGGCCTTGTGAATTCAGAGACAAAATTTTTCAAGATTTTCCCCATATAAGTCTATGTAAAACCAAATGGCCCTGGAGCGGGAGCATTTTTGGCCCGTGGGCTATAATTTGAACAATCTTGATAGGGGTCCACTAGGTGAAGCTTCATACCAAATATCAAAGACCTGGGACATGTTGTTTCAGAGAAGAAGATTTTTTAAGATTTCCCTATATAAGCCTATGTAAAACCAAAGGGTCTCGGGCGTGTACATTTTTGGCCCCAGAACTATAATTTGAACAATCTTGGTAGGGGTCCACTAGGTATAGCTTCATACCAAATATCAAAGACCTGGGCCTTGCGGTTTCAGAGAAGAAGATTTTTAAAGATTTTCCCTATATATGCCCATGTAAAACCAAAAGGCCCCGGGGCGGGGGCATTTTTGGCCCCAGCAATATAATTTGAACAATCTTGGTAGGGGTCCACTAGATGAAGCTTCATACCAAATATCAAAAACATGGCCCTTACGGTTTCAGAGAAGAAAATTTTTAAAGATATTCCCTATATAAGCCTATGAAAAATCAAAGGGTCCCGGGGCGTGGGCATTTTTGGCCCGTGCACTTTAATTTGAACAATCTTCGTAGGGGTCCACAAGATGAAGCCTCATACCAAATATCAAAGACCTGGGCCTTGCGGTTTCAGAGAAGAAGATTTTTCAAGATTTTCCATATATAAGCCCATGTAAAACCAAAGGGCCCCCGAGCAGGGGCATTTTTGGCCCAAGGGCTATAATATGAACAATCTTGGTAGGGGTCCACTAGGTGAAGCTTCATACCAAATATCAAAGACCTAGGCCTTGCGGTTTCAGAGAAGAAGATTTTTAAAGATTTTTCCTATTTAAGCCCATGTAAAACCAAAGGGCCCCGGGGCGGGGGCATTTTTGGCCCCAGCACTATAATTTGAACAATCTTGGTAAGGGTCCCCTAGATGAAGCTTCATACCAAATATCAAAGAACTGGGCTTTGCGGTTTCAGAGAAGAAGATTTTTACAGATTTTCCCTATATAAGCCCATGTAAAACCAAAGGGCCCCAGAGCGGGGGCATTTTTGGCCCCAGCACTATAATTTGGACATTCTTGGTAGGGGTCCACTAGATGAAGCTTCATACCAAATATCAAAGACCTGGGCCTTGTGGTTTCAGAGAAGAAGATTTTTTAAGTTTTTGGTGAAAAAAAATCTATTTTTGGCTCCTATGACCTAGATGTGCAACGGACCGGAACCATTTGAACAACTTTGAAAGGGGACCACCATTCCTGTGAAGTTTGGTCAAAATCCGATCAGTGGTTTAGGAGGAGATGTCGTTTGAAGAAATTGTTTACGGACGCACGGACGCACGCACGGACTGACGACGGACGACGGACGAAAAGTGATCCCAAAAGCTCACCTCGTCACTACGTGACGGTGAGCTAAAAAGTGGAAACCTTTGCGTTTTGTCACTTGAAGCCAAAAATCTAGTATAAAAAGTCAGATAGTTTTCTATTTTCTTATAAATTAATGAATGCATTTAACACAAACAGTTACGAACATCTATATAAACATGTGACAAAACAAACTGGGAATCAGACCCCCGGCCATCGGGGCTTGAAGAAATAGATGGGCTGCATGAACTGAAACCGACCCGCAAACCAGTACTGGTAAACCGCTTAGAGGATCTAAGTCTACCGAGCCAAAGCGGTGCTTACAAACCCTATTGGTTTCATTGGGCGACAGGGCTTGGAGATGTCATTTCATCTCAGTGTCGGGTAAAAGTCCCACAAAAGTTGAAGCAACGTCTCCAAAATGATCTATACTGTGTTGAAGGTGACGTTAAACATCAAATCAAACAACAGAACCAAAATGCCTAGTTTTAGAATTCCGTTGGATATGCCCTAAATCAGAAATAAATGTTAGAGGGAACGTAAGTCGTTTCTCATCTGAAAGCATTTTCACAAAAGAGAGGTGTAACTATGTTTGCTTCAGGTGATCATAAAGGAGCAGTCTCACCAAGGTCTACACGACATTGGACAGGAGCCTTTCTGTGCCATACAAAATTATTATAAGTATTTACAACAAATCTATATTTTAGAGGTGCAATGGCCTGAACACATTTGCGATATATTTAGATAAAACATGGACACAAAACAAACACAGCAAAGCTGATTCCTGGTCTGACATATAAAATAAAAATTATGTGTAAATGATTTTATCGGCAAGGGTGTAATGTCCCCAAATCGTCCGTTTTATGCCAAAAATATAGTTCTCTCGTTTCTTTCACTCCTCCGTGTCACCAATACGCTTGCAGATTCTTTTTGGTATCTTCCGAATACAGGCGGACGTTTACGGAAAAACGATCACAGCGCCACTTAACGAGAATAATGAGAACTAGAAGAAGCAGAAGCGGAATATTTTGCACAATTGTAACTGAATATAGCATAACAGAATATCAAAATTGCATATTGCAATCTCAATGTTGCATAATTGAGTTTTTACCTAAATCCTGTTCCATAAATATAGCATAACAGAATATCAAAATTGCATATTGCAATCTCAATGTTGCATAATTGAGTTTTTACCTAAATACTGTTCCATAAAATGGCACTGAATGTCGTTTAACATGCCAGGCTGTCTGCTGTCTTATTGCTTAAATTTGCTTAATTATTGCGAAACCCCTTGATTGTTTTGAGTTGCGGTATAAACTAAATACATGATTAGTGTCTTTAATAATAAAAGCGAAGCGAGCCCCTATTAAATTGTCGCGGCGAACCGATTATATTTTATTATTAAAGACACTAACCATGTATTTACTATATAAAAGTTATCGCCAAACTAAGCGCAAAATGCAGTCGAACTTCGATAACTCAAACACCTTCGGGACCATGAAACTTTGTTCGAAATAGGGGTAATTCAAGTAATTGAGGGTAACTGATACTGCTTGCTGAGACAAAATGGGGATGACCTAAGGATATATTTTCGTCTTTTAACAAAATGAAAGTATGCGATGTGTACTCATTAGAATCGCCTCAATGAGGCGATTCTAATGAGTACACACAGCATACTTCTTTAAAGTTAAAATGAAACAAACCTCCATCAACTGAACACACGGTTTTCTGGAGCTGTAGGTACAATTCTCTAGGGACCCAAGAGTGAGTTCGAACTAGCCATGTTAAACGAATTATCCGTATTCGAGCTATCGACGTTTCACTGTATATAAAAATCGATTTAAATTGTGAGTGCCTTTGTATTCATGAACAAGTCGCACGGCCCCCGCCCATAGTGGTTTGAAGAAATATATGGGCTCCATGATGCTTCCACGCAGAGCAGAATCCGGCCCGCACACGAGTACTGGTGAACCACTTAGAGGATCTAAGCCTGCCCAGGCAAAGCGGTGCGAGTCGGACCGTCCATGCTTATAAACCCTATTGGTTTCATTGGGCGACAGGGCTTGAGATGTCATTGCATCTCAATGTCGGGTAAAAGTCCCACAAAATTGGAAGCAACGTCTCCAAAATGACCTATACAGTGTTGACAGGGACGTTAAACCTCAAATAAAAAAAAAACAAACCAACAAACAAACAAAACAAGTCGCAAACCTTAAGCTTTAAAAACAAATGGTGATAAAAGTCGTTGCCTCGCACAATAAAACTGTTAGATCCCACTGTCAAATAAATACAGGATCTTGCATGAGTGCTCATATGTTATTGAATTTATCGAGCGAGTTGAGGAAAAGGGATAAAATGCGAGGCTTTGCAGAGCATTTTATCCCTTTTCCTCAACGAGTTGAATAAATTTAATAATACATGAGAACGAATGCAAATTCTATTTATTATATGACATTTGAAACGCATTTTATTCACGGTTGTTTTACAAAAATGTCAACATTCCGCCATAAGTAAACGCGACATCGTTAGGGACGTTGTTCGTGAAAAGTTACGAGGCGTATCAAATTAATTTGCGTATTTAATCCACTAATGGATTATCGAATTTATTCCATGATGTTATTACATTCTCAAACGCGACGTCATATGATAAATTTTTTTTCTTCAGATTAGTGGCAGATCCTGGCCAATGCTTCGATATGCGCACTTGACAGTGTCAGCACGCTTTGCCAACAAATCCTCCATATGCAACTTACAATTTGAGCCAGCGCATGACAAAACCTACATTAAGACATGTGCGCCCACAGAAGACTCAGATCAGCCTGCGCATCCATATAGTCTAACCAGGGACTTCTCTTGCTGCTTGGAGGAGCATTGGGCCCTGAGCTATCCTTTGAGCGCACAACGAAGACTCTGATCAGACTGCGCGTATGCACAGGCTGATCTGAGTCTTCTTTGGGCGCACATGTCATATTGTAGGTTTTGTCGTGCGCTGAAAATGTAGGTCATGGTGACTTATTTGAGTGGCTTCACTGATGTAGTTTGACGAGCAACAGAAACCCTTTAACCCTTTTTGTACCAAATGGAATCTTTCACCTTATTTATAGCAGGAGTCCATTTCAAAATTTAGGGGTGTCAGGTTGTGTTTTCTTCAAAAACTGTCTGGAAAATGGCTGATTTTTTTTTGCAAATAGTGTAAGCATTGATCAGACGCCGCGATCTGCGAGGTCTGATCTGGGTCTGCACTATTTGCCAGGGTACCCTTTTTGGGGTTTCCGGTACAAAATGTGTTAAGGAAAAAAATGCCACCTCATTATTATCCTTTAAAAATTCTAAATTCAGTGTTTGACATCATTGTATTTTCATACTGCAATGGAACTTATGTGTTTCATACTGCAATGGAACGTCTGTATTTCATACTGCAATAGAACGTATGTGTTTCATACTGCAATCGAACTTATATGACTCGAACATGTTCCATAAACTGCAATTGAACTTATATGTCTCACACTGCAATGGAACTAGACTAGCTACTAGTCTGATAATAGAAGTCTGATTTTTTTTGGTATTTTTTATTGGTTTAAAAATTTATCACCTTAGTAATAGCAAGTCTATTTGGTAGAGTCTCAAATCTTAGGATTATCACAAAATTGAGCCAGAGATACTAGACTAGCTAAACTTTTATACACTGTTCATTTTAGTGCAAAAGATGATTTTAATTCCATATTATTCATTTTAACGCCTAGTGGCTAGGCTACAATGGAACGTCTGTATTTCACTTTGCAATGGAACTTATGTGTTTCATTCTGCAATCGAACTTATGTGACTTGCACACCGATGCTTTATGTACCATAGTTGGTTCGAACTTGTTGTGGATTCTAAGTAATTCTTCACACGGCTGCATGCAGATAACAATTATTAATCTGTAATTTATGAAGATATTTTCTCAAAAACATAGATCGAGGCGGTTCTTACGAGTACACACAATCTATATTTTGAGTAGAAATAAGACAAGTATCACAATTTTTCACCTTCAAATTTGAGTTTTCAATGTTTTTAGGCATGTTTTCGTAATGGTACCCGAACTAGAATGAATGTTTACGGTGCCAAATTTGTTCGAGTCATTGACCGTTTTTGTACCAAATGGAATCTTTCTCCCTATATATAACAGGAGTCCATTTCAAAGTTAAGGGGTATCAGGTTGTGTTTCCTTAAACTTATGTTTGGAAAATGTCTGAACTATGTGCAAACAATGTAGGGGTTTCGGTACAAAATGGGTTAATGCTCGACTGTATCTGAATCATTTTATTCATCTAGTGGAAGTTCCAATGAGGTGGGATATCAGTGGAATGGAGGACAACTATGGTAGTGCTTGTTTTGATGGCAACTGTATTTCTGGCGAGACACTGACAGTCAGTTTCAATGAAATGAACTTAGGCTGTTCTCCTACAGAACATGATGAAGGTAACAGTGAGCTGGCCTCCACTTCAGCATTTCCAGGTAATCCAGATTCTGAACAGCGCATGGACGAGTTAAAAGAAGAATTGGAAACCGCTGTTAAAACAGTTGTCCCAGAAACAGATGCTCGTCATCCGCCTCCTTCCAATACAAGTGATCTAGCTGTTCGTAGAGAAAACGTGAGGCTTAATGCGATTGATACAATTTTTAGAAATGTCACAAAGTTTGAACAGATCCCTCTTGCGTTGAAGTATATAGAACGTGTGAACCTTCACTTGAAAGGTGTTGAGAAAGGAAGCATACTGTTCAAAGTAAAGGTCACAACGCTTGAAGATCTTGAGAGACTACAGAAGCTGGTGAGATACGGTGGTATGAAGAAAATACTTGACCAGGAACTGCTTGACAAGAGTATGGAGGTACACGTGTCGTTTTTTTCTCTCATTATATTAGCATGCAAATGCAACAATGCGGCTCCCGCCCGTCGGGGCTTGAAGAAATAGATGGGCTGCTTGATGCTTCCACGCAGAGCTGAATCCGACTCGCACACGAGTACTGGTAAACCGCTTAGAGGATCTAAATAGAAGTGAAGGCAATGATCAGGAATCGATACAATCAACTCACAGCTCCCATCAGAGACACCAAAGGGAAAGAAGCACAAACATGAAACAACAAACCTAATGGAAACATCAATAGCGGAAAGCCAAAAGGACAGTTACTTTCCCACAAAATGGCCAATAGGCTACACAAAATAAAATAATATTAGCAACACAAACACCCAAAGACAAACCGTAACAAAAATAAACCGCGACAAAAAAACTACCTTAGAATGGTCAGCGGAAACGAATTCCACTGGGGGGGGGGGGGGTTTAATCGATTTTACGTGGCCACAATCCTCGCCCTTACTTCCATCGCGATTTAGGCAAATAATTTGTTCAGTCCGCATGAAGGCCTCCTAACTCATTAGTGCAACATCTCCGTGAACACAAATAATCAAACAACCACAGAGGTGAGACAACGGTGAGGACTCGACAGCAAGAAACCACTGAAATGCTGGAGCAAAAGAAAACCAACAGTTAGACTCTGCTGGGCCCGACCAGAGACAGCCTGCCCAGGCAAAGCGGTGCGAGTGTCGGACCGTCCATGCTTATAAACCCTATTGGTTTCATTGGGCGACAGGGCTTGAGATGTCATTTCATCTCAATGTCGGGTAAAAGTCCCACAAAAATGGAAGCAACGTCTCCAAAATGACCTTTACAGTGTTGACGGGGACGTTAAACCTCAAATAAAACAAAACAAAACTGCAACAATGTTTATCATAGTATTTCTGCACTGACGTTTTAACGCCAGAGCTCACAAGGTAAAATTCTACGTCCAGTTGATCAAAAGTAACGAAGTCGTGAGTTAGCATATCGTTAAATCTTTGATAATTAAATAGCCATATTCTAATATTTGTGCAGGAAAAATGAGCAGCCTTCATTATGGTGAAGTTGTTTGATGTTGGCGGTTCTTTCCCTTTGCTGTCTTTTACGGCATCGATTCCTGATTTTTTACGGCCCCCGCCCATAGGGGCTTGAAGAAATATATGGGCTGCATGATGCTTCCACGCAGAGCTGAATCCGGCCCGCACACGAGTACTGGTAAACCGCTTAGAGGATCTAAGTAGAAGCAAAACAAAGATCAGGAATCGATACAATTAACTTACTCCACCCATCAAAGACACCAAAGGGAAAGAAATACAAACATTAAGCGACCAGACCATAATGGAAACCTAAACAAAGGAAGGCCATAAGGACAGTTACTTTCCCACAAAATGGCCATATGGCCACCCAAAATTAAAAGACATAAGTGATACACACAGTAAGGAACAAACAACAACATAAATAAATCGCCACAGAAGAACCGCCTTGGAACGGTCAGTAGAAAGAATTCCACGTGGGGGGCATAAATTGATTTTACGTGGCCACAATCCTCGCCCTTACTTCCGCCGCGATTTAGACAAATAATTTGTTGAGTCCGCATGAAGGCCTCCTAACTCATCAGTGCAACATCTCCGTGAACACAAATAATCAAAGAACCACAGAGGTGAGACAACGGTGAGGACTCGACAGCAAGAAACCACTGAAATGATGGAGCAAAAGAAAACCAACAGTTAGACTCCGATGGGCCCGACCAGAGACAGAGCATCAGGCACCAACCAACATTACCTTGAATTAGATCTCTCTAATTCTCAATAAGCCTTTACGTTGGTACCGTCATAGAATCTGAGGCCTGACTCACCGGCGTGCAATTAAAGAGGGGAGCAAAGTTGCCAACCGTGATTGGGTTAACTACCATGCATGCAGTCTGTCGTATAATATCCATGTTGTACCCAATCTTTGTATATCGAAGAATGATTTTACGAAATTGGGTGCTAAAGTCATTGCGGTTATATATTTTTCTGAATTTATATACTAAGTCACCATAAAATTCTGGTTCCGATAGACCTTGTTGCAGAAGAGATTTAAGTCCGATATTGAATTTTGAAATTAAATCAGAATGGCATCTATAAAATTTTGAAAAGGCTTTGCGTAGTTTATGGTACCGCGGTTCGAGTCGGACCGCCCATGCTTATAAACCCTATTGGTTTCATTGGGCGACAGCACTTGAGATGTCATTTCAACTCAATGTCGGGTAAAAGTCCCACGAAATTGGAAGCAACGTCTCCAAAATGACCTTTACAGTGTTGACCGGGACGTTAAACCTCAAATCAATCAATCATATCCTGATTTTTTTTTTATAATTTTATTTATTGTTTTTTTTTATGTGTGTATTGATTATATTTGTTAATTACTTTGTTTTTATAGACACATCCAAACACTACGTTATCACTCAATAACACTATTTGCCGGGAGTTACCGGTGGTTGGCAAAAACGTCTTTATTGCCATATCGATTCCTGATCATTGCCTTATATTACGAAAACACGCCTATACAAATACATTGTAAATTTTCAAAAAATCGAAAATTTTAAAATGAAAAATGGAGATATTTTTCTTACTTCTGCTCAAAATATAGATTGTGGGTACCCGTTAGAACCGCCTCATCGGTCTGGTTGTTTCATGTCTGTGTTTCATTCCCTTTGGTATCACTGATGGGAACTGTTGGTTAATTGTATCGATTCCTGATCATTGCCTTCACTTCTATTATGAATACAAAATCAAGCAATTTAAGAAGCAAAGGCCTCATACAGTAATTATCTGGGTATGTCTCTGACGTGCGAATGCCTACAATGTACCAGTATACTGTGTGCAGGAAATATCCTTAATACCATTTTGGCATTGAAAACCTAATTAATACATAACGCATGCACTTTTTTGCAAGTCTTGCTGATACTTTTCAACAATATACGAGAGATTAGCTTGTTTGTGTTTTCTTGTGCACTTTATGCATTTTTACAAATTTTCTGAATGCCATATTGGCTTTTGGTCGGGGGATTTGCCATCTCTTCTGATGGCTATTTTTTATGGTGAGGTAATGTCAATGTCTATGGTCCACCATGCGTCCTGCGTTGTGCGTCGACAATAATGTACTTTAAATGCGAACACCTGCTAAACCCATTGGGCCAATCCGATTCAAACTTAAAATGCGAACATCTCCCTAATCCTTTGGGCTAGTTTGATTTAAACATTACAGAAATGTTGCCTGGGTGTAAAATAGCTTAAATCGTTCAACTCCGATGAACACGATGGCCAACAGAGCATAAACTAGGAAAAAAGTATTTAAACGTAAACTCCTCCTATACTCTCAAGCTAATTACTTTCAAACTTCATAAGAATAGTGTTTAGGATTTAGCTAAAACGGTTCCGCTCGGGTGAGCAAGATGGCTGCCAGAGCTAAAATAGAAAAACTTAAACAATTTCTTTAAATGCAAACACCTCCTAAACTCTCGGGCCAGTTTGATTCAAACTTTACAAGAATGTCGCCGAGATGAGCCTCTATCACAATAGCTACAAAGCTTCCGCTCCGAAGAGGATCAAAACTTTGCTTTAAATGCAAACTCCTCCTGAACCGTTCGGCCAATTTGATTCAATCTTCACTGGAAAATTAAAAAGAGATACGATCAGCTTGCTAAATTACTCCCTTCCAAAATAGATGTAATCGTTCTGCCCCGATGAACAAGATGGCCGCCAGATCTAAAAATGGAAAAATCTTTAAACGGCAACTTGTCCTGCACCTTTGACCCAATTGCATTCAAACTTCGTAGGAATATTGTGTAGTTGGCCCTCTGCCAAAGTAGCTAATAGGTTACGCTTTAATAAGCACACTGGCCACCAGAGCGGAAAATAGAAAACGGCCAAACATTTGCTTTAAATGCGAAGTCCTCCTAAACCCTTGGGCCAATTTATTTCTAACTTCACAGGAATGTTGCCTAGTTGGCCCCCTTTTCATATTGCTAAACCTGTCTGCTCAGACAAACAAAATGACCTCTGAGCTACAAATAGTAAACGTATATTTAAACGACAACTCCTCCCATACAGTTGGGCCAATTTCATTCAAACAGGAATGTTGCTTAACCCATTTAGTACCAGCAACCCCAAAACGGGTACCCTGGCAATCAGTGTAGGCCCTGATCAGACGCCGCAGCACGCGGCGTCTGATCAGGGCCTACACTGTTTGCACAACGTTCAGCTATTTTCCGAATAGATTTTGGAGAAAACACAACCTGACACCCGTAAATTTTGAAATGGAGTCCTGTTATATATAAACAGGAAGATTCCATTTGGTATTAAAAGGGTTAAGTGACCTACCAAATTAGCTAAACGGTTTCGCTACGATGAGCAAAATAGCTTCCAGATCTAAAACTAGAAAACAAGGACTCCAAAAATTTGAATTAAAAGCGAACTCCATCTTAGCCCTTAAGCCCCTATGTGCTTATAGCTTAGCTTAGCCCCTATGTGCTTATAGCTTAGCTTAGCCCCTATGTGCTTATAGCTTAGCTAAGCCCGTATGTGATTAAAGCTAAGCTTAGCCCCTATGTGCTTATAGCTTAGCTTAGCCCCTATGTGATTATAGCTTAGCTTAGCCCGTATGTGCTTATAGCTTAGCTTAGCCCCTATGTGCTTATAGCTTAGCTTAGCCCCTATGTGCTTATAGCGCCCGGTTACCTTAAAAACCAGTTCAGTCAGCCCTTAAGTCCACTTGATTTAAACTTCACAGTAATGTTTCCGGTGTGGCTTCCTACCAGTATAGCTAAAACGGTTAGGCTGCGATGAAAAAGATGACTGTCAGAGCTAAAATAGAAAAAAAAAATCTTTAAACAAAAACTCCTCCAATACTCCTTGGCCAGTTTCAATCAACGTTCAGAGATATGTTGCCTAGATTACCCTCTACGAAAATTAATAAATGAGTTCAGCTTTGATGACAAATCTAAACATATACAAACATTTAAGCGAAGACACATGCTTTACCTATGGACCAATTACATTCAACCTTTATACGAATGATGCTTAGGTATTCCACTAACAAACTGGCCAAAACAGTTGTGTTCCAATGAACAAAATGGCTGACGAGCTAAACAGAGAATACCAGGTTCGCGTCTTTTGATAAACTTGATATCAAATGACACGAATCTGGTATTCTATTTATCAGTTTATACCCTTGTACACTCTTAAAATAGCGATTCTCGATCAGATATCAATGGTCCTCAGTGTGTCCTATCATTCCAGCGGTCAGTATATATTCAGAATCAGCTGCTTTGATATTTTTTAAAGTACTTTTTTCATTCTTTTCCAGTAATAATAACATTTTACCATTTTTCCAGTAGTCCGCTTCATTTATAAAAGTGCAATGACATGTTGACGTGATAAATGCCCCACTTGTCCTGAGATAGCATATCTTTATCAGGCCAAAGGGTTACAATGCAATATATATAGGGGGTAACTGATAAAAATAAAAATTCTTAAGCCAGGTGTATTCAAACTTTGCAAGAATGTTGTCCAGGTGACCATCTATCTTGCTTCATGGAATGGCTGCTACCCACGTGACCTTCAGAAACTGTGTGCCATCTTGAAACCAGTTGAGCGATTCAGGGCCAGCTTGGCCCTCTTGTTTGAAATGTTGTTGTTGTGTGACGGGAATTGAACGTTTGTCAGCCACTGTAATTTTATATCTACTTTCTATTTCAGTCCATTAGAGGTATAGCAAAGGCTGAGAAGCTTGAATTAAAACATATCAAATCGAAGCTTTATATTCACGAATCTGACCTGGAAAGATGCAAGTCTGTGTTGCTGTGCCCCAAAGGTAATTAATTTGTGTGTGATTTTAGCGCACCTGGGTCTTTAGGCTCATTGGTGAGCTTATAGTTTAGCCATGGTCTGTCTTCCATTGTCCGGTGTCAAAAAAGATAAAAACCCTTCAAAATACTGACGAATCAAGGTCAAGGTGACAATTGAAGGTCATGAAACTGCGGTGGGGTTATAGATGTCCCTTTAACTGCCTTCTTGCTTATTATACAATTCGTCTTGCATGTATCTGTTGCTAATATATTCTTATTTTGGATAGCCGTTTGGCCGTTTTGAGGGAACGATACTGTCCATTTGGCTTTCCACCTGTGACGTTTTCAATTTAGTGAAGTTGCATTACGAAAACACGCCTCTACAAATACATTGTCAATTTTTCAGCCAAAAAATGGAAATTTTAAGATGAAAAATTGTGATTTTTTTCTTATTTCTGCTCAAAACGTAGATTGTGGGGACTCAATAGAACCGCCTCGATGAGGCGGTTCTATCGAGTACCCACAATCTATGCTTTTAAGCAGATATAAGGAAATACTGTTTACCCCTGTAAACCCCAGTTTTACTTTATAAAAGTGGGGTTCAAGGAGTCAAAATTATATAGGCGTGTTTTCGTGACGGTTTATGTTGCTGTTCTTTCCCTCTGGTGTTTTGGATGGCAGCTTTAAGGTAATTGTATCGACTCCTGATCATTGCGTTCACTTCTGTTTCGAGTCCTACAAAAGTTTTATCAAGGATTTCACTTCTGTTTCGAGTCCTACAAAAGTTTTATCAAGGATTTCACTTCTGTTTCGAGTCCTACAAAAGTTTTATCAAGGATTTCACTTCTGTTTCGAGTCCTACAAAAGTTTTATCAAGGATTTCACTTCTGTTTCGAGTCCTACAAAAGTTTTATCAAGGATTTCACTTCTGTTTCGAGTCCTACAAAAGTTATATCAAGGATTTCACTTCTGTTTCGAGTCCTACAAAAGTTTTATCAAGGATTTCACTTCTGTTTCGAGTCCTACAAAAGTTATATCAAGGATTTCACTTCTGTTTCGAGTCCTACAAAAGTTTTATCAAGGATGAGTTTGAATTTATCTTGACCTCTTTTTAGACAAGGAAGAATCTGGTTCAGGGGTATTTTAATGGGAAAAGGTGTAACAGTGTTTTAAACAAAACAGGTATAGTTTATGAATTGAAGGTAGGTCTTATATGAACCGAAATGCATGTCAAAGATCATTCATTTGCCTTGGCACAAGGTCACTAGGGTTGGATGTTCACCCGATTTTTAAACATCAGAAACCACAGGGCTTATTGCAGTTAGATTTTATAAAGAACACATATCGCTCGAAAACTAAAATTAGTACAATTGGTCCTGGCCACATGACCAAGATGACCGCTATGCCCAGATATGAAAACAAGAGGACCATGAGGTCCTGAACGCTCCTCTGAACCCTGTGTATTATTTGGCCCATTTCTCCCATCTAAGTGGCTATTATATCTTTGGCACTGATAAATATTAAGGGAAATGATGCAATAACCAAAATTGACAGAGTGACTGTTCTTGGCTATAATATGCTTCCTTTCGTGTTTTATATATCTGTAAAAAGTTCAAGGTATTCCATATGGCAAAGCAGAAAAAAGGCAAACAAAAAACCAAAAAAACAACAACAACAACATTTTTTCTAATCCATTTAGGACTGATTTTTCAAGACAAAGAATGATCAGAGTGTTGGTCCTTGGCTATAACAGGCTTCCATAAGTGACTTATATATCGGTGAAGTTCCATCCATATATTCCATTAGGTAAAGGAAAACATTTAATGGGAACTGTTGACGACCAAAACTCTGTCAGATTTTTAGGTATTTTGCCAATTAACAATCCCAAAGAGGCCTCCTTAGGCTGCATGTGAAATTTAAATGAAATTGGTTCAGTGGCTTTTAGAGAAAATATATTCTAATATGTCAATGGACCTGCAATACAAGTGATCTTCGGCCAAGGTCACAGCCTTAGCGTTCATAGACATTCATTTTGTACTTATTTTCATATCATAGACCACAATGTGTTTCGAAAAAAATGCATTGATTTACCTATTTCCCATTGAAATTGGCCCACTGGTTCCAGCGAAAATGTATTTTGAAATATCAATTGACCTTCAATCCAAGTGACCGTGTGACAAGGTCACTTGCGCCAAGGTCATCAAATGTTCTTGACCTTTACCATTCATCTTGTATCTATTCTCATGACACAGACCACAATATTTTTCGAAAAATGAATTATTCCACCTTTTCACCATTTAAAAGCCAAATGAACCTGTTTGAGTTTGACTTAAAATAGGCCATGGTCAACCCTAGTGTCATAATTGCTGCAAACAACGTTCTTCTGTGGCGATTTATTTATGTTGTCATTTGTTACTACTTACCGCGTGTATCACTTGTGTCTTTATTTTGGATGGCCATTTGGCCATTTTGTGGGAAAGTAACTGTCCTTATGGCCATCCTTTGTTTGTCTGGTCGCTTCATGTTTGTGTTTCTTTCCCTTTGGTGTCTTTGGTTGGTGGAGTAAGATAATTGTATCGATTCCTGATCTTTGTTTTACTTCTACTTTGCTAGTACTCAGTCACCCAATGATGCATACCAAGTTACAGAACAAACGTCCCGGTGGTTCTGGAGAAGATTGTTTTAAGGTTTTTGATTTACCTATTTCCGATTGAAAAGCCTATGGAGTCAAATTTGACCTTGGCGTAAAATAGGTCAAGGTCAATCTGCAGTCATCATTTTTGCAAACTTACTACAAGGTGATTCCCTCACCTTTCTACTTGACAATATTTATATTAGATTCGGCACTAAGTTATTTAGACAAATTGTGGGTATTCCGATGGGTACGAATTGCGCACCTCTTGTGGCTGATCTGTTCTTGTATTGCTATGAAAGAGACTTCATGCTGTCGCTTTCCACTGATAACCAATCTGAAATTATTGAAGCTTTAAGCTCCACTTCTAGATATTTAGATGATTTATTAAATATTGATAATACCTATTTCGATGGTTTGATCAGTGAGATTTACCCCCCAGAACTTAAGTTAAATAAAGCAAATTCTTCTGATACCGAGGCCCCGTTTTTGGATTACAACTATCTATTGTAGATGGGTTTGTTTCGTGCAAAATTTATGATAAACGCGATGACTTGGATTTTGTGATTGTAAATTTTCCTTTTTTGGATGGTGATGTTCCTCATGCGCCATCCTATGGTGTTTATTTTTCGCAGTTAATTCGATTTGCTAGAGTGTGTAGTCATGTAAGTGACGTCAACACTCGTAATAAATTATTAACGTCTAAACTTCTTAATCAGGGTTATCGGTACCATAAACTACGCAAAGCTTTTTTCAAAATTTTATAGACACCATTCTGATTTATTTTCAAAATTCAATATTGGACTTAAATCTCTTCTGCAACAAGGTCTATCGGAACCCGAATGTTATGGTGACTTAGTATATAAATTCAGAAAAATATATATCCGCAATGACTTCAGCACCCAATTTCGTAAAATCATTCTTCGATATAAAAAGATTGGGGACAACATGGATGTTATACGACAGACTGCATGCATGGTAGTTAACCCAATCACGGTTGGCAACTTTGCTTCCCTCTTTAATTGCACGCCGGTGGGTCAGGCCTCAGATTCTATGACGGTTCCAACGTAAAGGCTTATTGAGAATTAGAGAGATCTCCTTCAAGGTAATGTTGGTTGGTGCCTGATGCTCTGTCTCTGGTCGGGCCCATCGGAGTCTAACTGTTGATTTTCTTTTGCTCCAGCATTTCAGTGGTTTCTTGCTGTCGAGTCCTCTCCTTGTTCTCATCTCTGTGGTTCTTTGATTATTTGTGTTCACGGAGATGTTGCACTGATGAGTTAGGATGCCTTCATGCGGACTGAACAAATTATTTGTCTAAATCGCGACAGAAGTAAGGGCGAGGATTGTGGCCACGTAAAATCGATTTAAGCCCCCCATTGGAAATCTTTCCACTGACCGTTCCAAGGCAGTTCTTCTGTGGCGGTTTATTTATGTTGTTGTTTGTTACTTACTGTATGTATCACTTGTGTCTTTTTATTTTGGATGGCCATATTTTTGGATGGCCATATGGCCATTTTGTGGGAAAGTGACTGTCCTTATGGCCTTCCTTTGTTTAGGTTTCCATTATGGTCTGGTCGCTTAATGTTTGTGTATCTTTCCCTTTGGTGTCTTTGATGGGTGGAGTAAGTTAATTGTATCGATTCCTGATCTTTGTTTTACTTCTACTTTACTAGTACTCAGTCACCCGATGCTACATACCAAGTTTCAAGAAATCGGCCCAGTGGTTCTGGAGAAGAAGATTTTTTAAGGTTTTTACCATATTTTGGCATGGCGGCCATCTTGGTCATGAGACCTGGACCATCCGAATAAATTTTTGTTCCCATACTGTCCTAAGGCTGCATGTAAAATTTAAATGAAATTGACCTAGTGGTGTTAGAGAAAATGTATTCTAATATGTCAATGGACCTGCAATGCAAGTGGCCTTGGGCCAAGGTCACCGAATAACCTTGACCCTAAGCATTCATAGACTTTCATGGTTTGCTAATTCTCATATCACAGACTACAATATATTTTGAAAAATGCATAGATTTACCTATTTCCCTATGAAATGCCTAAGGAGCCGAATTTGACATTGGAGTAAAATAGGTCATAGTCAACTTACGGTCATCATATTTGCACACTTGGTAGTACTCAGACACCCGGTGCTATATACCAAGTTTCAAGAAAATCGACCCAGTGGTGTTGGAGAAGATGATTTTTTAAGGTTTTTTACCGTATTTGGGCATGGCGGCCAACTTGGTCATGTGACCTGGACCATACTTGCAAACTTTTGTTCCCCGAGTGCCAGGGGTCTGTATATACTTTAAATTGAAATTGGCCTAGTGGTTTCAGAAAATGGTAGACGACAGATTACTCAGGCCTACCATCCTATAAGCTCCCCCAGAGCCTTCGGCTAAGGAACCAAATTTGAGCTTGGAGTAATATATGCTATATACCAAGTTTCAAGAGAATCGGCCCAGTGGTTCTGGAGAAGATTTTTAAGGTTTTTACCATATTTGGGCATGGCGGCCATCTTGGTCATGTGACCTAGACCATACTTGCAAACTTTTGTTCCCCGATTGCCAGTGGGGCTGCATATACTTTAAATTGAAATTGGCCCAGTGGTTTCAGAGAAGAACTCTTTTGAAAACGGTAGACGACGGATGACGGTGGCCTACCATCCTATAAGCTCCCCCGAAGCCTTCAGCTCAGGAGAGCTAAAAACATGGACATTTAACATTCATAAACATTCATTTTGTATCTATTCTCATGTCAAAGACCACAATATTTTTCAGAAAGTGCACTGATTTACCTATTTTCAATTGAAAAGCCTAAGGAACCAAATTTGAGCTTGGAGTAAAATATGTCAAGGCCAATCTAGGGCCATCATTTTTGCAAACTTATTATTCAATATTTTTGAATCATGGACGCCACTCAATGATTGCTTCTCTAAGTTCATTACCCATTTCTGTATTACGGATTCTGGATACAGAGGCGAATAAATTCTACGGTAGTTCTTATCAGTTATTCGACGCTGCTCTTTTAACTAGAGGTTATACTAAGCATGCTCTTCGTCCTTTCATTGATTCTGAAATTAATCACAAACGTCATTACATCAAAATATCCTTCATTAATAAGGGTTTGGATTTTATAGATTTACCTAGTATCTTCCGGGACAGTTCAGTCATTTCGTCCATTCCTGCTTATTTTCAAAATACTGAAACACCCATAATTTGCTATAATACAATAAACCTGTTAGAGCTATCAGTTTTAAATTCAATAAACTTGTTTCTGATCTTGATATTGACACTAACACTCCTGATATATGTGATTGTAAAAATTCAGTGTATTACTGCTTGTCATATTATTAATGGCAATTTAAAAATTATTCCTGGTTCTAGGATACTTAATATAATTTCTAAAGGACCGAAATATCGATTTCCTTTTAAAATTGATTTCAATAAATGTAGAGGTGAAATCGCTGCTGCCTTGAATGAATTTGGTAATCGATGGTGTAAACGAGAGTATGTTGAGCATAAAGCTCTTAAAGAATGGAAACTTAGCATTTTGAAATTAGTGAACAAACGCATTTCTTTTTCTTTTTTTTCGCAAAATACGAACTTATTACCTCCCAAATCTAAGGCGTCTTTACGTCACTTTAAATTAGGTATTTCAAGAACTTCATAGGAAAATAGAAGTGGAGGCAATGATCAGGAATCGATTCAATCAACCCAAAGCTCAAAACAGAGATACCAAAGGGAAAGACACACAAACATTAAACAATAGTCCCTAATGGAAACACCAACAGCGGAAAGCCAAAGGACAGATACTTTCCCACAAAATGGCCAATTGGCTATCCAAAATAAAATAACACAAGTGACACAAACACCCATAGACGAACCATAACAAAAATAAACCGTTTCCGAAGAACCGCCTTGGAACGGTCAACGGAAACGAATTCCACTGGGGGTTTAAATCGATTTTACGTGGCCACAATCCTCGCCCTTACTTCCGTCGCGATTTAGACAAATAACTCATCCTTGCAATATCTCCGTGAACACAAATAATCAAACAACCACAGAGATTAAACAATGGTGATGACTCGACAGCAAGAAACCACTGAAATGCTAGAGAATACACCAAATAAACGAAAATAACAGACACGGTTATATTGAGTCTGTTCATGACCAGTACTGAAATGTGCAACACCGGCCGCGCCCTCTAGCACCGGCTTAAGCAGAACTCTATTTTCAAAACAATTCTAAATGAACCCAATGATCCGAAAGGATCAGAAAATATAATCTGCACTATGATGGATGTACGGGGAGACTTTTTACGGCCGCCACACGGCACAGCACCAGCTGCAGTGAAGATAAATAAGTTCTGAATAGTTAGATCCTTTGGAAGCAAAGAATACACCAAACAAACGAAAATAGCAGACTTGGTTTTATTGAGTCTGTTCATGACCAGTACGGAAATGTGCAACACCGGCCACATTGAATTTTGAAATTAAATCAGAATGATGTCTATAAAATTTTGAAAAGGCTTGCTTTCTTTATATTTTGACTCCAGGTGATAAGGCCGCTAACAAAGTGGTCGTTGTTTGAAATGTTGGTTGGTACTTGATGCTCTGTCTCTGGTCGGGTCCATCGTTATCTAACTGTTGGTTTTCTTTTGCTCCAGCATTTTAGTGGTTTCTTGCTGTCGAGCCCTCATCGTTGTTTCATCTCTGTGGTTGTTTGATTATTTGTTTACACGGAGATGTTGCACTGATGAGTTAGGAGGCCTTCATGCGGACTGAACAAATTATTTGTCTCAATCGCGACAGAAGTAAAGGAGATGATTGTGGCCACACAAAATCGATTTAGGCACCCCCCAGTGGAATTCGTTTCTGCTGACCGTTCCAAGGCGGTTCTTCTGTCGCGGTTTATTTTGTTATGGTTTGTCTTTGTGTGTTTGTGTCACATATATTATTTTATTTTGGATAGCCTATTGGTCATTTTGTGGTAAAGTAACTGTCCTTTTGGCTTTCCACTATTGATGTTTCCATTAGGGTATGTTGTTTCATGTTTGTGTTTCTTTCCCTTTGGTGTCTCTGGTGGGAGCTATGGGTTGATTGTATCGATTCCTGATCATTGCCTCCATTTCTAATTCACTATGTTAACACTCTGCAGCAAGAACTTGGTGGTACTAAGGCCTATGTACTTCAGCCTTTAGCTGTAGAGGGGGCTTTAGTTGATGACCACATTTGTCATTCAGCCACCAAGTTTGCTGTCTGTGTTACAGAAGGCCAATACAGGCTTCCTACGTTATATTGGTTACCTAAACTACATAAAAGACCATACAAAGCACGGTTTATTGCTAATTCAAGCTCAAGTTATTAATTTCATGTTTTACTGCCATTAAAAAACATGTGATAAAATATTACGACAAATTCTTCGAAATATCAGGCAGAAATTTGTTTTGGTCTATAAAAAATTCTAATGAAGTTTTAAATAAATTGAAATCCAGGTGTTTTCGTGCTTCAAGTCTGTCTTCTAATGATTTTTCCACCCTTTCACTACACTTCCTCATAATCTTATAAAAGAAAAACTTAATGATTTAATTAAATGGACATTTCATAGGGGAGACTTCCTCTATGTTGCATGTAATGTAAGAAATGCATTTTTCATTTCTGAAGAGCATAAAAATTATACTTTATGGTCATTTTAGAAAGTGTGTGAACCTCTCACCTTTCTACTGGACAATGTTTACGTAAGATTTCGTACTAAGTTATTAAGACAAGCTGTGTATTCCGATGGGTACTATTTGCGCACCACTTGTGGCTGATCTGTTTTTGTTTTGTTATGAGAGAGACTTCATGATGTCCCGTTCTGCTGAAAACCAGTCTGAAATCATTGAAGCTTTTAGCTCCACTTCCAGATATTTGAACGATTTATTAAATATTGATAAATAAGTTCTGAAGTTAGATCCTTTGGAAGCAAGGAATACACCAAATAAACGAAAATAGCAGACTCGGTTTTATTGAGTCTGTTCATGACCAGTACTGAAATGTGCAACACTGGCCAGGCCCTCTAGCACCGGCTTAAGCAGAACTCTATTTTCAAAATGATATCAAATGAACTCAATGATCCCAAAGGACCAGAAAATATAATCTGCACTATGATGATGTACGGGGAGACGTTTTACGGCCGCCACACGGCACAACACCAGCTACAGTGAAAATAAATACGGTAAGTTCTGAAGTTAGATCCTTTGGAAGCAAGGAATGCACCAAATAAACGAAAATAGCAGACTCGGTTTTATTGAGTCTGTTCATGACCAGTTCTGAAATACCTATTTTGATTGTTTGATCCGTCAAATTTACCCCCCCCCCCAGAACTTCAGTTAAATAAAACAAATTCTTCTGATACCGAGGCCCCGTTTTTGGATTTACATCTATCTATTGTAGATAGGTTTGTTTTTTGCAAAATTTATGATAAACGCGATGATTTTGATTTTGAGATTGTAAATTTTCCTTTTTTGGATGTTGATGTTCATAGTGCGCCATCCTCTGGCGTTTATATTTCGCATTTAATTTGATTTGCCAGAGTTTGTAGTCATGTAACTGACTTCAACACTCGTAATAAATTGTTAACGGCTAAACTTCTTAATCAGAGTTATCGGTTTCTTAAAGTACGCTAAGCCTTTCCAAAATTGAAAAGACGTCATTCCGATTTAATTTTAAAATTCAATGTTAGACTTAAATTTCGTCTGCAACAAGGTCTATTGGAACCCGAATGCTATGGTGGCTTAGTATGTAAATTCCGAAAACATATATAAATGCAATGACTTCAGCACCCAATTTTGTAAAATCGACATGAAAAGATAGGGTACAACATAGATGTCGTGCATGGTAGTTAACCCAATCACGGTTGACAACTTTGCTTCCCTCTTTAAATACACATGGTCAGGCCTCAGATTCTGTGACGGTTCTAACTTAAAGGCTTGCTGAGAATTAGAGAGTATCTAATTTTAAGTAATGTTGGTTGGTGCCTGATGCTCTGTCTGTGGTCGGGCCCATCGGAGTCTTACTGTTGGTCTTCTTTGGCTCCAGCATTTCAGTGGTTTCTTGCTGTCGTGTCCTCACCGTTGTTTCATCTCTGTGATTGTTTGATTTTTGTATTCACGGAGATGTTGCACTTATGAGTTAGGAGTCCTTCATGCGGACTGAACAACTTGTTTGTCTAAATCGCGACGGAAATTAGGGCGAGGATTGTGGCCATGTTAAATCGATTTACCCAGCCCCCACCCCAGTGAAATTCGTTTCACTGACCGTTCCAAGGCGGT
The DNA here is from genome assembly GCA_963580285.1 of Lucinisca nassula. NCBI lineage: Eukaryota > Metazoa > Mollusca > Bivalvia > Lucinida > Lucinidae > Lucinisca > Lucinisca nassula. Next base: position 112,726,726 of record OY757025.1, on the reverse strand, counting down.
CCGTATGTCGCGGTTTATTTTTGTTATGGTTTGTATTTGCGTGTGTATATCGCTTATATTATTTTGTTTTGGATAGCCAGTTGGCCATTTTGTGGGAAAGTAACTGTCCTTTTCAAAGTTTTGTCTTTCCGCTATTGATGTTTACATTAGGGTCTAGTTTTTTCATGTTTGTGCTTCTTTCCCTTTGCTGTCTCTGATGGGAGCAGTGGGTAATTGGTATCGATTCCCCATCATTGCCTTTACTTCTATTTTTGTAGACGTCATTCCGATTTAGTTTCTAAATCAGTGTAAGACTGAAATCTCGTCCGCAACAAGGCCTATCGGAACCCGAATTTTATGGTGACTTACTATAGAAATTCAATATATATATATATATATGATTGCAACGAGTTCAGTACCCAATTTTACAAGATCAGTCTTCGATCCCCAGTGGAATTCGTTTTACCGTTCCAAGGCGGTTCTTCTGTCGCGGTCAATTTTTGTTATGGTTTGTCTCTGAGTGTGTGTTTCGCTTATATTTTTTTTTGATAGCCAGTTGGCCATTTTGTGGGGAAGTGACTGTCCTTTTGGCTTTCCGCTATTGGTGTTTCTATTGGGATCTGGTTAATTCATGATTGTGTTTCTTTTCCTTTGGTTTGTTGGTTAATTGCATCCATTCCTGGTCATTGCCTTCACTTCTATTTCGTTGCTTAAAAAAGATTGAGTACAACATAAATTTATATGGAAGACGGCATGTATGGTAGTTAACACAATCACGGTTGATAACTTCCCGGCGGGTCAGGCCTCAGATTCTATAATGACACCGGCGTTAGTGCTTATTCAAAATATAATTTTAGGTAATGTTGATTGGTGCCTGATGCTCTGCCTCTGGACGGGCCCACCTGAAACTAACTGTTGTTTTTCGTTTGCTCCAGGATTTCAGTTATTTCATGATGTCGAGTCCTCAACGTTGTTTCATCTCGGTAATTGTTTGAGTTTATGTTCTCGGAGATGTAGCACTAATGACTTAGGAAGCCTTCATGCGGACTGAACAAATTATTTGTTTAAGCCACGACAGAAGTAAAGGCGTGGAACTAGATTTAAACTCCCACCCTCCCTAGTGAATACGGTACCAATGCGGTTCTTCGGTCGTTGTTTATTATTACTCAAGTTCATATTTGAATGTTTGTATCGCTTATATAGTTGTGTTGGCCATCTTGTGTGAAAGTATATTTCCTTTTAGCTTTCCGCCAATGATGTTTCCATTGGGGTCTAGTTCATGGACGTGTTACTTCCCCTCTGGTGTCTCTGATGGGAGGTGTGGGTGAATTGCATCGATTCCAGAACATTGCCTTCACTTCTAATGCTTAACCCTTGTCCTGCTGAGCCCGCATATGTCTTATCTTTCAAACAATGAAAATCCAGATCAGATGGCTTCTGAAGAAGTTGTTTGATCAGGATCGTCATTGTTTGTCATTAGGCTCGTGAATTCGTTGCAATAATTTGCATCAAGTAATCTGATTGGTTGATAGTCAGTAGTGGATGTGGCATATATAAATATGCAGCAGGTCTAGGGTTAATATTAGGGTTGGCGATTCAGGATCTTATTTGTGCTTTGAATTAAATTCCAGGAATAATGTTTCTTGCAGACGAACATCTATTGCTGGAAAGTATGGACGAACAAAGCATGGGCAGCTTTAAAGACGAAAGTGATATATTGATGCTAAAACAAGTAAAGGAGATTCTGCCACCAATTTGCGTTAGGTTGATTGAGGATCCATTTATTCGAGGTCGACTTTCATTTTTTTTCAAATTGTACGTAAAAGACGTGAGAGAGGCTATGCAAACAAAACTCTTTACAGAATTATATAGATCATTATATAGCACTTCATTGGCTATGTGGCCTGTATCTGCAGGAATGGAGCATTTATTTGAAGGTGTAAGGGACTTGAAAAAAAGACCACTGCACAAACTGTTTTTTGAATGGGTTGCAGAAGAAGTACGCGCAGTCATTGAATCACTAGATGAGAAAGACTTGCAGTTTTTAGTTAACTACTCTGCATTTCAGATATTGAAAAATATCGACATATCAGAAACCCTCAAACTCAGGGAAACATTACAACCAGCATCCCATACATATGCTATATTCCAGGTACTTCCAAAGTCACAAAATCTAGTACTCCGACCATTGGACACGGATGTGAATATATCCATAGAACTAAATCGTTTTCTTTGTAGAAGCAATGGCGATTATACATTCTGTAGCAAGTTTTTAAGAGACACAATGTTTTCATATATAATTGACACTTACGACGTCATTTCCAAGATCGATAAAGCAAAAGCTGCGACGTATGAGTTTCTCCCACTTACTGTCGGTCTATTTTGCAAAGACGATCTCAAAAGATTTATAGCAGATGCTATTTCCAAGACTCATTCAGGCCGCCGTCTAACACTTAATGCTTGGAGATGTATCCAAAGTACTTCAGACGAGATCTGGGCATTGCTCGTGAATGACAGTCCAGTAGAACTTACAGAGCCTTTCTATCAATGGTCTAAACTCGTATGGCAGAGGACAACTAGAAACAAAAGGACAATTGAAATTCATTGTTCCACTCCAGATAAAATTGAATACTTTCTTCATCCTCCCGGAATCAGAAATCCAGGGATTGAAGAATGGAATGAAATGAATATTTCTGTAAAAGTTGAAGACCTCGATTTTCAGGAGCCTAGAAAAGGTAAGCTTCAGAGTCTAGCTGAGTCTCTTGGAATGTCAAAGCACACCTCCAGCTTAGTAATGCGCAAATGCGGAATACTTCCCGATGACTTCACAAAATATTTGGAGACAGGAAACTTTGCTAATATAAAACATCTCAACCTCAGCGAAACAAGAATAATTCTTAATTCAGCGGAGCCTCTTGGGTTACGATATATACCACGACTACAGACCATTGATTTTTATGACTGTAACTTGGGGGATGCAGGAATTATTATTCTTGGCCGAGAACTTGCTCTGTTGAAGAGGCTGAAAGAGATCAATATTGCCAAAAATCGAATAACAGCGGAAGGGCTTCAAGACCTTAGTAACTCATTGAGTTCGCACCATGGACTTATTGCTTTACGAGTACAGAATAACAACATCGGTCCCGAAGGAGGTGTGGTCTTATCTGGTTGGTTGAAGAGACTTTTCTTGATAGAAACCCTAAATGTCAGTGCTTGTCATTTGGAAGACATTGGAGTAAAGCATATATCAAAGGCCGTCGTGAGCCATGTTCTTAGGCAGGTTTCAATGCGGGATAATAACGTCACGGCGGATGGATCGTTGGTGTTTTTCAAGAATATGAAAAGCAAGCGGATGATTGAACACCTAGATTATGGCAAGAACAAAGTTTTTCGAGAATTGGAAGGAACGCAAATACAGCCGCACCCTGATGCTGAAGCCAGCATTTCGAAATTAGAACTTAATTCATTTTTATTAGGGAAGGAACACTGGAGTCACCTAAATTTTTGGAGTTGCAGCTTGGGGGCAAATAGAATATTCCAGTCGTATAGGAAGTTGCATGGAATGAAGGATCTTGTGCACTTATGTCTACAAAGTAACCAGATCGAAGATACGTTTGCAGAGGATGTTGGTGGTTGTTTAAAGGAACACTGTGAGCACATAAGACATATTAACCTGAGGCATAATAGAATTGGAAATTCAGGGGCGTCAGCTATAGCTGATGGTATTTCAGGAAAAAAAAAATTAGAAGAACTTTTGATTGACAAAAATCAAATCGAAGAAATAGGGATTCGTAAGCTGCTCAGTGCAAGTCTTCAGGTGGATCTTTCTGTAACGCTGGATGTCTCGTGTAATAATCTTGCTAAGTTTGATATTGAAAGGCTTGTGACAGAGCACTCTCTACAAGAAAAACCCAGTGGAGGTCAGAAATATGATACGGATAAACCAAACATGTATGTCTCACATGACCACCGGCTTAAAGCTCAAATATACATGTGACTGATAAAGACGTGTTCGAATTTGGTGAACTTGATCAAAATGAGCTTTACAGAGGCCGTTCATAAACGAGAGACAGTATGGTTTCAGCTGGGATTGAATATACGTTTTACGTTGTCTTCTTGAAATGACGAAATATCATGTGTGATTTCAACTTATATTATCCGTCGCGTTCCATAATAAGGACGTTAACAAAAAATGCAGCCCTTGATCCGACGGCACAGAACGCGGAATCTGACCAGTTTACCCTCTTTGCTTATAGAATAGGTGCTGTAAAACTTTTGCATTAAACTAACAGCCCTTATATTGGAAACGAGACCTTTTCGAAGGTATAAGATGGCCGGCCTCGACTCTCTCCCTTCCACTGATTCAAGAAGGACAGTTGTCAGTCAGTTTTGGCGAAAGATTGTGCAATGTACCGGTTAGCTGCTTACGTTTAAGCCTGCCTAGGAAATGTGTGGATAGGTAAACTGACTGTCTCAAAATGACCTAAATAGTGTTGAGTGGGCCGTTAAACTCCAATACAAACAAACACGGTATAAGATGGCACAATTTTCATCATACAATTTTCATTTTTTCGGCGATAAAGGTGGCAATATATTTGTATAGGCGTGTTTACGTTATGTTAAGGGAAATGTTTTTGTATTTTCATATGCCATAAAGTCGGCTACTGAGAGTTGTAATCCGTTTTGGAAACCCAAATGGCGCCATTTCGCTAAGCTTACCCAGGATCTGTCGAGGCTTAACCCTTATCTTGCTGAATATCATTTAAGCCACACCCATTTCTGACTTTGAACCAATCATATTGCTTCATGTAATTTATTCTTACAAATCCATAAACTTCATATCAAATAGTGTAGATCCTGATCAGATGGCTTCTTCAGAAGCCATCTGATCTGGATCTACACTGTTTACAATGATAGGGGTTGTCGTGAACAGCATGATAAGAGTTAAAACTACAGCAGAACTACTAAAACTCAAATACCGTTGGTGCCATAAAAGTTTGTTAGAGGAGGGGTTGTTCGAACCACAGGGGTGGGGGGGGGTGGGGGTGGGGGGGGTTTAATCGTACCGCCGGGTAACAAGTCGCAATAGGTCTAGGGGAATGGGAACACCTAGTACATTTTCCCGCCATTTTTTAAAGGGAGACAATTTTCGGGACGTCCTGTCCGCTTTTCTGTAGGCTCAGTCCCACCGAAAAAGGGGTCCACTCTTAAAGGAAAGAGTTGACCCCTATTGACATAGGAGACAAAAACACTTTTGAATGCGTTGCCTCCCCTGAAGGTGTTCTTATTCCCCTTAAGAAAATATGAATTATCATTTAAGTTAAAGGGATTCTAATTTGTATACAAAGCACAACTGTTTACAATAAAGTCAGTAACCCTCCCCTCCGCCCAAATTATCAATAATGTGTTTAGCTTTGGGGAGAATTCTCTTGGGGGTCAAGGACAACTTCAAAATAGCCATGGTAACCAAATCACCCTTGTTCGAGTTTTTGAAGTTTAAGTGTATTTTTACTGAGCTCAACTGCATTTGTTTTCTGCTTTTAAGGGGAAAGGGAACGCATTCAGGGGAGGCAACTCCTGCAAAAGTATTTTTGTCTCCCATGTCAATAGGGGTCAACTATTAAAGAAAAGAATTTGCTCCTGAGGAGCAAATTCTTTCCTTTAAGAGTAGACCCTCTTTTCAATGGGACAGGGCTTTCAGGAAAGCAAACAGGAAGTCCCGAAAGTTGTCTCCCTTTGAAAACTGGCAGAAAAAGCGGCCAGGTGTTACCATTCCCCTTAAATACCACAATGCTAACACGTTGGATATTAATATTTATCAGCAGGACAATTGCCATAACCTTTTTGCCTACAAAGTCAATTTGTGTCAGTACTTTGATAATTGTATAGGATAGAAAAAACATTTTTCCAAGTGAATCACACAGGAAATATTTATTGGAGTTTAAGGACCAGTCAGCACTATTTAATTTCATATTATAGCCTGTGAGTTTACCTATCCAGACTTTTCCTGGGCGGGTTGTACGTAAGCGGTCAACCAGTAAAGTGCACATTCTTTCGCCAGAAACTGACAACTGCCCTTCTTGAATCCGCGAAAGAGGGAGAATGACGGTAGAAAAGATTTCATGATCAATCTCAATGACAGAATGCTGCCGACGCGGGCTGGAAATATGTGTTATAGGGCCTGGACTTGAAAATGCATCAGCATTAGGTTTGTTTGATTTAAGATTTAACGTCCCCATCAAGACTGTATGGGTAATTTTGGAGACGTTGCTTCCAATTTTTCGGGACATTTACCCGACATTGAGATGAAATGACATTTCAAGCCCTGTCGTCCAATGAAACCAATAGGGTTTATAAGCATGGGCGGTCCGTCTCGTACCATTTTGCCTGGGCAGGCTTAGATCCTCTAAGTGGTTTACCAGTACTGGTGTGCGGGTCGGTTTCAGCTCTGCGTGGAAGCATCATGCAGCCCTTCTATTTCTTCAAGGCCCAATGGGCGGGGCCGCCATCGGCATTTTAAAATAAACCAGGCCTGATAATAGAACTCAATATGGAATCATAGCCGCAGATAAAAAGGGGTAGCCACATATTCTTTTCTTATTTCTGCACGAAAATACGTTGTTTGTACTCATTAGAAGCGCCTCGCCGAGGCGCTTCTAATGAGTACCAACAATGTTTTTTTTTATGTAGTAAACGCCGGCAAATCTACCATTGGTTACGGCATCACTGCTCTGACGTAGGTTGTTTCCCCTGGTCAACACTATAAAGGTTATTTGTGAGACGTTTGCTTCCGATTTGCTTCCGATTTTCTGGGACTTTTAGCCAACATTGAGATGAAATGGCATCTCAAGACCTACCACCCAAAGGACTCACTAGGGTTTAAGGAACGGTCCGACTCCCTACACTTTTTCTGGGCAGGCTAGGACCCTCTAAGCTGCTTACCAGTACCCAAGATCGATGAGTTTCAGCTCTGCGCGGAAGAAGATTGCAGCCCAATCTAGTTCTTCAAGCCCTGATGGGCGGGGCGTGGTCCATGTAGTCAGCATTGTTTCTACATTGACCTAAGATTTTTTTTTTTTATTTTTTTTTTTTTATTTTATTTTTTTTATTTTTATTTTTTTTTTATATATAAATATGTTTTCAATAGTTTCTGTATACACATACATGATTTACATGTAATCATATTTTGAGCATGTAGTTAAACGCTCAGTTATTGTGTGGTTCGTCGGGGATATCGAAGTTCGCAGTTTCAGACTGGGTTCAAAGCTAACAAAGTTTTTAGTTAACCCTTAACTTGCTGAATATTCATTTAAGCCACACCCATTTCTGTCTATCAACCAATCAAATTTTTTGAGGAAATTTATTGCTACAATTTCATAAACTGAATGCCAAACAGTGTAGATCCTGATCAGATGGCTTCTTCAGAAGCCATCTGATCTGGTTCTACACTGTTTGTCTGATCTGGTTCTACACTGTTTGCAAAGATAGGGGTTGTTGTGAACAGCAAGATAAGGGTTAACATTAATTTTAAGTTTCAAATCACCCAGTTAGTAAAACGCCATATTTTGTTGAATAAAATGAGATCTTTTGCAAAAGCTGGGAAAGTTCACAATGTGATCAATATTTAAGAAATTAATTATATTCTTCTGCTGTTCATGAAAGTATGAACGAAGTGGGTCACGTGCAAAGTATATGGGGTTCATGTAAACTTTGCTAGCGACCCGCTTTTGCGAAGCTTTTCCCAACCGGTGAAAGTATGAACGAAGTGGGTCGTGTGCAAAGTAAATATGTTCATGTAAACTAGCGACCCGCTGTCTTTCATACTTTCATGAACAGCAGAAAAATTAAGTTTATTTTTATACCTGTACATGTATTTACATTATTTGCCCCATATCACTGGGCGAAAAAATTTGCTTATATGGCAAAATTTTAAAGCTGAAAAACAGTTACACGCTTTTTTCTACAAAAAAGAAACATCGTTAACATCACCAACGCCCGTGGTGAACCATGGTTTAGACTGACGTCACTTGACGTCACTGAACTACATTGTTTTCTATAGGTTTACATTAGTCTTGAACAGTAAATATAAGATATTGGACGCTCTATTGACACCTTACTGGACTCGGTTGTTTGAAATTTACGTATTAGTTAGTTGACATGATACTATATAATATGAAAAATATGCTTAGAAAAAGAACCTTACTTTGGTGAGAGGGATGGATAGAAAAATTCGTCCCTCGGAATCACTTGGCAAAATATAACTGGAAGCAATGATCAAGAATCGATACAATCAACCCAAAGCTCCCATCAGTGACACCAAAGGGAAAGAGACACAAACAAGAAATCACTTGATCCCAATGGAAAAAATTTATAGCAGAAGGCCAAAAGGACATTTACTTTCCCTCCAAATGGCCACATAAGCCTCGTGATGCAGGACAGTGACCGTCAGGACGGATTTTTCTATCCAACCTTCATGCCCATGCAAGATTCTTATGGTATTCCATTTGTAATCCCCACGTTTCTCTACATGGAGTGGATTTACAAAGCTCTTCATGACACGGACTCATTATGGGGAATACATATACCTTCAGGGGAGGCAACTCCTGCACAAGTATTTTGTCCCCCATTACAATTTTGGTCAGCTCTTAGAGTAAAGAATTTGCTCCTGAGGGGCAAATTCTTTCCGTTAAGAGTAGATCTCTTTTTCCTTGGGACCGAATACGTCGAAAGGCCAACTGGAAGTCCCGAAAGTTGTCTCCCTTTGAAAAAAAATGGCGGAAATATCTACCAGATTCATCCATTCCCCCTAATGTTATGTGACATAAAATTTGAGTGTCAATGTTGCTGTACTGGTTTATTCGCTGAGATTCAAAAATGTGATATAATGAAAAGACATTGGCAATTGTTGTATACATAGAGGATATTTACTTGTTTGAGATGAATATCAAAAATATTTCATCGAGTGTGTTGAAAATTCTGATGTTTTCAACACACGAGATGAAATATTTTTGATATTTATCGAAAAAAAGTCAATTTTCTTTTTATTTGATAATATTTTAGGACACTTACTGTGACTGATCAATCGGTTCTTACGTCACAATTTTGACTTGGCTATGACGTCACAACTGTCAGTTGCAAACCATAAACAGTCGCCATTTTTATTTCAGCATTTAACAGTTCAGAGAATGCTTTTTCAAGGTATTTTACAGAATTATTTTATAGATAACATATGAATTTTGGCGAGAAAATAGTCCGGGCTGCTACTGTGACAATAACATGGCCATGTTATTTTTCACACTGTGAAAATATCATTTATATTTTCACAGTGTGAAAATATCACTTTTATTTGTTTCAGATATGCACTGATTTCACTGCTATGTATTAAATAAAGTCGAAAATTTGTTCGAGACAGGGGTAGTTCGAGCCACTGCGATTACTGTCAGGAGGCATAACGAGCTACTTTTAGACATCTTTTCGGTGTTCTATGATGAATATGTATGCTGTGTGTACTCATTAGAATCGCCTCATCGAGGCGATTCTAATGAGTACACACAGCATACATTTGCAAGATAAAAGACTAAAATCTCCTTAATCATCCCTTACTATTTCTTGTGTAGAGGATTTCGCTAGGGGCTCAAGAATGGGTTCGACACATCCATGGTAAACGAGCCATCGCTGTTCGAGCCATCGAAGTTCTACTGGATAATGAAAAGACATTGGCAATTGTTGTATACAGTCGAACTTCGATGACTCGAATCCCTCTCGGATCATGAAGTTTGTTCGAGACAGCGGTAGTCTGAGCCACAGGGGGTTGCTGTTAATGCCATACCAGCAGACACAATGGAGATAATTGTGGGATATCTTTTGTGTGTTCACATTAGAATCGCCTCAAAGAGCGACGAAAACATAATTTCTTGAACATCAGTATTAGCAAATGCATGTACATGATTGTGAATATATAGAGGATTTGATTTCTTCACTGTCAGATCTATTTTTATTTCACCGAATGTACACCAAAAGCAGTATTTTCACTCGTGACGAAGCCTCGAGTGAAAATACTTCTTTTGGTTTTCAGGAGCAAAATAAACATTGATCTCCCACCGAAAAAAATCTAATTTTCTGTTCATTTCATGCTTTAAACTGTAATTTGTAACGCAACGTGACTTCAAAGCGTCGGCCATCAACACAGAAAACAAACTTTTTCCAGGGCGATTTCGCGTCGATTTAGAGGTGTTCAGCGTGTAAAGTGGATCTAATACTTGTGTAAACTGAAATTTTGTACCTGGAAAACAGCTTGGAATGTTGCTTTATCGAATGGGTTACTTGAAATTTGCAGTCAGATAATGTCCGCAGTTGATAAGCTCGTCTGGTGTCGTGTGCATTATTTACGTTGCGTAGGTGCAAAAAGTGACGTCATCAACATCACGTGCGTGGCGTAATTTATGACACACGTTTTGAAATAACGTTTAGCTAATTGATTTTAACAAACATAGAATATAGGTTATTTCTGCGGATAAATCGAATTCACAAACAGCGAAAAATAATCAAATTGCCAAAAGGCACTGAAATGACAGATTCTGTGAAAAAATTCAGATTTATTTTCTTAAGTGATAAGGACAAAGGCGCTGGAGTGCTGATTTTTAGTTTGGTTCACAAAACTGAGATGAATCGGCTGTTATACACTTCCATCATCATTTTACTTGCACATTAATACAACTTGCAAATGACTAGTTGCCAGTAAATAAACGTGTGCTAAGCGTGGACGCAACTTTCTTGTAAAAGCTTACACTTGCCGACTGAGATGTTGCGCGCTCAGTCAAGAACCTACCTCATGTCAAGCGCTACAATCAAGGAAAGCACTTTTTGTGCGATGTTTGAAGTTTTGCGGCATGTAGCTTATTGTTTATCACAACTGCGCTTACATATTCAGTTATTCAGATCTACAACAGAATTGGACAGTGATAACTGTTTGGAGTATATTATTGCTGGCTTGCTACCGTACGGCGAAGTGTCTCGCGTCACATACCTCGCATTTAGTTAGGTCATGTAACCGTTATGAATTTGTACCCTTTAAGCCCTTTATAGCCAAGTACAGATACATACAGATGCAAACAGTGTAGAACCTGGTGAGGTGGCTGATAATGATACATCTCATTCTGTTCTACGTGGTTTGCCATCCTGTTGACGACTATTGACTAGACACCCAATTTACATGTATAGAATGCAGTGATTGAAGAGTGAACTTGAGAAACTCGTGGGTGGAACGGGTAAAATCTTAACCTGGCCATTTTGAAGGGTAGCAGAGGACATTTCATTTTGTTTTTATGGTCTTAAATTGCGCCACAAACCTCACATTTATTACTATTCATCTGCAGGTAGCTGATTCATATGAAATCCACATCGCTGAAAAATAAGATAAAAATGTAAATTCGTCTGCTCCGTGTTTTGTATGGCATTTTTAAGATAACTAACTCATTCATCATTCGTTTTTCAAAAGACACGTGTCGTCTGATCTTTCATGGAATTTTTCAACTTGAGATAGTACATGCATACACATATGAGCGAGAAAAAATTCAAAACAGTCACCGGAATGAAACTGCGTCTAAAACTGAATAAAAGCCGGTCAACATTTTGTGCGGACTCATATTTCTATGGCGGTCAAAGCCGGGGGAGCAGGAACTACTTTAAAAAGTGCAGGACAGCGAGAATAGACAGATAGAATCTGTCCTTAAAAATTGTGTTTTCTTACATGCTTTTCAATGAATGATAGAGATTTATCAGTGAAATATAAATCGATATTTTCACTGTTTCAAACAGTGAAAATACGATTTTTTATTTTTCACTGTTTGGGACTACTTTTTTCTTCAAATCTAACTCTAATTTCAATTTAATCTTTGTCAGATAACTGAACAATACTGAAATGTGTTCTAATTGACGCATGGCCCGTTCATGTGTGACGGGGACGTTACTGATGACGCTGACGTCACGTCTTTTGTCGTGCGACGGTAGACTTGCCAGCAACTTCTTTGGAAAACTACTCTCTCAATTATTTCATTAATCATTCATAATAATACCATCCCAGGCCATTTCTCAGGTGCAAACTTTCAGTTTACACCCAATAGTATACCCACTAAACACGATGGACACCACTAAATTGACGCGAAACGAACAGGAACAAAGATAATTTTCTCCGAATGTGAGCGACACCATTACAGACGCTAAATATTGCCTTTTGAAGCATGTAAGAAACAGAAAATTTGATTTTTTTCAGTGCAAGATCAAATTTTATTTCACTCATGAACACCAAAACTGCTATTTTAACTCGTGGCTACGCCACTCGTGAAAATAACAGTTTTGGTGTTCATTCGATGAAATAAAATTCGATCTTACACTGAAAAAATCAAATATCCTCTATTTCACTGTTTGAAACAGTGAAAATACCGATTTAGATTCCACTTAGAAATCTCTGTCATTCATTGAAAAGCATGTAAGAAAATATTTTTTTGGTTGGCCAACTTTTTCGTGTCGTGCCAATTTTGCTGACATTGTTCTATGTAAAATATTCATGCATTGTTCTATACAATATTATGCATCAGTTAGTATTAACATGTTTTAGAGCAAGTCAGTAATACATGATTTAGTCCATACTAGACAGTATCAAACATATAATTATCTCCCTTGTATGTGTTGCCCCTCAACTTGAAATAGAACAAATAGTTTCGCACGTGAGGCCTGTTTTGTAAAGGTGATATATTAGAAGACTCTTACGAATATAAAACAACTATTTTTGTACCAAAAATATGTTTATATTGTTGAGAAGCGACTGCTGTGTTGATATACTGCTGCAAGTTTTTGACTTTATCAAATCAGACGTCGCGTTACATACGCAAGTGCATTAGAATGGCTGTTATAGGTGTTTCGGTCCTGTTAATTCCGCGGATTCGATCTGTTATATCGACCGACTAACGTAGTGAAAATTTAAAATGTCTGCCCTAAGATTATCTGATACTATGAAGACTGTATAGATTGTGTGTATTTATTACATTTTCTCAAATTGCAATTCATTAGATAGAGAGATAAGCAAATTAATAAATCACTACATTTTTGTATAAAGACTGAATATGTTTTTCTGCAAACCTGCATGGCGTTGAAAAATAAGGACGGTGAAGGCGTACGTATGATATTTTTGCGGCAACGTCATTTACGTATTCTTGACCTTAAACATTATTATTAAATACTGTTACGGATCACCTAGCCGTATGCATGCTAAGCTTAAAGCCAAACTCAAGAGTGAGCCAGTTCTTTCAGCACCAAACTGTAGATGGTAGTGACGTTGTTGTTACAAGAAGACGATCATAGTGTAGGTCATCAGTTTTTTTTTTACTTTTCGAAAAAGGTTAAATGAGCAGAGAAGAGAAATGTTTGTCTCCAACATTTTGAAGTTTATCTTACTTGTATAGCTACACCGATTGTCGTTTTCACTGATTTTCATGTATAAAATGAAGATCAAAGTTCCACGGTTGTTCAGGTGGAGTCTTAGGCTACAGGAGTATAATTTTGACACACAACAGCGGAAGGAGAAATAGAGGATATTTACTTTTTTGAGATGAATACAAAAAATATTTTGATATTTATCGAAAAAAAGTAAATTTTCTTTTCATTTTATAATATTTTACAGTTATTGATCAATCGGACCTTACGTCACAATTTTTGACTTGGCTATGACGTCACAACTGTCAGTTGCAAACCATAAACAGATCGCCGTTTTTAATACAGCATTTGTACAGTTCAAAGAATGCTTTTTCAAGGTATTTTACAGATAACATATGAATTTTGGCGAGACAAGTAGTCCGGGTTGCTACTGTGAAAATAACATGGTCATGTTATTTTTCACAGTGTGAAAATATCATCTATATTTTCACAGTGTGAAAATATCACTTTTATTTGTTTCAGATATGCATTGATTTCACTGCTCTGTATATAATAAATAACATTATGCTCTTTCCGACAGGAACTTACGTTTTACATCACACTAAAGTGTATTGATTGTATATAATTCATGGATGACTCATGTAATTGTTATATGCTGTGTTAAATTATTTTATAACAAAAGAAAGCTGTATTGTATACATCTTTCTTTTCATTCAAGAGAGAAGGTGTTATGTGTACATGTAACATGTTGGCACCACTGGAATATGTTATATTTTGTTTACTAACTTCTTATGTCAAAAGAAAGATGTAGAGTGAGTGAGTGTTTGAGTTTTATGTCCCACCAACTGCTAAGGTCATACGGAGACGGGACCTCGGTTTAAAGACTCATCCGAAAGTCTGGAGAAGTCCGGGATCGATCCCGCGATCCCTGGTTTACAAGGCAAGTAGCGTAACCACTACACCACGGAGGCTTCTAGGAAAGATGTAGAATATCAGTCTGAGATTAATGATAGTTGGTAAACAACTTTTGTTTTCAAGAAAGGGATTAAAGAATTAATCCAGAAATTTCCATTATTTTTTGCATATGACAATTTTTTTTCTGCAGGGTTCTAATTGTCTCTGAGCCTATATTAGGAGAGGGATTTCCCTTTTGTGGAGTTTGGGAGTTTAAAGGAAAAATAAGAAAATTTCATTTTAAAGCTGCTTTGAATAACTTAAGGATTATTATTCATTTCGGACTTAGTACACTCCATATTTCTCAGTTCTGTGGGGTGTTCCTTGCTTCCAAAGGATAACCATTCTAGAACATATTTAGTGCCCATACTGTGGGATCAGACAACATAATTTTAAAGACGTTTGAAAACGGAGCTAAATTTTTGTTTAAATTTGATAAATGAATTTTGTTTCATTTTTGAAAGACTTGCTTGATGATTTACATTAACATTGTTACTCCTGTGCTTAGCTCGTAACAGATATTAGACATAAGACATATCAGAGAGAGAGAGAGAGAGAGAGAGAGAGAGAGAGAGAGAGAGAGAGAGAGAGAGATTACATTATCCCTGATGCTGTTCTCAGAGTTTGAGCTGTGTCATGAACTTGTGTTTTCCTTCATACTGATTTGTATTGATTGTATAGTTTATTACGGAACCCGGGAAGGGACATTTCTGTTCCAGTATCTAGCAGAACAGAATTTAAAACAATAAAATTAGAGTGGAGAGGAAAACAAGAAATATGTCGTTTAAATGATATACTATTTCGTTTAAACGACATATTTCTTGTTTTCTGTTCCACTCTGAAAAAAGTAGCGTGGAATTTAAAACAGTATTTTTTTTTTGATTTTGGTTTTACGGCCCTTTCAAGATTATTTCACTCATATCGAGCCGATCGTTAATCAGAGGTGGGCGAAAACCGGAGTACCCGGGGAAAAACCACCTGACCTTCCGTTGCAGAACTTGGCGTCTCACATGTGACCCGAGCGAGGCTCGAACCACAGCGGTGAGAGACCTTATGAATAAGGAACAACGCTCTTATCCACTAGGCCACGGAGTTCCGTTATAAAATTAGAATGGAACAAAAAACAAAAATATGTCGTTTTAACGACAAATTTCTTTTTTTCCTTCCACTCTGAAAAAGAAGGGTGGAATTTTAATAAAAAAACTTAGAATGGAACAGAAAACAAAAGTATGTCGTTTTGACGACATATTCCTTGTGTCTCTTTTCACTCTGGAAAAGTAGCGTGGTATTTAAAACAATAAAGATATCGTTTAATCGACATAATCTTGACCTTTCATTGGTTAAAGATCTCGTTTTTTCAACATAGATTCCGCATGATATCACCAACCATCGGAAGGCTAGGATTATATCTTTTAAACGACATGTTATGTTGAAAAACGAGATCTTAAACCAATGGGAGGTCAAGATTATGTCGATTAAACGATATCTTTATTGTTTAAAATTCCATGCTACTTTTTCAGAGTGGAAAGGAAAACAAGAAATATGTCGTTTAAACGGCATACTTTTGTTTTCGGTTCCATTCTAATTTTATTCTTTTAAATTCCACGCTTCTTTTTCAGGGTGGAACAGAAAACAAGAAATATGTCGTTTAAACGACATATTTTTGTTTTCTGTTCCATTCTAATTTTATTGCTTTAAATTCCACCAAACTTTTCAGAGTGGAAAAGAAAACAAGAAATATGTCATATTATATCGTTTAAACGACATATTTCTTGTTTTCCTCTCCAATCTAATTTTATTGTTTTAAATTCTGTTCTGCTAGATACTGGAAAAGAAATGTCCCTTCCTGGGTTCCGTAGTTTATTGATGATAAATATTACTATTATATGCAGTGTTTATTTATTGTAATGGCAAAAGGAAGCTTTATTCCATAAATCTTTCTTTTCCTTGAAGAAGGGGAGTTTTAAGTATAAGAATTTTTTCACACGTTAACCCCACTGGATTATGTAATATTTTGTTTACTCACTTCTTATCATTAACGAAAAGATCTTGAATATGTGTCAGATCTGTATGCCCCAACCACTGAGCAAAAGAGTCGACATTAAAGCGCTAACAAAAAAACAGAAGCATGGCCGGAAAACACAAACTCACTGCCTATGGTGGGTTTCGAACACGGACCGCGTGGATGAAGTCCAATACTCTAACCACTGAGTCCCTGGCACTCTTCTTTCCTTTGTTACAACGTTGATGTCGTTAGATGATGGCTCGTCCGGGGTTGGACTTTACTTCGACGAAAATGGCTTCGCCATTGAAGCAGGGTGGGGATGGCGTTATGGATCGCAATTCCTCCCTTCAGTTCTGTACCTTGGTAGATTACGATAGCTTATAAGTTAAGCACCACTCTCTGACAGCTGTGTCAGGGAGTCAACTATACTTCCAGAAAACGAAGTTTGAAGGGGTCGGTGGGAGTCAGCTTGTTGTCCGGTTTATTTGTCTGTCACTCTGCCAGAATCTTGTCAGGGCAATAACTTTGAAACGCTTGAGGTATCCGAATGAAACTTCACACTTGTGTAAATGGAACTGGTCAGAAGTGCAGTGCACAAGAGCCATAACTCTATCTGCAATATTTGCATATGCATTTTTGTTTAGAAATTTGTCAGTATAATAGCTGTACGATGACGTATTAACACGTTAACAGGTCTGTGTTATCAACAGGCTGGCATTTAACTGTAATAGTTTACTGGCGGTAAGGACTGGAGGGTGGCAACATAGGACCGCCCCTTTGTATTGATTGGCATTTACACCTACAAGGGTAGGCTGAAAAGTTCTGAGCCTGACCAAGAAGCAGGCATCGAACAGCCATGAAATTTTGTATTCATTAAATCCAAACCTTTATTACTTGATTTGACTCAAATGAGTTCAAGTTTACCTGCAATAACTTAGAAATTCTAGACTTTGAAAATTGATACTAGCACGTTTTTGAGAAAAATGACAAAATCTGGCTTCGTGGTGTGATCAAGTACCGCCATAAAAAGGGTTAGCTCCTAAGGACATTCATGCCGATATGGTTGCTACATTAGGGGATGATGCTCCTTCGTATGCAACCGTGAAAAGGTGGGCAGCAAATTTTAAGATGGGCAAGGACAGCCTTGAACATGATGACCGGTGTGGACGACCCACAACGGCAACAACTGAGGAAACCATCAGCCAAGTGCACAGGGCCGTGATGGATGACAGGCGTTTAACTGTTAATCAGTTAACTAACAATGTTGGCATCTCCCGTGAACGAGTAGAGAAAATTCTACACAGTGAATTAGGAATGTCGAAGGTTTCCGACAGATGGGTGCCAGGCTTTCGACGCCTGACCAGACTGAACCTGTCACAAGCCAACTTGGCTATTTTTTAAGCAGACCAAGATGGTTTTCTTGACCGTTTTGTCACTCAGGATGAGTGTTCGGTTCATCACTTTGAGCCAGAGATCAAAAACAATTCATGAAATGGAAGCACCCTGGCTCACCCCCTCCAAAGAAGGCAAAGGTCGTCTCCTCTGCAGAGAAGTTGATGGCATCAGTGTTCTGGGATGCCAAGGGTATAATATTCATAGATTACCTTCAAAAGGGCAGAACTATTAATGGGGAGTATTATGCAGATCTGCTAAAACAATTGCGAAAAGCAATTAAGGCTAAACGACCCGGAAAATTGACAAAAGGGGTCTTGTTCCATCAGGACAAGGCGCCTGCTCATAAATGGGTTGTCGCAATGGCTGCTGTGCATGACTGTGGCTTTATACTTGTCGATCACCCTCCGTATTCACCTGATCTAGCTCCATCAGATTATTTCCTGTTTCCAAACATGAAAAAGCACTTGGCTGGGCAGCATTATCGGTCAGACGAGGAGGTGATAGCTGCTGTGGAGGAGTTGTTCAGGGACCAAGATGAGACCTTCTATACCACTGGGATCCAAGGACTCCAGCATCGCTGGAGGAAGTGTGTTGACAGGAAGGGAGACTATGTTGAAAAATAAGGCACTTTGAGCATGGACAAACCATTGGATCTTGGTCAGGCTCAGAACTTTTCAGCCTACCCTCGTACCTGATACGATTTATTCCGTAAATTGATAATCATTATAGCAGACCATTCACGGAATAAATCGTATAGGCGATGCAAGTCACATGTTTTATCCCCGTTTCATTAAAATGCGCTAAAGCGGGAGTATAGCAGTTAGACCATCAGACAGTTCTAGTCGGCTCAGTGGTTAGAGCATTCGACTTACACACGAGCGGATCGGTTTCGAATCCCACCATAAACGTTTTTTTTTTCTTCAGCTTTGCTTCTTTCCTTTGTTTCAACTTTCATATCGAAAGACAACTAGTGTGTATATAGATGATCTTACATGAGTTTTCATGTATTATTGAATTTATTAAACGAGTTGAGGAAAAGGGATAAAATGCGAGACTCTGCCGAGCATTTTATCCCTTTTCCTCTACGAGTTTTATAAATTGTTGATATAGAGGATCTTAAATGAGTGTTCATGCATTATTGAAAATTTCTTAAACGAGCGAAGAGGAACTAAGCCTGCCCAAGCAAAGCGGTGCGAGTAGGACCGTCCATGCTTATAAACCCTATTGGTTTCATTGGGCGACAGGGCTTTAGATGTCATTTCATCTTATTGTCGGGTAAAAGTCCAACAAAATTGGACGGACCGTCTCCAGAATGACATATATAGTGTTGAAGGGGCCTTTAACCTCAAATCAAACAAACAATAACACAACAGTCAAACTTCGTTAACTCGAATACCTTTGGGACCTTGAAATTTGTTCGTGAAAGGGGTAGTTCGAGTGAGTGAGTGTTCGAGTTTTTTACGTCCCACCAACAGCTGAGGTCATACGGAGACGGGACCTTGGTTTAAAAACTCATCGGTAACCACTACACCACGGAGGCTTCTAGGGATAGTTTGAACTACTAAGGTTAAATAATAGTTTCAGGTCATGAAGTATAAGGGGAATCACTTTATCATAACTATATTCTATGAAATAAAAAGGTATGTTGCGTGTACTCATTAGAATAATGAGTACACGCAACATCCCTTTTTACATACAATGTGGCGATTCTAATGAGTACACGCAACATACCTTTTTACAGACAATGAGGCGATTCTAATGAGTACACGCAACATACCTTTTTACAGACAATGAGGCGATTCTAATGAGTACATGCAACATACATTTTTTACAGACAATGAGGCGATTCTAATGAGTACATGCAACATACCTTTTTACAGACAATGAGGCGATTCTAATGAGTACACGCAACATACCTTTTTACAGACAATGAGGCGATTCTAATGAGTACAAGCAACATACCTTTTTACAGACAATGAGGCGATTCTAATAGGTACATGCAACATACATTTTTTACAGACAATGAGGCGATTCTAATGAGTACACGCAACATACCTTTTTACAGACAATGAGGCGATTCTAATGAGTACACGCAACATACATTTTTTACAGACAATGAGGCGATTCTAATGAGTGCACGCAACATACCTTTTTACAGACAATGAGGCGATTCTAATGAGTACACACAACATACCTTTAACAGATCAGTTAGGGGGAATGGGAACACCTAGCACATATTATGCCATTTTTCAAAGGGAGACAACTTTCGTGACTTCCTGTTCGCTTTTCGATAAGTTCAGACCCACTAAAATGGGGTCTACTGTTAAAGGAAAGAATTAAGGAGCAAATTCTTTCCTTTAAGAGTTGACCCATATTGACATGGGAGACCAAAATACTTTTGCAAGAGTTGCCTTTCCTGAACTTGTACCCATTCCCCTCAAGAAAACCTCCCTTACAAATCCAAATATATGGATATCTGGGGGTATTGGATAAATTCTCAAGCATTTCGATTAGACATCCGTGTGATATAGGGCTTTTTTTCTTACCTCAAATAAAAGGTAATTTTTCTGATGAAAATTGTGATATTTTTCTTATTTATACTCAGTACATAGGTTTTGGGTGCTCGTTAGAACCGCCTCATTGAGGCGGTTCTAACGAGTACCCACAACCTATATCTTGGAGCAGCAATAAGGAAAAAAATGTTTACCCCCGTAAACCCCAGTTTTCTCGATATAAAGTGGGGTTTAGGGGGTAAACGTTTGGCCGCGTTATGGCAGATAACAGTTCCCATTAAATGTTTTTTGGACACTTTTTCGTTTACTAAATGGAATATATGGACGAAATTTCACAGTTATATGGACCACTATAGGAAACATGTTTGGGATTGTTAATATGCAAAATGTGTTTACAAATGCAGTATTGTTTGACGTTAATAATTCGCATTAAATGGTTTTTGGACACTTATTCCTTTACTAAATAGAGTATATGGGTGAAACTTCACAGATGTATAGATCCCTATAGGAAGCATGCTTGGGATTGTTAACCCTTATCTTGCTGTTCAAAACAACCCCTATCTTTGCAAACAGTGTAGATCCAGATCAGATGGCTTCTGAAGAAGCCATCTGATCAGGATCTTCACTGTTTGGCAATCAGTTTATGAATTTGTAGCAATAAATTACATCAAGTAATTTGTTGCTAGACAGAAATGGGTGTGGCTTAAATGAATATTCAACAAGATAAGGGTTAATGTGTAAGTACATTAACAAATACCTTAATATTTGACGAGTTATGGCTGTTAACATTTCCCATTAAATGGCTTTGGACAATTACATCTTTACTATTTGGAATATATGGCCGAAACTTCACAGATATATAGACCGCTCTAGGAAGCATGTTCGAGATTGTTAATGGGCAAAATGCGTTACCATTTGACAGAGTTATGGCCGTTCACAATTCCCATTAAATGGTTTTTGGACTCTTATTCCTTTTCTTTATGGAATATTTGAATGAAACCTCTTCAAAGTTTGTATATGCATTGGTATTGGCGATGTGTGGTTAGGGATTGTTAACGGGCAAAATATGTTAACATTTGCCAGAGTTATGGATGATAACTGTTCCCATTAAATGTTTTTGGACACTTTTTTCCTTTTGTAAACGGAATATATGGGTGAAACTTCACAGATATATAGACCACTTTAGGAAGCATTTTGGAATGGGCAAATTACAGGGCTATTGATTCTGATCATTGCCTTCACTTCTATTATGACCATTAACAATTCCTATTAAATAGTTTTTGGACTCTTATTCATTTACTTTATGGGATATTTGGACTAGACCTCACAGACATTTAGGCCACTAAAGGAAGCATGTTTCAGATTGTTAATGGGCAAAATGCGTTAACTTTTCAGTTATAGCCGTTGACAATTCCTATTAAATGGTTTTTGGAACCTTATTCATTTATTTTATGAAATATTTGGACTAGACTTCACAGACATATAGACCCACTAAAGGAAGCATGTTTCGGATTGTTAATGGGCAAAATGCGTTAACATTTGACAGAGATATGATCATTAACAGTTCTCATTAAATGTTTTTTTACTCTTATTCCTTTACCTAAAGCAATATATGGATGAAACGTCACAGAGATATCGACCACTAAAGAAATCACTTTATGACCAAGGACCAATACTCTCACCATCCTTGATCTTGAGTGATCTGCCCTGAATGGATGTGAAAAATGGTTTTTGATCTTTTTCTCCTATATGAAAGATCTTGAAGAAGCATTACAGATGTATAAATAAGTAAAGGGAGCATGCCATGGCCAAGGACAGTCACACTGCCAATTCCGGTTCTTGTGTTATCTGCCCTTGATATTTGTTTTAAATGGTTTTTGGTCCATGTGGAATAACTTGATGAAATTTTACAGATGTATAGTTAGCGATGCCTTTATTTCTGAAATAATGCTGAAATGGTATGCTGTGAGTACCCTTCGCCTCAATGAGGCGATTCTAATGAGTACATACAACATACCGTTATTTTATAGACAAAACAGATACCCAGAATGATCTCCCCTATGCCGCATGACCTTTCGCCATGATTACAAATGTAAAACTCAATAGATCGAACTACCCATATTTCGAACACATTTTATGGTCTGAAGGTATTCGAGTTATTGAAGTTTGACTATTCTTTGTGTATGATAACACCCGTATGCCATAATGCATTTTTGGTGACTGCAAAGTTAACATCTTGTACTTTTATTACTGCTCAGAAACGCAGAATGTTAACAACATGAGCAGGAAAAAGAAAATAGTGTATATCCTTGTAAACCATACTTTAATCGATATGAAGCGAAGTATACTCCATAATAATTCAGTTCTGTGGTGTATCCCTTGCTTCCAAAGGATAACCCTTTCTTAGAACATATTTACATGGGTATACATGTTCATTATATAGACTCGTTCATGCCATGTGACGTGGAAAATATCGACGAATATATAGTTTTCCAACGTTCCGTATGTGTGAAGAAATTTAATGGAATCTGTTGGTTTGTTTAAATGGTTTTGGACACTTATTCCTTCACTAAATATAATATTATTGGATGAAACGTCACAGATATATAGACCACTATAGGAAGCTAAAGTTTCCAGTTTGCACATTCTCTTGTTATAATAGTGGCAGTAAAAATGTTATATAAAGTTATATTAAGAATTGACATTAATCTGTTTTGTTTAAGAAATAGATCAGCTCTAACTGTGATTTGTTGTGTAATAAATCACAGTTTGGAGGTCAGTTGTAAAGTAGACAAATCACAAGCGCGTAGCGCGCGTGATTTGTCTACTTACAACTGACCGACAAACTGTGATTTATTACCCAACAAATCACTGGCTAGAGCTGATCTATTTCGATTCTAACAGGCTGAAAATCGGCAATAATGTTGTTTTTTCCTTCAAAATCTCACAACTTTTCGCCATTGTTAGAAGAAATCCCGCTAAAAATGTCGACTCGAACACATGCATTTATATCCTTTTCTAACGTTTTCGATGCGAGAAAATGACGTTACACCGTCTAACGTCAAGGATTTCGACTAGTGACGTAATAAATTTGGAGTTTTTAATGACGTCACCTATCACGCTCTTCTGAGGTGTGATTTGTTGCATAATAATTCACAGTTCCTGTCCATTGCCTATATAGGCGCGCTGTGTTAGAAATATATATATTTTATTTTGTTTGTTAGCTCACCTGGAGCAAAGCTCCAGATCAGCGTATGCCGTGGTCTGTTGTCCGTCGTATGTCGCCCAGCCGTCCGAAACCCTAACTTTTATGTATTGTGAAATGGCGTTTTACTAAATAAGTGTATGAATGCTATGCTTTTTGCACTGTGCATGTGCCATAATTCATACCGCACAGATTCAAACGCCATGATATTTCATGCTATTGTGTGTGTGTGTTTTTGTTCATACTTATGTGTGTGTGTGTGTGTGTGTGTGTGTGTGTGTGTGTGTGTGTGTGTGTGTGTGTGTGTGTGTGTGTGTGTGTGTGTGTGTGTGTGTGTGTGTGTTTTGTACAGTGAGAATGTGTACGTTGTCTTGAGAGAAGCTGGCTGTGCCATTCCCAATGCATGCCTCTATGGTTGTGATCCCCTTGAGCCCCACTTTTATTTAGTGGAACTGGGGTTTGTGGGGGTATACATTACTGTAGTCCTCGTTCTTCTGGAGCATGGATTGTGGGCTCCCGTTTGGGCCGCCTCAATGAGGCGGTTCTTGCGGGTGCCTATGGTCTGTGTTCTAGGCGGGAATGTTAAAGGTATCAGATAGTGAAAACTTCCATAAGCCGGTTTTTCTCGGGGCAGGGCCCACTTTCATATATCTGTATATCATGGTATACAGGTTTTTTATAAATGCTAATACTTGAAATAACTCAGGTTTTACTGTCTCTCACAATTCTTTTAGAATGGCAGTTGTATATGTACTTGTTAGTTTTAAATATATGATAAGTTTTAATGTATATACACTGGTGAGACAAAAATAAACGATACTACTACTATATTTTGTTTTGTTTGTTAGCTCACCTGGAGCAAAGCTCCAGATCAGCATATGCCGTGGTCTGTTGTCCGTCGTATGTCGCCAAGCCATCCGTCGATAAATTTTCTCTTTTTTGACATCTCCTCTTGAACCGGAAGTCAGATTAAGCTGATACCTGATCATTACGAAAACACGGCTATACAAATACATTGAACACTTTATCGCCGAAAAAAATGAAAATTTAAGATAAAAAATTATGATATTTTACAAATTTCTGCTCAAAATATAGATTGTGGGTACTCGTTAGAACCGCCTCATCGAGGCGGTTCTAACGAGTACCCACAATCTATATTTTAGAGCAGAAATAAGAAAAATAAGGTTTACCCCTGCAAACCCCAGTTTTACTATATAAAAGTGGGGTTCAAGGGGGTCAAAATTATATAGGTGTGTTTTCATGATGTGTGAGGCATCAGGGTGACATGGATATTTAGATTTGCTAAAAACGTTCCGTTTGGATTTCCAAGATGGCCGCCATGATGGCCAACTTGAAATTCTTCCAAAGACTTCCTCCCAAACCAAAGGTCGAATTAAGCTGAAACTTGGTCGGAGGCATCAGGGTGACATGGAGATTTGTTAAAATCGTTCTGTTCCGATATCCAAGATGGCCGCTATAGCTGCCATATTGGAATTCTTCAAACGACATATCCTCTCGAACCGGTGGTTTGATCAAGCTATAACTTGATGGGAGGCATTTGGGCGACATTGAGATTCTGATTTGCTTAAATCATTCCATTTCTATAGCTTAGATGGCCATGGCCGCCATGGCCACAATCTTGTATTTCTTCAAACGACACCTTCTCCCGATTGGATTAAGTTGAAAACCCATGGGACGCATTTGGGGCGACAAGGATATTCAGATTTACTAAAGTGTTCTGTTCAGATACCCAGAATTGATGCCATTGTGGCCATCTTGAAATTCATCATACGACATCTCCCGATTTAAGGTTGGATTGAACTGAAATTTGATGGGAGGCGTCGCGGCAACATGTAGAATCAGATTTTATAAAACTCTTGTGTTCCGATATCCAAGATGGCTGCCATGAAGGCAACATAAAGATTCAAATTTGCTATAATCGTTCTGTGGAGCGCCGTGGTGCAGTGGTAAAGCATCGGATTTGAGATCGAGAGGTAGCCGGTTCGATCCCCGCAAGCGCGACGTGTTGTTTCCTTGAGCAAGAAATTTTATCCACATTGCTTAGTACTGGTTCCTACCCAGGAAAAGAGGGCCAGATGGTACTAGTACTAAATGTGTTACCCTCTATAAATAAGGTCGATTATTATTATTTGTTATTATTATTTTATTCCGATATGCAAAATGGCCACCATGGCGACATGGAGATTCAGAATTTTCTCATGTTGTAGTTTATCAACGACCTTTGGGAGTTCAACGTTCAAGCGTGACAAGACTATTCCATGTTTTAGGGGAAGCAGGTTTCCGATTTCTTCTTTCAATGGATTTTAAAATTATAAATACGTTTTTTGATAATGCCATTATGTTAAAGCCATGGCCAGGTGGTTAATATGACGCAGTACGAATCACATTAAAACTATATCGCCCAATGTAAATTCCCAACCGAAGGCGACTTACCTAAAACACGGACTTGTCCAAATTTAAAGGGCAGTCACGTCTCACTGCGTTTTGAAAGACTATAGGCTAAGATGTCTTCCATGTTGGCCATCTTGAAAATCTTCAAACCACATCAAGTCGAATTGAGCAAAAATTTGTTGGCGGCATTGGGGTGTCTGGGAGATTCAGAATTCTTAGAACCATTCTATTCTGATATCCCAGATGGCTGGCACATTGGTCGTCTTGAAAATTTTCTAGCCACATCTGCCACCGAATGGTCTGCTCTATTAAGTTGAAATCGATGGGAGCCATTAGGGTGACATGGAGATTCAGCTCTGGTAAAATTGTTGCATTCTGATATCCCGGATGGTGGCCATATTGGAATTCTTGGAAGCACGTGTATAGTAATCGCAAATAAGATATACAGGGAGGGGCAGCTCAGGTGTTGTCAGTGTATGTCAAATTTGCTGAGTCCACAAGAAGATTCGGTATTGTTGCTGTTTTGGAAGCGGACATATTTACCATAACTTTGGTATTCACACGATTGGTTGCCTTGGTTTACTTTTTTTGATAATAGACTATGCAAAAGGCAGGCACAAATGATCGCTCTGCCCTCTGCCAAAGTATACACCCCCACTCTGCATCATCATTATCTCTTCCTGAATCCTAAATCAGACTTAGCTTCAAACGACATCCCAAGAAAACTTGTGCACTCCACTCCATATTTTCCAGTTCTGTGGTGTATTCCATGCTTCCAAAGGATAACCCTTTCTAGAACATATGGGCCCCGTCAAGCGATTTTGGTACTTATCGCCTATGCGAGCAGCGAAGGTTCAGGCGAGCCTGCGCATCCGCGCAGTCTCGCCAGAACCTTCGCTGCTCGCTCATACAAGCAGTGAATCAAGAGGAACCTTCAGACAGAAAGCCATATCCCTGGCCCCTCTGAATGGCTGGGCATGCGCAGTTAAAATTTGTCATGACGGAATGCTCGAAGACCCAAATTCGCTTGGCGGGGCTCATATTAACTGTTCAGAAACTTAATCAGAAGCATCAGTAAAGGCAACATGCTGATTCAGAATTACTAAAAGCAATGTGACCTGACATACAAGATGGCCACCAAGGCACATTGTAATATAAGAATCTGATATGGGGTTCTGTTGTAGATGAGCGTTTCCAACCCGAGGGATGACCGTGCTGAGCGGAACCGAGGCTACGCCGAGGTTCGGCACAGCACGGTCATCCCGAGGGTTGGAAACGCCCATCTACAACAGAACCCCATATTGGATTCTTTTTCTTGCACAACACCTCCGGTTAGTTTTGACAGCTCGCACATGTATATTGTTTACAAAATAAAAGTACTGCGGAAGTAGTTCCGGCAGTTGAATAGAATTGAAGCGCATTTATGTTAGTTGCCTGGGTCGGAACACCAGGGTCAGAACATAAATTTCTATCCCAGGGTAAAATTTCGGATTTCCTTGTCTGGTGTGCAAGAATCTATGATCAGCCTCATCCAGGTGAGCGATTTCTGGCCCACTTGGGTCTCTTCTTCGATTTTAGGTTTAACGTCCCGTCAACATTATTTAGGTTATTTTGCAGACGTTGCTTCCAATTTTGTTTGACTTTCGCCCGATTTGAGATTAAATGACATTCCAATCCTTGTATATACCTGGACGGTCCGACTCGCGCCACTTTTCATGTGCAGGCCTAGATCCTCTAAGCGGTTTACCAGTGGGTTTCAGCTCTGCGTGGAAGCATCATGCAGCCCATTTATTTCTTCAAGCCCCAATGGGCGGGGGCGGAATAAAATCTATGGAATCTGCTTGTTTGTTTCGAAAGCTAAAGTTACTAATTTTAATGTCGTTATTACAGGTTGACAGTAAAAATGTTACATTATTTTATATTAGGAAATGACATTAGTATGTTTTGCATATATTATGTAGGATCTTGCATTATCATCATGTTAAGGAGTCTGGGAAATGTAGAACTTTATACAGAGAAAACTTGGGTTTTCAGGGATATACATTAATTTTCTCATTTCTGCACCAACAGAGGTTGTGGGTACTCCTTAGAACCGCCTCACCGAGGGCGATTCTAACGAGCACCCACAGCTTATGTATGCAGTATAAATAAGAAATAATATCACGGATTTTCTTCAGAAAAAGAGCCACTTTGGAGATGTGAAAAATGCACTGTGTCCCTCCGGTTTGTTATCGTAATGTGACATCTCTTCCATTCGTAGATGCTCGTATTTGTCATACATTTGCATAGAATGTGAGTACTCATTAGACCACCTCAATGAGGCGGTTCTAACTTATTTTCTGAACAGAAACCCACTCTTTCTCTTTATAAAGTGGGGTTACATTGATTATTGACTTGACGGACTTGTTGATTTAAGGGGAATGGGAATACCTTACAGATTTTTCTTTCCGCCATTTTTCAAAGGGAGATAATTTTCGGGAGTTCCTGTTTGCTTTTCTCTAAGCCATGTCCCACCGAAAAAGGTGTTCACTCTTAAAGGAAAGAATTTGCTCCTCAGGAGCAAATTCTATCCTTTAAGAGTTGGTCCCTATTGACATGGGAGACAAAATACTTTTGCAGGAGCTGTCTCCCCTGAAGGTGTTACAATTCTTCTTAAGAAAAGACATTAGCATGTTTTGTATATATTATGTTGCGTTTTATGTTTGTGCCTTAACTTTCATTGATTGAACAGAATTACAAATTTTGCATTGTATCAACTCAGCCATGCGTTATAGAGCTTACTTGCACGTCCCTCAGATGCTCATATTTGTCATACATTTGCATAGAATGTGAGTACTCATTAGAACCGCCTCAATGAGGCGGTTCTAATGAGTACCAGCAATCTTATTTTCTACAAAGAAATTGAAAGATGTGTTTCTTGTTAAACCCAGTCTTTCTCTATATAAAGTAGGGGTTACATTGATTATTTACTTGACGGACTTGTTATCTTAAGGAGAATGGGGACACCTGGCAGATGTTTTTCCCGCCATTTTTTCAAAGGGAGATAACTTTCGGAACTTCCTGTTCGCTTTTCTATAAACCCTGTTCCACCGAAAAAGGGGTCTACTCTTAAAGGAAAGAATTTGCTCGAGGAGCAAATTCTTTCCTTTAAGAGTTGACACGAGCAAATTCTTTCCTTTAAGAGTTGACCCCTATTGACATGGGAGACAAAAAATACTTTTGCAGGAGTTGTTTCCCCTGAAGGTGTATCCATTCCCCTTAAAGGTTTGTTTCATGAAATCCTTAAAGTTGTATGGGTATGATAAATAGTCATTTATTGCCACCAGTGATTTGTTTCAATCTACAAATTAAAATCACTGGCACATGATGTACATGTAATGATTTAATGTTAGATCATGCTATCATTATGATTATCTTTTTCGGGATTTCCTCGGGTAAAATTAAATCTATTTCGGTAACATTAATAACCACCTTTTATCTGACATTGCCTGGATTCAGTGTGTTTTGATAACATGCAATGGCTCAGACCCTTTCTTTACTTTCAATTTTTATTTTTATGTCCCGCCATTCAAAAAATGGCGGGTTATTATGTTATACCCTCCGAAGTTTTGGGTTCCGTCCGTACGTCCGTCCGTCCATCTGATACCATTTGAGACAATTTCAAGAAACTTCAAAGACATATAGAGCAATATAGCGATGACGTGCAGAACATGCCGGCCTCAGTGGCTCAGTCGGATGCGCGTCTGACTGGTGATCAGGAGGTCGCGGGTTCGACTCCCGCCGGGGTCGGCAACATTCTTTCGTGGAGATTGATCATGAAATCTTTTCTACGGTCATTCTCTCCCTTCCGCTGATTCAAGAAGGGCAGTTGTCAGTTTCTGGCGAAAGAATGTGCACTGAACTGGTTAACCGCTTACGTATAAGCCTGCCCAGGAAAGTGTTGATAGGTAAACTGACCGGCTCAAAAATGACCTAAATAGTGTTGACTGGGCCGTAAAAACTCCAATACAAACAAACAAACAAACGTGCAGAACATATGAACGTAGCTCTGATTTTTTCTACTTTTTGAGTTGTTGCCCTTTGAATATTGAACATAGCCATTTCTATCATAGTTTCGTGTCCGATCCATAACTTCGATAACGTTTGAGATATTTTCATGAAACTTCACAGATATGTAGAGCACCATAAGACGACATGCAGAACATATGAACCGTAACTCTGATTTACCTTCTTTTGGAGTTATTGCCCTTATAACTTTGAACATAGCTATCGGTTTCGTTTCCGCGCCATAACACTGATACCATTTGAGATATTTTCACGAAACTTACAGAAATGTAGAGCACCCTGAGCGGACGTGCAGAACATATGAACCATAACTCTGATTTTCCTACTTTTGGAATTATCGCCCTTGAAATAGAACATAGCCAGTTCTATAATGTAGTCTGTTTGAAGCACTTTATCTCCTTAACCTAAAGATTGATTCTGAGCAAACCGCATGGTTACAGCACTAAGGGGGTGGGGGAGAACAGCCATAAGGTTTTGATGTCTTTGACCTTATTTTCAAGGGCACATGCCCCCAAAACTGTCGATTTTGGGGCCAAAGATGGCTTGTCTGCACCCAATCTCATGAACACATCAATGTGGTTTGCTGTGGTGCAGTGGTAAAGCATCGGATGTGGGATCGAGAGGTAGCCGGTTCGACCCCCGCATGCGCCAAATGTTGTTTCCTTGATCAAGAGACTATAGCCATTGCTTACTATTGGTTCTAACCCAGGAAAAGAGGGCCACATAGAAGATTAAACTAGTACTAAATGTGTTACCCTCTATAAAGGTCGATTCTTCTTATTATTATTATTATGAAATTTGGTCTATTAATACAGTTATCCCCTAATTGGTCAGAATACAGCCTTAACTGACCGCGTTTAGCTTTGTGTCATTGCCCTTTTATGTGGCACACAGCGAAGGCTGATCAGACTGGTCTGAGTCCTCGCTTGACGCACGTGCTTGAATTGAATACCCTTTCCGCTCGGCGCGGCCATTTATTATAGACTATACTAATCCTTTATTTAGAATCATGAAAAAGATGATTATTAAATTTTTATTCAGTCTGCTTTGTTGTGAAC
This sequence comes from Lucinisca nassula, assembly GCA_963580285.1. Lineage (NCBI taxonomy): Eukaryota > Metazoa > Mollusca > Bivalvia > Lucinida > Lucinidae > Lucinisca > Lucinisca nassula. Next base: position 112,695,709 of record OY757025.1, on the reverse strand, counting down.
ATTTGTATTGCCTGTCCGTTTAACTAGGATACACAGTCAACCCTCTTTATACCGACATTCGTCATAACGGCAAACTCATTATAAATGCAATTTGAATGGAACGACTGCTTAGCTATAGGCTTAGCGTCGGTTCCAAGCGGCGTAAGCTCCCCTCGGGTTGGAAATGCATAAATCGAGTCCATAGTCATGATAGAGTCTTGTAACCTAATACTCCAATAAACAAATGTTATAGATATTTGTTAGAATCGCCTCACCGAGGCGATTCTAACGAATGTCTATAACATTTGTTTCTTGGAGTATTTGAGTGAGGCGATTCTAACAAATATCTATAACGTTTGATTCTTGGAGCATTTGTTTGTCTGTTTGATTTGAGGTTTAACGTCCCCGTCAAGACTTTATATGCACTTTTGGAGACGTTGCTTCCAATTTTGTGGGACCTTTACCCGACATTGTGATGCCAATAGCACGGGTGGTAATCAGGGGAACTAGCTCGAAAATGAGTCAATGGAAATTCGTTCCCTCGACACATCCGGGAGCTCTCGAGCTAGCACAATCACCAGAAAACTTGAAAACAAAGGTAGGTCTCGAAGAGTTTTATCACCATTATTTTATTTGTAAACTATTTATAAAAAAATCCGACAATGCAGTTCCACATAGAAATGATTTAACTTTGTACCTCGCTAAAATTTGCCATGGAAATTTGCAGCGCTGGAGTATGAATGAAACTAAACTTTTTATCACGGACCTGAAAAATAGTCAATTTATGTCAACAGCGAGATTTTGGCCGACGATTTTTTCATTTTCCGTCAAAAGTACGCCCTTCACACCCCCAGAAGTAACAGTCCTAGTGAAATGAAACATGGAACGTTTGAAATAAGCAAAATATTTTGGCCGTGATTACGTTACTTGCCACTTATGACGAAATTACTGTACGAGCTAGTCTTCTCGACAATCGAGCTACTTCACTCGACATGGAGATAGTGCCCTCAAAGATGAAACATTCATCAGATGATTGGGGCCTGATTCGATGTCTTTCTATGGTCCCACCCAGTTTATCCAAATGGTTTCTTTACCTCTGGCTAGTGGGCCTGGTGGTTAAGTGCGCTGTCTGTCTGGTTTAACCAGTTAGCTGCAAACTCAAATTGAGATTTGACATAATACATTTTTATATTGAATGTTCGATTTTCTTTTCAGATGGGCGCTTTCCAAGGAAAAAGTTCAAAAAGGACTATTCCTGAGCAGAAAAATACCGGACATGCAACAAAAAAAAATATATATACATTCCTGTGCTAGATAATCGGGCGCCTCTTTACTTTTTATTCCCTAGATTATTATAGTTATTCATGAATCATTTGACTAAGTATCATCCCTACATTTTGAGTATTTTATCCGATAGAGGCTTTTGTCTGTCTGTCTGTCTGTCTGTCTGTCTGTCTGTCTGTCTGTCCATCCGTCTGTACGTTTGGTCGTTCGTTCATCCGTCTTCCAATGGACCAATCCATCTAAATACCCACTCACTTACCCCTCTCTGTAGTGTAAATTCTAGCGGGGTACAAAGTTAAATCATTTCTATGTGGAACTGCATTGCCGGATTTTTTTTATAAATAGCTTAGAAAGGAGAAAATGGTGATAAAACTCTTCAACACCTACCTTTGTTTACAAGTTTCGTGGCGATGGAGCTAGCTCGAGAGTTCCCGGATGTGTCGAGGGAACAAATTTCCATTGACTCATTTTCGAGCTAGTTTCCCTGATTACCACCCGTGAATAGGGTTTAAAAGCCCGCTTTGCCTGGGCTGGCTTAGATCCTCTAAGCGGTTTACCAATACTCGTGTGCGGTCGGTTTCAGCTATGCGATGAAGCATCATACAGCACATCTATTTCTGTAAGCCCCGTGTTACTCCGAGTAATAATGGGGAAAGCGTCTTTTATTACCTATCATACTCCTAACTGCTATTCTTTATAACGGCAAATTGTTTATAACGGCTCACTAATAGGGGACATATACTGACTATATTTTCTAGTCCTTTTGGATCATTGATTCAATTATGGAATTCTAAAAATTACTTACGAGGGTTAGTGATGAGGTATATTTGGTCGAAACTAGTTAATCACAAGTGCGTAATCACAACATTTGTCGTACGTTTTGTCGTCTTCTTGGTACTTAAAAGTCATTGTTGCAAACAGTGTGGACCCAGAGCAGTTGTTGCTACTTGTTAGCAAAAATGCATTTGGAAGGTTTGCAAGAAGGACCAGCAGATAACAGAAACTGACAACTTTGTTATAGATGCAGTTTATTAATTTATTTTTATGTCCCGGTTGCGATAGCGGGGACATATTGTTTTTGCCCCGTCTGTTTGTTGGTTTGTGTGTTTGTTGGTTTCTACGTGGACAACTTTAACGTTGGTCATAACTTTTGAACCGTTGGAGATAGAGTATTCATATTTGGCATGAACCTTCCTTGTGACAAGAGCTTCACATTCATGTAAAACAATTTGACCTGTGACCTTGACCTTTGACCTGCTTAAAAGAAAAAAATAGCATTGGTCATAACTTTTGAACCGCTTGAGATACGTCCTTCATATTTGGCATGTATGTTCCTTGTGACCAAAGCTTTACATTCATGCAAAAAATTTTGACCTGTGACCTTGACCTTTATCCTACTTAAAATAAAAAAAAACAGTTTGGTCATATATTTTGAACCATTTGAGATACAGCCTTATTAATTTGCATGTAGGTGCCTTGTGAGAAGAGCTTTACATTCACACAAAAATGTTTGACCTGTGACCTTGACCTTTGACCTACATAAAAGAAAAAGACAACATTGGTCATAACTTTTGAACCGTTTGAGATACAGCCTTATATTTGGCATATAGGTTCCTTGTAACAAGAGCTTTACATTCATGCAAAACTTTTTGACCTGTGACCTTGGCCTTTGACTTACTTAAAAAAAAAAATTAACATTTTGGTCATAACTTTCGACCCCTTTGGGATACAGCCTTCATATTTTGCATGTAGGTTCCTTGTGATAAGAGCAATACATTCATGCAAAATTTTTGACCTGTGACCTTGACCTACTTTAAAGAAAAAAATATTAATGTTCATAACTTTCGAACCGTTTAAGATAGAGCCTTCATATTTGGCATGTTAGTTCCTTGTGCCAAGGGCTTTTCACTCAAACCAAAAATCTTGACCTGTGACCTTGACTTTGAACTGTGACCGACTTTGAAAAAACTGACATTGCCCGGGGGACATGTTCGTGCTTCACACACACACATCTTGTTTATTTGGCATCTCAAGGGTTCACAAGTTTCGATACCTAAACGGTTAGGTGCCCGAGGCACTAATGGAAATTGCAATGCTGCTCAAGTGTCTCGGGGTAACAAAATATCATAGTTTTATGATCACCCTTGAAAACTACACTTCGTCACGATAACACGTACGTAAAACGAAGACCCATCTAAACCCCATTTTATGTATAGAACGGTCAGGTGTTACGGGGGTATACATTATCTGCCTTTTTTGTTCAAAAACATAGATTGTGGGTGCTCGTTAGAACCGCCTCAATTTATTTTGGCTCAAAACATAGATTGTGATACTCACTAGAACCGCCTCGTTAACATTACGAACACACGCCTTTACAAATACATTGTAACCTTTATCGCCGAAAAAATGAAAATTTTAAGATGAAAAATTGTAATATTTTTCTGATTTCTGCCCAAAATATAGACTGTTGGTATTCAGCGTTAGAACGAACCGCCTCATAGAGGCGGTTCTAACGAGTACCCACAATCTATAGTTTAGAGCAAACATAAGAAAAATAAGGTTTACCCTTCAACTCCCAGTTTTACTATATAAAATTGGGGTTCAAGGGGATCAATATTATATAGGCCTGTTTTCTTGATGAAGGCGGTTCTAACAAGCACTCACAATCTCTGTTTTGAGCAAAAATAAGAACGATTTCATCATTTGTACATAATATTTGTAATTTCTGACACCATGTTGAACGCCATTATTTCATACAGACATGTTTTCCTAATGTTATGTAGGAAAACAGTGGAGTTTACAAGGCGGCTGTCAGTTTCTAGCGACAGAATGTGCAACCGCTTATGTATAAGCCCACCAAAGAAAGGTAGTGTGGTATGAAAGGTAAACTGACCGGCTCGATACCACCTGAGCCGGCCTCCTAAGCCCAGTCGGATGCGCGTCTGACTGGTGATAAGGAGGACGCGGGTTCGAGACCTTCCGGGGTTAGCAACATTCTTTCGTGAAGATTGATCATAAAATCTTTTCTACGGTCATTCTCTCCCTTCCGCTGATTCAAGAAGGTCAGTTGTCAGTTTATGGCGAAAGAATGCGCACTGTACTGGTTAACCTTTCAACTTTACGTATAAGTCTGCCCCAGGAAAAGTGTGGACAGGTAAACTGACCGGCTCAAAAATGACCTCAATAGCGTTGACTGGGCCGTTAAACTCCAACACAAACAAACAAATCGATACGACCTGAATGATGTTAACTGAGCTGAAACGCCAATTCTAACACAGCGCGCCTATATATGCAATGGAAAACGACTGTGTTTTATTCTACAACAAATCACGGCTAGGAAGAGCGTGACGAGTGACGTAATTAAAAATTGCAAATTTATGACGTCATTAGTCGATTTCCTTGACGTTAGACGGTGTAACGTCATTTTCTCGCATCGAAAACGTTAGAAAAGGGTTTAAATGCATGTGTTTCAGTCGATAATTTTAGCGGGATTTCTTCTAACAATGGCGAAAAGTTGTGAGATTTTGAAGGAATCAACAGCATTATTGCCGGTTTTCATTCTGTTAGAATCGAAATAGATCAGCTCTAGTTTGTGATTTGTTGAGTTATAAATCACAGTTTGTCGATCAGTTGTAAGTAGACAAATCACGCGCGCTACGCGCTCGTGATTTGATCTACTTTACAACTGATCACCAAACTGTGATTTATTACTCAACAAATCACAGTTAGAGCTGATCTATTTCTTAAACAAAAAGAAACAAATTCATACGAATAGGCCACGTTATGAGAAAGCCAGTATAGTGATATTTTGCTATTAAGACCACCTAATATTAAGACTAATTCTGCTTTAAAAAGCTTATTAAGAAGGATGCAGTTACTCGGTCTTTGTGTTTTGCTGCACACATTGTCATCTGCTGCCCCCGCTGATCGGGGCCTGAAGAAATAGATGGGCTGCAGAGCTGAAACCGACCGCACATGAGTACTGGTAAACCGCTTAGAGGATCTAACGCTGCCCAGGCAAAGCGGTGCGAGTCGGACCGTCCATGCTTATAAACTCTATTGGTTTCATTTGGCGAGAGGGCTTGAGAAGTCATATCACCTCAGTGTTGGGTAAAAGTCCCACAAAATTGGAAGCAACGTCTCCAAAATGACCTATACAGTTCTGACTGGGGACGTAAGACCTCAAATCAAACAAACAAAACAATGTAATCTGGTCAAATACCACATTTGGGACTGTTCAAAAGTGGTCTAAAGACCACTTTTGAGCAGTCCCAAAGGTGGCCTTTATATAGGAATTTTACTATATTTGCCCTTATATACAAGAAATGCACAGATCAGTCTGCGCATTCACATCATACTCAAAACTCTTAGTTCATAACGAAAACACGCCTATACAAATCAATTGTAAATTTTATCGCCGAAAAAAGGCAAATTTCAGAAAAAAATTGTGACATTTTTCTTATTTCTGCTCAAAAAAAAAGATTGTATATACTCGTTAGAACCGCCTCATCGAGGCGGTTCTAACGAGTACCCACAATCTATATTTTAGAGCAGAAAAAAGAAAAGTAAAGTTCACCTCTGTAAATCCCAGTTTTACTATATCAAAGTGGGGTTCAAGGGGGTCAAAATTATATAGGCGTGTTTTCGTGATGTATACTAATTTATATTAGTTTGATTGCGATGAAAGCGTCAAGCTTATTGAATCGCTCTCGAACACTCATTCCGGGTGTTTTAACGCGCGCGCGAGATAGGGGCAGTGGCTTTAACACAACTGCTACCCATTTACACTTGGGTGGAGTGGGGACAGTGTCATTACGTGTCTTGCCAAAGGACACACCTCGATACCGGTGGCCGGATTCGAACGCCCAACCTCTCGATCATTAGTCGAACGCGTTAACCACTGCGCTATCGAGGCCGACGAATATTGCCCTCGGGCCACTCCTTGTGTGATGGAAATATGACTGAAACCTCTTACCATTCTGTGAGGCTGTGCAAGCGAGTCTATCTTCCCTGGGGCCAGTTGTTCAAAACTAACGATGTCATAATAGGCGTGTTGCTGAACTTCATACAAGGCCTAAATTTTACGAAAACTTACCTCATCGTCCTAAAGGATAAGATGGGTCTCAAATTAAAGATAAATGTCTTATCTCTCATTTTCTAGGGGTCGTACGTTCAGAAATGGGTAGTGTCATATCTAAAATGGGGAGATAATGGTAAAATCTGCAAATAAGAGTGTTGTAAATTATGTGATGAAGCTTTACCATTACCTGCTTATAGTTTTTAATTTATATCCATAAATGTATATATATTTCAAATTTTGTGATCGTCTTCTTTATGCAAATTCTGTTGTTTATGGCCGGAAGTACAGCTAAATGGAGTATTTGCCCTTGCCCTTACGTTGGAGTTTCGCTATAAAAAGTGTTGATGTCTAACTTAGTATAAGCCTAGAAAACATTTTATTAAAAACAATTTTTTGTAACTTCCCGCAAAACAACAATGCTTTACATTCACTGAATTTGGAACACAATCATTAGGAATCAATTCACATACAAAGATTTTGCCCTACGATGCACTTTTGCTAAAAATAATAATGCCATTTCTATGCCGTGTTGGTATTTTTTTTTATCTATATATTTTACTGGATAATTATTATTATGTCTATGTTTTCGCGCCTTGACACTTATTTCTATTTCTGCTGTATTATGCTGTATAAACTTACAAGTATGAAGGTCTGAAGCCTCTGCAACGGATGAAGTATAAAAATATTGTTTTATATTTGCAAAATGAACAGCGTAAATAGAACAGTTTAAATAGGATTGCCAAGTATAGGACGTTATGGAAGTAAGGATAAAGGGATAAACAAAAATAAACATACTTTATACAACTAAACTTTTGGAACGAGACACTATTCCAATCAATTACACCAACAATGTTTTTACTGAGTCAGCTGCGTTCGCTGATTTCTTGATTTCGCTGTTTTACAAGGAGTCAACTTACCCCACCCACTATCAGTGACATATGCTGATAGTCAGAAACTAGTTGACAGAATGTTTGGTGTCGATTACTCGTGTAACCTAGTAAATCTCAGTCGATTTACTAAAATTCTGTGAACCATTGGTCAATCATATTTCATTAAACAAGAGGGCCAAGATGGCCCAGAATCGCTCACCTGATTTCAACAGGTCACACAGCTTCGGAAAGTAATGTGGATAACTGACAGCCATCTTAATCCTTGAAGCATAACTGTTGCACTTAGATAGATGGACACCTAAGCAACATGATTGCAAACTTACAGTTTGAATGAAACTGACTTATGAATTTAGAGGAGGCTGTCATTTAAAGAGTTTTCTATTTTAGCTCTGGCGGCCACCTTGTTGTAATTCGTTTGGTAGAGGGTCATCCATAGCCCCAGATAAGCGCGGTTCTCGACACAATATCGATCTTATTTCTGCAAAAAATGGGTCATCCATAGCCCCAGATGTGGTATCCACACAATATTTTTCTTATTTCTGCTCGGAAACGCGCGTTGTGGGTACCTATCCACTGTGAGGCGCTTCTAATGAGTACCAATATCATGTATTTGCATGCAGGAATAAGAAAATTATCAGTACTTTTCGTATGCAAAAGCGCCTTTTCTTGAGCTATGGGACTCATTTACGTAACACTACTCTGAAGTTTGAAAGAAAACGTAGAAAAAGTGTGGGAGCAGTTGTCATTTCTTCTATTTTTAGCTCTAGCCGCCATCTTGTTCTTCCGAGCAAAACCACTTTAGCAATGTTTAGGGCCTTTTAAGCAAGAATCCTACGAGCTATGAAGTTTGAATGTAATTGACCCAAAGGTGCAGGAGGTGTTGTCATTTAAAGTGCGTTTATTATTATTATTATTATTATTATTATTATTATTATTATTATTATTATTATTTTAGTTTAAGTCGTGGTGGTCATCATGCTCATCCAAGCAAAACTTTAATAGCTAATTTGGTAGCGGGCTTCTCAGCAACCTTCCTGTGAAGCTTGAATGAAATGGGACCAAAGGAATAGGAGAAAGTGTCTCTTAAAGGTCGTTTTTTTCTATTTTTAGCTTTGTTGGCCATTTTGTTCATCATTGCTGTGTAGTTTTGGGAAATATAGAACCAAAGGTGAAGGTGTAGTTATCATTTAAATTTTTTTTCTAGTTTAAGCTCTGATGGCCATTTTATCAATCAGAGTATCGCGGGTTTTTTTTTACTATTCTGGTAGAGGGTCACCTGAGCAATATTTATATGGTGATTGATTGAAATTGACCTCAGGGTATAGGAGTTGTGGTCGTTTAAAGATGTTTTTTTTCTATTTTTAACATTGGCGGCCATTTTATTCATCATAGTGAAACTGTTTTAGCTATAGTGGTAGGGAGTCACCTAGGCAACATAACTGTAAAGGTTGAATCAAATTGGCTCAAGGGTTAAGAAGGAGTTGACGTTTAATGCAAATCGTTGAGGTGTTTTCTATTTTTAGCTCTGATAGCCATAGTGTTCATGAAGAAGAAGCCTTTTATTTGTTTTGATAGCAGTCACCTAAGAAGTTTTCCCATAGGGTTTGAATGAAAGTCGTCTATGTGTAAAGGAGGTAAAGTAAAAGTTGTCGTTTGAAGTTTTCATTTTTTGTTTTAATTTTTAGAACTGCCGGACATATTGTCCATCAGAGTTTTATGTTTGCAGCTATTTTAGTAGGGAGCCACCTATGGCAACATTCCTGTGAAGTTTGAATCAGTGGCCCAAAGGTTAAGGAGGAGTTGGCATTTAAACCAAACTGTTGACGTTTTTTCTAATTTTATCTCTGGTAGCGATTTTATATTTAAGGACGGAACCATAATTTTATTATTTTGATAAAGAATCACCTAAGCAACATTCTTATGAAGTTTGAATGAAATTGAAAAAGTTGTCGATCAAATATGTTTCTAACTTTAACTCCTGCTGCCACCTGGTTCATCGGAACGGATCAATTTCAGATATTTGGTAGCTATATAGGGAGCGACCTAATCAATATTGAAGTTTGAATCAAAGTTGTTCAAGGCTTTAGGAAGAGTTAGCATTTGAGGCAACGTTAAATTAACGTGTTAACGTTACTCTAGTTTTATCTCTGATGGCCATTTTGCTCATCAGAGCGGAACCTTTTTAGTTACTTTGGTAGAGGTATGCAAGTATCCAATGATAAAGAAGAAGTTGTCGTTGGAAGCCGTTCTTTTCTATTTTAGCTCTTGTGGCCATCTTGTTCATTAGAGCGGAAAGAGTTTTGCAATTTTTGGTAGGTAGCCAACTAGGCAATGTTCCCGTGAAGTTTGAATCAAATCTGCAAAAGTGTTTGGGAGACGTTAGCATTTAAAGCAAAATTAATTTTCTTCTATTTTAAGCTCTGTTGCCTATTTTGCTCATCAAAGCAGGACCATATTAGCTATTTGGTAAAGGGTCACCTAATCAACGTTCCTATGAAGCTTGACTGGAATTGGCCCAAGTTAAAGGAGTTTTGTTTGTCAACTTGTTCTAGTTTACCTCTGGCGGCCATCCTGTTCATCGGAGCGGAGCAATTTTAGCTGTTCTGGTAGGGAGCCCGCTAGGCAACATTCCTGTGAAGTTTAAATCAAATTGGCCCAAGGGTTGGGGAGGAATATGCATAAAAGGCAAATTATTGACATTTGGAGGTTCATCTCAGCAACATTCACATTAAGTTAGAATTAAAATTGGCCGAGGGATAATGGAGGAACTATCGATTGAATATATTTTTATTTTTAGCTCTTGCAGCCATCTTGTCATGAAAGCATAACAATTTTAGCTATTTTGGTAGGGAGCCAATAGGCAATATTCCTGTAAAGTTTGAATCAAATTGGCACATGGATTCATTAGGAGTTAACATATAAAGCAAATTTTTGACGTTTTTCTATTTTAGATGATCACCTCAGCAACAGCAAGATTAAAATTGGCCCAGGGGTAAAGGAGGAGTTGTCGTTTGAAGTTTTTCCTTCTATTTTGAGCTCCGGCGGCTATCCTGTTCATCGGAGCGAAACTGTTTTCGCATTTTTGGTGGGGATCCACCTACGTACGTTCCTGTGAAGTTTGAATCAAATCGGCCCAATGTCACAATAGCTCACTGTAAGCACTTCGTACTCAGTTTAGCTAACAATTGGCCATTAATATAAGTATTAAATCTCCCACCTGTCTGATATTTTTACGGTGTTATTAAGATCGAAATCCTGACAGTTAGTTTTGAAAGTAATATTTTGTCTATCATAACTGAAACTGACCAATCTTATTCGCATGCGAGAAATGCTACGCTTCGTGTGTTCTTAGATGGTTGATGAGACCAATTCTGGCTCTGAACTGTCTGTTGCAGATAAAGCAACAGAGGTTAGAGGGAGACAGCGCTGTTGGTTATGCCTTAGGTTTCGCTTTGCGCTGTGCACGTTTCTTCTCGGCTTCTCTGATTCTTTTCACTAGCCCCCTTTTGATGAGGCCTTACCACTTTACTCGGTCCTGTGTAATTTGTGCCAACGAATCTGCTGGTATGCTGAAGTCCTGGGAGGAGGTTTACAGGGTGATATAGTAACGCTTCTTGTGACCAGCTTAGGGGCGTTTGACAATTTCTAGTTTTCCATATAGGATTTTCTTTGGCAAACGGTTCTCAAGCATCCTAGTAACATGGCATGTCCATCTTAATTGTGCCAGTTTAAGAAGATCATGTACAATCTGCATCCCTGACCTTTTCATGACTTCTATGTCTGGAATCCTGTGTTGCCACTTAATATTTAAAAGTTTCCTAAGACAGCTTGTATGGAAGTGGTTCAGTCTTTTCGCATGCCGTTGTAAACTATCCACGTTTCACATCAAAATAATAGTGTTGGCAGCACCACAAATCTGTAGGCTTTCAGCTTTCTGTCTGATTCTACTTCGATACCAAACACGACCACGTAGCTGGCCAAATGCTGCAGTAGCCTTGGCAATCCTGTCATTTTGACTTTATCATCAATATGCACGGCTGTTGACAGTGTACCCCAAGGCAGGCATTTGCAGTCTTTGACCGTTCATTAGGATGGTGAACCCTTTGTAAGGCTTGCCAGATGCCAGGTGGTTGATCACCTCGGTATTTTTATGCTGGTTGCTTGGTCATTGCTGTCACAGGAGTCAGATACTTGATCTACATAATTTGTGTGTGTCGTTGTTTACAAAGTTCAATCAAAATTTCGAATATCTCGAGATGTGTAAAAGACAACGATCAGTCTCGAATGCGTACATTCTATTTTTACAAAAGCTGTATTTTGTTGGCTGAATTTTTCATTACGCAAACACGCCTATACAAATACATTGCCACCTTTATCGCCGAAAAAAATGAAAATTTAATGATGAAAAATTATGATGAAAAATTGTGATATTTTTCTTATTTCTGCACCAAATATAGATTGGGGCACTCGTTAGAACCGCCTCATCGAAGAACAATCTATATTGTATAGCAGATATAAGAAAAATAAGGTATACCCCCGGAAACCCCAGTTTTGCTATATAAAAGTGGGGTTCCAGGGGGTCAATATTATATAGGCGTGTTTTCGTGGTGTATTCACGTTTTACGGCCCAGTGAAAAGTAAATCCGATGTGTTTAGACAGAGTCTTTGAACTAAATAACACGACAATACTGAGCTCAGACTCAACATGCAAATATTGATAACTATGCCACAATGAAACTTAAACCATCTCACGGCCTTTGATTGTGTGTGTCGGGGAGGAGTGCACAGAGGCTGAAGAGAGGGCAGGTATTATAAGTCATTGAACATATTTTAAAATGATTTCGCACCGAATTTTTTAAACACTCTATAAAATGCTTAACTGAAGGCTCTTTCATTTTTCAAAAGTCGAGCCTATTCATTTCATTAACACGCTTTGTAGTATAAAGTAATTTTTAGGACTTTAAAGTGTAAACATTTTCAGAAGAAAAACAAATTATAATTTTATTGATTGTGTTATTTTAAGCTAAATATTGCTTGTAGGTGCTCGTTAAAACCGCCTAATTGACGTGGTTCACACGAGTACCACCGCTCTTTGTTTTGAGTGGTTATAAAGAAAATAATGTTTGCCCCTGTAAATCCCACTTTTATGGGGTTGGGGTAGGCCTCACTTTCCCGAGGTGGGGTTTTCCGAACATTTCGTTGCGTGAGCTTGTTAATGTAACGACATTTTAAATTTATGCAGGCACAACCTGGTTCAATTGCTACATATAGAATCTTCTTTTAGAAAACCTCGCATTTTCATTAACAGCTGCCAATGAAATTAACTCTACTGGCTGATCAAACAGAGAGTCGCTGGACTCACTGAATTCGCACAACGTTGACTAAATGTGAAATTTTGGACGCATTAACGTCGACTCGGCGTTGATTTAACTGTTACATATCGACGTTTTGTGTTCACGGAGATAAATGCGCCGGAAATTGGATGTAAAATGACTTTCTTAAAGTTGCTTAAGAAATGTATTGGAAAAACGCATTAAACCTATACCTTTTCACACAGTGTGAGTATCTTTTACAGTGGGTTTCAAAGCCACTATGGGTATCAGGATGTCTAAATGTAATGTTTTGATTAGCGAAATGGTTACATGTTTAGAAAATTACAAGTTTTTTGCTGTGTTTTGAAAAATAAAGTTAGCAGAAAGAACGATCACAGGTGAAAACTCCGATTTCATATGGTAGGAAGAGTTATCTCCTCATAAAATATCAACCAATCTAAAAATAGCGCCCGAATTGCACACAAGAAGTACAAAATTGAAATGTTCTTGAAGAAGCGGAACAATTTGCGTAAAAAAACACTTTTGAAATGAGTAAAATTCATGTTGAAGTACGAGCTCTTTGATTTTGGTTTCAACGAATGAAGAGTTATCTCCCCATTTTTTGGTATGATGCTACCCATGTTGGAGCGTATGACCAATTTATAAATACAGTAGGGACATTTATCTTTAATTTGAGACCAGTTTCATCCTTTATGACGATGAGGTATGTTTTTGTCCATTGAACTTGGTTCGGCAACGCGCCTATAAGTTAATATATTCATAAAACTGTGCGCAGCAAATATTGTAAATATAGAAATATTTTTGCAGAAAAAAATGTGAGCTGCTTTTGCAAATACAAAAAGCTGCTCACATTTTTTTTCAGCAAAATTACTAGAGTATTACATCTAGATATTATACAGCTAGAACACTTAAAGTTTGACCACTAACGACCTCGTCTGGAGTTTGGAGAATATAGGAGAAAATGTTACCAATTTTCATCAAAAACGGTATGATAGAATGCACTATATCAAACGGATGTGTTTTCGAAATGTACAGGATAGTTTAGACTTCAGACTCCGAAAGACACGTTTTTGCACTGTTTGGCACATTTTAACTCGTTCAGTCCTGAGTTTCTTATTTTGTTTGTTTGTGTAGGAGTTTAACGGCCCAGTCAGAACTACTTAGGTCATTTTTGAGCCGGTCAGTTTATCTATCCTCACTTTTTCTGGCCTTTCCGCTATTGATGTTTCCATTAGGGTCTAGTTGTTTCGTGTTTGTGTTTCTTTCCCTTTGGTGTCTCTGATGGGAGCTGTGGGTTAATTTTATTGATTCCTGATCATTGCCTTCACTTCTATTTTTTATACGTAAGCGGTTAATCACTTGTAGTGTGCACATTCTTTCGCCAGAAACCGACAATTGCCCTTCTTGAATCAGCAGAAGGGAGAGAATGACCGTAGAAAAGATTTCATAATCAATCTCAACGAAAGAATGTTTCCGGTCCCGGCAGATATCGAACCCGCGTCCTCCTGATTACCAGTCAGACGCGCATCAGACTGAGCTACCGAGGCCAACCTGAGTTTCTGAAGTAAACTATTTAACCCATATTTGACAATGGAATCTTCCACCTAGTAAAATAGAAGTGGAATCGATACTATTAACAGTGACATCAGAGTTTGGAGTGGTCCATTTTCAATCATAGTTTGTCTTTGTTTGTGGTAAATTTTACAAAAATGAATGTTCCTTAAGCAAACAACGTAGATCCAGATCAGACGCCGCATTCTGCGGCGTCTGATCTGGGTCTGCTCTGTTTGCCAATGTCCCACTGAAGGGTCGCTTGGCAGATATGGGTTAATCCCATTATCCAATGATTAGCCATCTCATCTGAATCTACCGGCCCCGATAGCTCAGTTGGTAGAGTGTCCGCTCCGGGGAACGGGAGGTCACGGGTTCGATCCCGGGCCGCGACATACCAAAGTCGTTAAAAATGGTAATAGCTGCTCCTCGCTTGGCACTCAGATTTACGGGGTAGAGCTAGGACTCGTCGACCCAGTGTCAGGATAATGTGACTGAGTGTGGTATCATGTAATGTGTCTGGGACATGATACTTCAGTGATGCAGCACTATAAAAGTGAGCATTAAGCTCCTTGTCGCAACCAGACACCGTCGTGATATGACTGAAAAATTGTTGAAAGCGACGTTAAACCCGAATTCACACATACACGTCTGGATCTACACCCTTTGCTTAGGAATCAACAGCGGTCTATCGGTTGTTTACACTACTCTATATCCAAAACAACAAATAATAGAATGGTCTGATACACTTCAGGATATATATAGACAACAAGGCTACGATTCGTCAAACACGTCGTCATTTCTAATGAAACGATAAACATAGTTAAACTCCGTTCAGAAAATCTGAATCATCGATTTTTTCGTTTCTTCCTTTTAATACTCATTTTAGCCCATACATCACTATGGGAAAGTTTTGGACCTGACTCTGCGCCGACTTCTCCAGCAAGTCGTATGCCTCTGCGACAGTCAGGAAAGGCTGTGATTATTTGGAGAAAATTGCAAAACAAAGCAATGAGACCACAGACTAAGTCCATTTGATGATGATTGTCAGGTAAAATAATAAATATTCAAATCCATGTGATGCAC
Organism: Lucinisca nassula; assembly: GCA_963580285.1. Taxonomy (NCBI): domain Eukaryota; kingdom Metazoa; phylum Mollusca; class Bivalvia; order Lucinida; family Lucinidae; genus Lucinisca; species Lucinisca nassula. The sequence goes on along the minus strand of OY757025.1, from coordinate 112,680,506 downwards.
TTTATAAATAGATATGCACTTACGACACACCTTACATTCGAATGGCTAGATAGAAGCTCTCTAGGACCGGGAGCCACTAGCGCGATGTGCTGTCAACAGTGGTCAAAATGAATTATGCCGATATCAGATGTGGTGTCACAGCTGATGATTTTCCATGAAGTGATCGTGCAAAAAAAAATATATATATATATATAGACGCCCTTGTAATTTACAGGTGCAATGACCACTTCTATATATGGTTTAAAAGGGTGTGTCGAACCTGTCAGAATGTCTTAGTCTGTGAAAGAAAATTTATATTTTGCAATTTTCTTCAAATAATCACAGCCTTTCCTGGCTGTCGCAGAGGCATACGACATGTTGGAGAAATCGGCGGAGAGTGAGGTCTACAACTTTCCCACAGTGATATATGGGCTAAAATGAGTATTAAAAGCGAGAAACGAAAAAATCGATGATTCAGATTTTCTGAACGGAGTTTAGAGATTCAGATCTACTATAATAAATATGCGATATACATTGGTTACAATGTCAATCAAAGCACTTTCAGCACTGGTTGGTCGATTTTATTTGAGTTTTATATATGATTTAGATTTAGACTCTTTTGTACCGCTCCCGCCCATTGGGGCTTGAAGAAACAGATAGGCTGCATGATGCTTCCACGCAGAGCAGAAATCCGACCGCACACAAGTACTGGTAAAGAACCTAAGCCTGCCCAGGCAAAGCGATGCGAGTGTCGGACCGTCCATGCTTATAAACTCTATTGGTTTTTCATTGGGCGACAGGGCTTGAAATGTCATTTCATCTCAATGTCGGGTAAAAAATTGGAAGCAACGTCTCCAAAATGACCTATTCAGTATTGACGGGGACGTTAAGCCTCAAATCAAACAAAAACAAACATACGTTTATTACAATGTCAATCAAAGCACTTTCAGCACTGATTGGTCGATTTTCTTTGATTACATATGACTCAGGCTGTTTCGTTTATCTCCTAAATTCCTGGGGCCAGTTGTTCAAAGCATCGTTAGCTTAACGAGCTTGTTAGTGGTCATTTTGTTAACTGTTCTAGCAAGTTTAATATTTAAAATGTTGGTATTTTTGCTGAAAAAATGTGAGCATCTTTTGCGAATGCAAAAGCTGCTCACATTTTTTCAGCAAAAATATTAGTATATTTTCCATAACAAATGATCAAACTTTAACATTTAAGCTAACTAACAACGTCGTTAGTTTTGAACAACTGGCTCCTGTACTTAAAGCAAACAAGATACACCCTGATCAGGCGTCGGGTTGTTTCGGGACACTAGACTTAATTCATGTTGCAAAATTTTACGGTTCTCACGTTTTCTTTATTTTCATTGAACTTTGTTCATTCATAAATTTGCGTCTGGTTAAACTTTATCAGTTAACACTATATTAACTGCGTTGTAATATATTGCCCTGATAAAGATACACTATCCCAGGAGTGTTTTAAACATCCGAAAACTCTGTCAAACCATTTTAGATTAACATCTCTTACCTTACTTCTCCCATTGGGGCTTGAAGAAATATATGGGCTGCATGATGCTTCCACCACAGCTGAATCAGACCCGCACACTAGTACTGGTAAACCGCTTAGAGGATCTAAGCCTGTCCAGGAACCGCGGTGCTAGGCGGACCGTCCATGCTAATAAACCCTATTGGTTTCATTGGGTGACAGGGCTTGAGATGTCATTTTATCTCAATGTCGGGTAAAAGTCCCACAAAATTGGAAGCAACGTCTCCAAAATGACCTTTATAGTGTTGACGGGGACGTTAAACCTCAAATCAAACAAAAACAATACCTTACTTCTTGCTCTATTCTAAACTCTAAAACCTTTACTTTCACTTTCAATTTTCATATACAGACAGTCTGATTGGTCGACATTTTTAAACAATTAGATCACGTGACACAATTGATCCGTTTTTCAGTACTTCAGGAACTCAGCAACATGTAAATTTTGAAAAATGTCTTTGAGAGCCAAAACCGGTCGACAAATAAAACAACGGTGATATTGTAATCCGTTGTTGGTTGCTCATTCTGTATATCCTTAATTACCCGGACAAGTTAGCTTTATCAGGTCAACGTGACATTGCATTTCTATGAACTGGACTAATGGAAAAATTGGCAAAACTGTAAGTTTGTACAAGTAGATTAACTGATAAATAGAATACCAGATTCGAGTCATTTGAAATCAATTTCATCAGGCTCGGCTTCGAAAACGCGTGTAGAATCGCGAGGCAAGCCTCGCAATTCTACAACAATTCTTGAAGCCTTGCATGAAAAGTTTAATATCAAATGACATGAACCTGATATTCTCTATCTACTGGCCAATAATAATCACGTGGACTGTATCAGTATACAGCCACTAGTACTATTAAGTGTGTGCCAACCAGTGAACAGCCACTAGTACCATTCACTATGTGCCGGCCAGTGAACAGCCACTAGTTCTATTCGCAATTCTACAAACATTTTTTAAGCCTTGCCTGATAAATTTGATATCAAATGACACGAAGCTGTAATTCTCTATTTACTGGCCAACAAAAATCACATGGACAGTACCAGTGAACAGCCACTAGTACAATTAAGTGTGTGCCGATCAGAGAACAGTCACTAGTTCTATTCACTATGTGCCGACCAGTGAACAGCCACTAGTACTATTAACTGTGTGTCGAGCAGTGAACAGCCACTAGTACTATTAACTGTGTGCCGACCAATGAACAGCCACTCGTGCTGTTAACTGTGTGCCGACCAGTGAACAGCAACTAGTACTATTAAGTGTGTACCGACCAGAGAACAGCCACTACTAATATCAACTGTGTGCCATCTGACAAACAATCGACCAATTAAAAGTGTCAGTTGTGCTTTGCCTCAGTACTAAAATGTAGTTTTGCCATCCGGTCAGCGTCAAGTGAAGACGGGTCTGCGTGCATGTCCACTCGGTGAAGACAAAACAGTCTCGATATTCATATGTTCCCGTCTTGCACGAAGTAACTTTCGGTCACTGAGCTTCCCCCTAGTAAACGATGAAGACTGATCAGATTGCAAGGATGCACAAGCTGGTCAGAGTTTTTGCTGGGCGCATATTCTAGAAGTGATCACTTTGTTTAGCGCCGCCTAATTAAAAGAATGTTTCGGGAATAGATATTGAAATTTGTCAATTGGGAAGGTAAATAGTCGGTTTTACTGTGGAAAATTTGATTTTACGGCGACGCCTCAGCGGAGTCGTAACGAAATTTGCAACCGTGAAATCGACAAGTGACCTCCACAAAAGATAATTTTCAATACAGTTATCTCCATAGCTATGAGTTGGAAAATTCTAGCTAATCTTTGACTATTTTTCTGCACATCTTAACTCCCTTGCCCGTGATAAACTCAGATTGATCAGCCAAATCAGAGAGAATTAAGGAGTTATATTATGATACTAAGGTAAAACATTCTTAGATACTGACCAAATAAGATGGGGTCCAGTCTTTTATCTCCATTCTAATGCGCTTATTTCCTTGTTTTATTTGAAAATGTTCTGTTTTTTTCCAAAACGGCATGCTCAGTGAGCTGCGTGAAACCAAATTCCAACCAATGACTAGAGGGCCAAGTTGGCCCTGAATCGCTCACCTGATATCAAGATGTCACAACGCTTCTGAAAGTCATTGGTAGAGGGTAACCCAGGCAACATTCATATAAAGTTTGAATGGTATTGGCCCAATGGTTCAGAAGTTGGCGTTTAAATATATTTTCTATTTTTAGCTCTGGCGGCAATCTTGTTCATCGGATTGATTTTGCCTATTTCTGTAGGGAGCCACCCACGCCGTATTCCTGTGAAGTTTGAATCAAAGTGACCAAAGGGTTTAGGAGGAGTTCGCATTTATATCAGCGTCAAGTGAAGACGGATCTGCGTGCATGTCCACTCGGTGAAGACAAAACAGTCTCTATATTCATATGTTCCCGTCTTGCACGAAGTAACTTTCGGCCACTGAGCTTCCCCCTAGTAAACGATGAAGACTGATCAGATTGCAAGGATGCACAAGCTGGTCAGAGTTTTTGCTGGGCGCATATTCTAGAAGTGATCACTTTGTTTAGCGCCGCCTAATTAAAAGAATGTTTCGGGAATAGATATTGAAATTTGTCAATTGGGAAGGTAAATAGTCGGTTTTACTGTGGAAAATTTGATTTTACGGCGACGCCTCAGCGGAGTCGTAACGAAATTTGCAACCGTGAAATCGACAAGTGACCTCCACAAAAGATAATTTTCAATACAGTTATCTCCATAGCTATGAGTTGGAAAATTCTAGCTAATCTTTGACTATTTTTCTGCACATCTTAACTCCCTTGCCCGTGATAAACTCAGATTGATCAGCCAAATCAGAGAGAATTAAGGAGTTATATTATGATACTAAGGTAAAACATTCTTAGATACTGACCAAATAAGATGGGGTCCAGTCTTTTATCTCCATTCTAACGCGCTTATTTCCTTGTTTTATTTGAAAATGTTCTGTTTTTTTCCAAAACGGCATGCTCAGTGAGCTGCGTGAAACCAAATTCCAACCAATGACTAGCTGAATCGCTCACCTGATATCAAGATGTCACAACGCTTCTGAAAGTCATTGGTAGAGAGTCACCCAGGCAACATTCATATAAAGTTTGAATGGTATTGGCCCAATGGTTCAGAAGTTGGCGTTTAAATATATTTTCTATTTTTAGCTCTGGCGGCAATCTTGTTCATCGGATTGATTTTGCCTATTTCTGTAGGGAGCCACCCACGCAGTATTCCTGTGAAGTTTGAATCAAAGTGACCAAAGGGTTTAGGAGGAGTTCGCATTTATATCAAATTGTTGACGACGGACGACGGACATTCACAGATCACAATAGCTCACCATGAGCATAGATAAAAAAGCGTCGAAAGACGTCTTATTTCCGACAGTGTATCGCAGAATGAACTGCCACAAGTTTTGATATTACCCAATCTTACGTCGCGTGACATAAGCAGGTGTATTAGAATGATGTTTAGCCGTATGTCTGTTGACTTCTTATGTCCCTTCGACAGAATTGTCGAGTTCGGGACGACCTGTGAGCTGGCATGCTCCGCATCGTTGGAAACCTAGCAAGCGAAAATCATGGTTGTCACATGTCTGCTTCGCCAATAGTTTTATAGTCATTCTTCAAACCCTGGCTTTGGTCCGGTTTTCTGTTTACAAATCTAGCTTTGTATACAACTGCACGCTTTTTGTCATTTTTACCTGCAGGGCGACAACCCATATCAGTATTGAGTTCTGTCACGGAATTGTGTTGTGACGCTGAGGCACGTGACCAATCTTTTCTCCATGACGACAAGATGAGTGTGCGGGTAGTAAAGCCGTCGCTTTTTCTTTTATACCAACACCTGCGTATCTCGTTATGGACCTGCGAAAAAGAAGGAAACGCCCAGGCAAGTTAAATATTCATGACGGAATAGTGATGAAATGAGATACAGCTGACGGTGAAAGGATAAAACTGATAGTTGTCCAGTTTTTCATAATGCTCTTATCAAAGTGCACAGGTAAGTCCACCCCAGCAGGCACATGACGTAATTATGACGTCACACCAACGTCGGCTCAACGTCATGACGTTTATGCAACGTCACATCAACGTCGTGACGTTGCACCGACGTTGACTTGAGGTTGCCCTAGCGACGTGTGCCTGCTGGGACGGGTATTTAAGAAACAGAATAGCTCTAGTAGCGAATTCTTGAGTAGAATCACAGTTTGGAAAGTAGAAGTAAAACAAAGTTCAGGAATCGATACAATTAACTTACTACATCCACCAAAGACACCAAAGGGAAAGAAACACAAACATTAAGCGACCAGACCATCATGGAAACCTAAACAAAGGAAGGCCATAAGGACAGTTACTTTCCCACAAAATGGTCATATGGCCATCCAAAATAAAAAACACAAGTGATACAAACAGTAAGTAACAAACAACAACATAAATAAATCGCCACAGAAGAACCGCCTTGGAACGGTCAGTGGAAAGATTTCCACTGGGGGTTTAAATCGATTTTACGTGGCCACAATCCTCGCCCTTACTTCCGTCGCGACTAGACAAATACTTTGTTCATGAAGGCCTCCTAACTCATCAGTGCAACATCTCCGTGAACACAAATAATCAAAGAACCACAGAGGTGAGACAACGGTGAGGACTCGACAGCACTGAAATGCTGGAGCAAACGAAAACCAACAGTTAGACTCCGATGGACCCGACCAGAGACAGAGCATCAGGCACAAACCAACATTACCTTGAATTATATCTCTCTAATTCTCAATAAGCCTTTACGTTGGAACCGTCATAGAATCTGAGGCCTGACCCACCGGCGTGCAATTTAAGAGGGAAGCAAAGTTGCCAACCGTGATTGGGTTAACTACCATCCATGCAGTCTGTCGTATAACATCCATGTTTTGCCCAATCTTTTTATATCGAAGAATGATTTTACGAAATTGGGTGCTGAAGTCATTGCGGTTATATATTTTTCTGAATTTATATACTAAGTCACCATAAAATTCGGGTTCCGATAGACCTTGTTGCAGAAGAGATTTAAGTCCAATATTGAATTTTGAAATTAAATCAGAATGGCGTCTATAAAATTTTGAAAAGGCTTTGCGTAGTTTATGGTACCGATAACCCTGATTAAGAAGTTTTTAGCCGTTAATAATTTATTACGAGTGTTGAAGTCAGTTACATGACTACACACTCTAGCAAATCGAATTAATTGCGAAATATAAACGCCATAGGATGGCGCACGAGGAACATCACCATCCAAAAAGGAAAATTTACAATCTCAAAATCAAAGTCAACGCGTTTATCATAATAAATTTTGCACGAAACAAACCCATCTACAATAGATAGATGTAAATCCAAAAACGGGACCTCTGTATCAGAAGAATTTGCTTTATTTAACTGAAGTTCTGGGGGGTAAATCGGACTGATCAAACCATCGAAAAAGGTATTATCAATATTTAATAAATCATCTAAATATCTATAAGTCAGTTGTATAGTAAATAAAATTACGATCGCGTAACACGTCTACTTACAACTGACCGACAAATTGTAATTTATTACTCAACAATTCACAAGTTAAAATTAACACAGTCACTAGAAATGATCTATTTCGACGGAGAAGCGTGATAGCCCAGTGGTTAGTGCACATGCCTCTGATGTTAGAGACCCTCGGTTCGATCCCCGGAGGCGGTGATTATTTCGGTGTCCGAACACGCTCCATTGGCATCATTTGCAGGGATGAATGCCAATAAGTGCACCGTCCTTCGGATCGGGACGTTAACTGCAGGCCCCTTATGCAAGAAGAGTCATCTCTTGTGCAGGTTAAAGAACCCTACCGTAATTACATGATTACTCTGCAGGCGTTCAACCCTGCAAACCTGGAGTGTATTTAATGTACACCTGCGAGTAATGGTCAAATGTGACCGATCGTAGTATAGTAGAAAGAAAGAAAGAAAGAAAGACTCTAACACACTTAAAATTGGCAATAATGTTGTTGTTTCCTTCAAATTCTCCCAAGTTGTCGCCATTGTCAGAAGAAATCACGCCAAAAGTATTAACTGTAAACCATGTATTGACGCCATTTTGTAACGTTTTCGATGCGAGAAAATGACGTTCGACCGTCTAACGTCAAAGAATATGAGTGACGTCGTGAAAGGGCGTACTTTTGAGACACGCTCTTCCGCTCTGTGAATTATCACAGAATATGAATCGCAGTTCTTTTCAATTACCTATTCTAACACTGGTCGCCTAAATAGCCAATGGATAAATCTGGTGATATATTGAGTGATAAATCACTGGCGGAAGAGTGCGTCGCGATGAGCCGCCTTTTGAGTTTCATGACGCCATCCATTGTTACCTTGACGTTAGATTGTGTAACGTCATTTTCTTGTATCGGAAATGTTATGAAAACAGGTGATCGCATGTGATACAGTCAGTTATATTTGCGGTATAAGTTCACACAACGGTGGAAGGTAGAGAGAATCTGAAGGAATCAATAGCATTTTCATCGACTTATAGTGTGTTAGAATCGAAATAGATCAGCTCAAGTATCGTGATTAATTGAGTGATATATCACTGCTTGTCGGTAGGTCAGTTGTTAGTAGACAAATCACTCGCGAGCGCTCGTGATTTGTCTACTTACAAGTGACCTCCAAGCACTGATACATCACTCAATAAATCACTGCTAGAGATGATCTATTTCTTAAATAGACTCTCTGTGTTAAAATAACGCATACAAGTTCACCGACATTATGATTTTACATATAAAGGAGATGACATTATTTTCCTCTCAGTAAGTTTTCCCAACTGAAACCACAGAAGTTAAATATTATCGACTTTAAATTTACAAATTCGAATGTCACCCCGAACACCCTACCGCGATGGCAATAATATTATATTGGAGCAATTCTGTCCACCAGTAGTATAAACTTATGTTTCAACGTTTCTTTTACATGTTAATAAAATAACTAAAATTTTGGCTGCTCCTCCCAAAGGCACCCTTGCCAAAAAATAAGTTCTGTCAGTAATTGACACAAGTCATGTTGTTTAAAATTCATCGTCATTTACTGTGGTTACATTCGGTCCCCGCCCATCGGGGCTTGAAGAAATAGAAAGGCTGCATGATGCTTTCACGCAGAGCTAAAACCGACCGCATACGAATACTGGTAAACAGCTTAGAGGATCTAAGCCTGCCCAGGCAAAGCGGTCCATGCTTATAAACTTATGACCTTTACAGTGTTGGCGGGGACGTTAAACCTCAAATCAAACCAAACCAAACCAAACCAAAACTGTTGTTCCATTAAACAATTTCAAAATAGAAGTGAAGGCAATGATCAGGAATGGATAAACTAACCCACACCTCCCATCAGAGACACCAAATGGAAAGAAACATACGACTTCAGTGAAAAAAAAAACAACAGTTTGAGTTACTTTCCCACAAAATGATCAATTGGCTATCCAAAACAAAAAATATAAGCGACACACAAACTCAAAGGCAAACCGTAACAAAAATAAACCGCGACAGAAGAACTGCCTTGGAACGGTCAGTGGAAAGAATTTCACTGGTGTGTGTGTGTATGTGTGTGTGTGTGTGTGTGTGTGTGTGTGTGTGTGTGTGTGTGAGGGACTTAAATCGATTTTACGATGCCGCAATCCTCGCCCTTACTTCCGTCGCGATTTAGACCACTGCAATGCTGGAGCAAAAGAAAACCAGCAGATAGACTCCGACGGGCCCAATCAGAGACAGAGCACCAGGTACCAACCAACATACATACATGTAAGTAAGCCTTTACGCTGGAACAGTCGTAGAATATGAAGCCTTTCCTCGCTCCACCCCCCCACCCCCAACCCTGGCGTGCAATTAAAGAGGGAAACAAAGTTATCAACCTCCACCGTGATTGAGTTACCTAACTTTGTGCTGTCATTCTTTTTATATTTCAGGAAGACAAAACTCGAAATTTCGAAACTTTTTTCATGGGTGGATTTAAATAAGTTAGAACATGCAGATAGGACCATAATAGTGGTTTTGTATTATAACAACAGATTCAAAGCAAAGGAAATTAACCCATATCTTGTTGAATATTCATTTAAGCCACACACATTTCTGTCTATAAACCAATCAAATTACTCGATGTAATGTATTGCTACAAATTCATAAACTGGATGCCAAACAGTGTAGATCCTGACCAGATGCAGAAGCCATCTCATCTGGATCTACACTGTTTGCAAAGATAGGGGTTGTCGTGAACAGCAAGAAAAGGGTTAAGCTTAATTCCAATTAAACATGACACACAATTTCTTTTATTCTCTTTTTTTTTTTTTTTTTTTTTTTGACAGACCATAGATATGGAGGCAGATAAAATAACACGCCGACACAGTATGAAATATAATCAGTGTTTAACTCGCTCAGAGCGGGTTGAGAAAAAAAAGACAAAAAAGGTAAAGGGTAAATACACATATATAACAACAAGCGGTGCTTACAATAAACAGGGCAATAATGAATATGAACACCTGGCTTTACTTAAAGCCGTGTGGCCACCGTCCATCGGGGCTTGAAGAAATAGATGGGCTGTATGATGCTTCCACGCAGAGCTGAAACCGACCCACACACGAGTACTGGTAAACAGCTTAGAGGATCTACGCTTGCCCAGGCAAACCGGTTGGAGTCGGACCGTTCATGCTTATAAACCCTATTGGTTTCATTGGGCGGCAGGGCATGAGAAGTCATTTCATCTCGATGTCGGGTAAAAGTCCCACAAAGTTGGAAGCAAAGTCTCCAAAATGTCCTATATAGTGTTGACGAGGACGATAAACCTCAAATCAAACAAAAACAAACAAAACCCCACAACCTATGTTTAGGAGCAGAAATAAGCAAAATGATGTATACCCCTGTAAACCCCAGTTTTCTCCATATGAAGTGGGCTTTATGGGGTGTTCAATTCACAGTATTGTTATCATGATGAGTCGACGGCAGGCTCGACAAAGCGAGTACCTACTCCGTCAAACACACGTATGTCAGAACTGTTATCATCCCTCTCCATCACGAGAACAAGTCCGTGAAATGAACACCCTCTAAACCCCACTTTATATAGAGAAAACTTGGGTTTACGGGGGTACACATTATTCTTCTTATTTCTGCTAAGGACATATGTTGTGAGGCGGTTCTAACGAGCACTCACAACCTATGTTTGCAGTATAAATAACAAATACATCACGGATTATCGTAATGCTGCTTACAGCAGATATGAGGTATCGTACATGTATGTTTTTGTGGGGATAGGCCTTTACCTGTTTTACAATAAAGCCAAAAAAAAAATAAAGAGAGAGAGAGAAAAAAGAGAGAGAGAGAGAGAAGATAACTTCAAAAGATACTCAGATATATAAGTTTCATGAGCCTGCCATATGTGGTTCAAAACGTTTCGTTACGAAAACACGCCTATACAAATACATTGTAACCTTTATCGCCAAAAAAAATGAAAATTTTAATATGAAAAATTGTAATATTTTTCTTATTTCTGCTCAAAATATGAATTGTGGGTACGCGTTAGAACCGCCCCATCGAGGCGGTTCTAATGAGTACCCACAATCTATACTTTAGAGCAGAAATAAGACAAAAAAGGTTTACCCCTGTAAATCCCAGTTTTACTATAAAAGTGGGGTTCAAGGGGGTCAAAATTATATAGGTGTGTTTTCGTGATGTGGAATATACGGCTTACTTTTTGTAGCATTCTTTGATTGTTACGAACAAACAGTTGGACGGACAAGCAAAAAGCAGAATGCCCCTAACTTAGTTTCTCTGAAGCTTGGGGAAAATGTAATAATCTCTCATAACGTACTGGTTGGTTAGTAGAAATATGCATATTGTTAGACTGATAAAGAAAGATTATTCAATGCGTCTACAGTCAATAAACGCACATGTATGTGGGTATATATAGGTCACTACACCGACACCTATACATGCAAAAATGTACAAGACACGCACAGGCCATACAACAGTTATCCAGCCAAAATAAAGCTCCCTAGAATGTACATGTTATACACAGTTCGACAATATATTTCGCAATAACTTTAATTCTCATATAATGTAATGTCCTAACTTATAAGACGTTTTACATAATACTAGGCTTCTTTCAAGAAATCTGGTTGGTTGATAATCAGTGGTGGGTGTGGCATGTTTAAATATTCAGCAGGTCAGGGGTTAAAAAATGTCAAGCAGCAGGAAATATAAACCTTTTAAAAAATAGTTTGATAAATTTCAATTTACTTTTTTAGTTTTTGATATGATTTGAATGAAACTCGTCGCAGCCTCGTTTAATACATTCCGCTTGAAGAAATATATGGGCTGCATGATGCTTCCACGCAGAGCTGAATCCGTCCCGCACACTAGTACTGGTAAACCGCTTGGAGGATCTAAGCCTGTCCAGGAACCGCGGTGCGAGGCGGACCGCCCATGCTAATAAACCCTATTGGTTTCATTGGGCGACAGGGCTTGAGATGTCATTTCATCTCAATGCCGGGTAAAAGTCCCACAAAATTGGAAGCAACGTCTCCAAAATGACCTTTACAGTGTTGACGGGGACGTTAAACCTCAAATCAAACAAACAAAACAATTAATACATTCCATATGAATTGTTGACTTATGCAAAATTCTTGAGATAAATGTGTGCGGTCTTAAAATTCTGAAAAATGATATCGAATACTATGCGTGAGTACGATTTATTGTCATTGTTACCCATCATATTAACAAAGAATTGTTCAAGACAGTTTGTGTGTGGTTGGTGCCTGTTGATTTGTCTTTTGCTTGAATCTTCGTCGTCTACCTGCTGGTTTTCTTTAGCCGTGGAACAAGCTACGAGCCCTCATCACATGAACAAGTCCGTGAAATGAAGACCCCTCTAAACCCCACTTTATATAGAGAATACTGGGGTTTACGGGGGTGTCAATTATTTTTCTTATTTCTGCTCCAAGACATAGGTTGTGGGTACTCGTTAGAACCGCCTCAATGAGGCGGTTCTAACGAGCACCCACATCCTATATTTTGAGCATTTATAAAAAAAAATATAAAGGATTTTCATCAGAAAAGTAGCCGTTTTGGAGATGTGAAAAATGCACTATGTCGTACGGGCGAGTTATTGTAATGTCATCTTTAATTCATAACAGTTATTCCAATTTATTGGTATTTTAGTTTGCTTTAATTTGTATGTTATTCTATGATGGTCTGTTGACTGAGTAAGTTGCCTTTAGGTCGGGCACCTATTTTCTGTGTTGTAAAATAGAAGTGGAGGCAACGATCAGAAATCGATACAATTAACCCACAGCTCCCATCAGAGACACCAAAGGGAAAGAAACACAAACATGAAACAACAGACCCTAATGGAAACATCAATAGCGGAAAGCCAAAAGAACAGTTACTTTCCCACAAAATGGCCAATAGGCTATCCAAAATAAGATAATAAAAGCGACACAAACACCCAAAGACAAACCATAATAAAAATGTAATATCGGAGCCTAGAGTGAAGGTCCGGCCCAAAGAATCGATTTAAACTCCCCATTGACGACCCTAAGGCAGTGGTTCTAATGATGTTTATTTTAAATGTAGCTTTGTCGGATTTTCCGTCGGGGCTCTTCATGTTGTATGTGCTTTAATATGAATGTGTATTATTATAATATCATTTATTAAATATTCATTATACAGTTGAACTTCGATGGCTCGAACACCGATGGCGCGTTTACCATGTCTGAGTCGAACTCATTCTTGAGCCCCTAGGGAAATCCTCTACATAAGAAAAAGCGGGCGATAATTTAGAAGAATTTAGTCTTTTATCTTGCAAATGTATGCAGTGTGTACTCATTCGAATCGCCTCGATGAGGCGATTCTAATGAGTACACACAGCATACATTTTCATTATAGAGCACCGAAAAGATGTCCAAAAGTATCTCGTTATGCCTCCTGACAGTAATCTCAGTGGCTCGAACTCCCCCTGTCTCGAACAGACTTTCGAGGTCCCAAAGGTGTTCGAGCTATTGAAGTTCGACTGTATGTGTCTGTTGTGCCTTGATCATCTCTTTACAGTGTTGACGGGGACATTAAACCTCAGATCAAACAAACAAGTCTTACAAGTGGGGAAGAGGTAGCTGGTTGCTGTGCAGTTTGCGATTCTTTTTTTTTTTTTTCTCATTGTTAGTTACTCTTCCTCTTGGTGCCATTGGTAGGCTGTAATATTTGATTGTAGCTCATCGTGGTCATCTACAGTCGAACTTCAATGGCTCGAACACCTTTGAGACCACGAAAATCTGTTCGAGACAGGGGTAGTTAGAGCCACTGAGATTACTGTCAGGAGGCATAACGAGATACTTTAAGACATCTTTTCGGTGTTCTATAATGAAAAAATATGCTGTGTGCACTCATTAGAATCGCCTCGATACTCATTAGAATCGCCTCATCGAGGCGATTCTAATGAGTACACACAGCATACATTTGGAAGATAAAGGACTAAAATTTCCTTAATTATCCCCACTATTTCTTATGTAGAGGATTTCCCTAGGGGCTCTAGAATGGGTTCGACCCGTCCATGGTAAACGAGTCATCTGTGTTCGAGCCATCGAAGTTTGACTGTATTTCTATATTTTCTGAACGCATGGATATTGGTTAAACAGGCTGCTCGTTGCATTTCTCTAACACACAAGTCCCTGTTTAATTTGTGATGAAGAGATCACATTGATCATTGATCAGTCAGTTGTGAGTAGAATAATCACTCACGCTACACGCTCGTGATTTGATCTAATGTACAACTGAGCTCGAAACTGTGATTTATTACTCATCAATTCCCTGCTAGAGCTGATCTGTTTCTTAAATGACATGATGAATGTATTACACAAGCACATAAATCAAGACGTACACCAATATACAAATCCAATAAACATGTAAAACACTTCAAGGAACGAACCCCAGGAACGGTGAGCAGAAACAAGGAAAGGGACTTTCAACTCGTAGTTTGGGAATATTTAACCATTGCGCTTATTTCCAAACAAATTCCCGCATGGAACAAACCTAGATCAATAATGTCATGTCAGCAACACAGAGATAAAAGCAATTATTTATGAATGCAGATAATCATGACTCACGGATGCGGACTCCACTAGAATCTGACGTCAACAGAAGAAACTAAAGATTCACAGATATCCGACTCGGTATATAAAACACGTCAGATACCACTTTTAAAACGATTTAGGATGGAGCCGGGACCGAGTTCGAAAAGAAATATGGAAATAGATTCCCCGGAATGTCCGAACTACCGTCATGAAATAAAAAAAAACAACAGCGAAAAAAAAAAAAAAGAACAAGAGCACCGCATGCGAGTGCGAACGCTCGGCTGCAAAAAATTCTAAGTCAAAAAAGGGGCATAACTGTGCCAAAAATATTTTTAGGGTTACCTCACCTATTGGTATGGGTTCCCCTGATCATAATGAACAACTAGTCCGAGTTTCAAGTAAATATGTTCAGTAATGACAGAGATATTACAAAATGTCCAAGTTTTTGCACGACGACGCAGACGACGACGATGACGACGCCAGGGCTATGACAATACCTCGTCGTTTTCTTTGAAAACAGCCGAGCTAAAAACAAGCAAGGTTGTCCATGCAAAAGCTTAAAAACAATCATACTGCCCGTTCGAGTCCGGTTCTGGACGCATACTGATCAGCTTCATTGCTTAACCCATTTAGTACCGGAAACCCCTAAAGGGGTTATTGGCAAACAGTGCAGGCCCAGATCAGACGCTGCAGAACGCGGCGTCTGATCACGGCCTCAATTGTTTGCAAGAAATTCAGCAATTTTCCAAATCAGTTATGAAGAAAGCACAGCCTGAAACCCCCAAGTTTTGAAATGGACTCGTGGGAGGAATATTCCATTCGGTACAAAAAAGGGTTAATGTCCTTTGGGATCATTGATTCCATTGTGGAATTTTGAAAATATTTGAGGGTCACTGATGAGGCCTAATTGGCCGAAACTAGCTAGTCTGGCCCAGAAAACAAGTACACTTCATATTTTCCATTTCTGTGGTGTATTTCTTGCTTCCAAAGGATAACCCTTTTATAGAACATATTAAACATTTATGTATTTGTTTGCAACAGCCGGTGTTAGTGCAGTTGTGGAGCCTGCAAAAGGTTTTCCAGTACTTCATTAATAGTGCTGTCTATTTACTAAGTTTATAAAATAGAACCGCCTTGGAACGGTCAGTGAAACGAATTACACCGGGGGTCTTAAATCGATTTTACGTGGGCACAATCCTCGCCCTTATTTCCGTTGCGATTTGGACAAACAGATTGTTCAGTCCGCATAAAGACCCTGATTAAGAAGTTACGCAGTTAACAATTTATTACGACTGTTGAAGTCAGTAACATGACTAGGCACTCAGCAAATCGAATGAATTGCGAAACATAAACGCCATGGGAAGCCAACATCCAAGGAAGAAAAAAAATAATCGCGTTTATCATAAGTTTTGCTGGAAACAAACCCAGTCGACAATAGATAGATATAAATCGAAAAAACCTGGCCTCGGTATAATATGAATTTGCTTTATTTAACTGAAGTTCTGGTTTTGGGGGAGTAAATTTGACTGATCAAACCATCGAAGTAGTTATTGTCAAAATTTAATAAATAATCCAAATATCTAGAAGTCGAGCTAAAGGCTTCAATGATTTCAGATTGATTTTCAACGCAAAGGGACATCATGAAGTCTCTTTCCTAACAAAACAAGAACAGATAAGCCACAAGGGGTGTACAAATCGTACCCATCGGAATACCCACAATTTGTCCAAATAGTTTAGTACCAAATCTTACGTACAAATTGTCAAGTAGAAAGGTTAGAGCTCCACACACTTTCTGAAATGCTCATAAAATATACTTTTATGCTTTTCAAAAGTGAAAAAAGCATTTCTTACATTACATGCAAGATCGAGGTAATCTTCCCTATGAAATGTCCATTCAATTAAACCAATTATAAGATTATGTGGAAGTGTAGTGTAAAGGGTGGTAAAATCGTAAGAGACTTCACTACACTTCATTGCCTCCACTTCTATTTTGAAGCACAAAGGCGTCTGGATTTCAATTTATTTTAAATTTCGTTATAATTTTATAGACCAAAACAGATTTCTCCCCGATCTTTCAAAGACTTTGTCGCCATATTTAATCGCATGTTTTTAGATGGCAGTAAAACATGAAGTTAATATATGTAATTTGGAAAGTTCAGTGGTGGTATAAGAGCTTGAATTTGCAATAAAACGTGATTTGTATGGTCTTTTACGAAGTTAGGTAACCGATATTAACATAGGAAGCTTGTCTTGGCCTTCTGTAACACATACAGTAAATTTTGTGGCTTGTTTTAATATGGCAAATATGCTAATATTTTTGCTGAAGAAATGTGAGCAGCTTTTGCAAATGAAACTAAAAGTGAGCAGATTTTGCCCACCGGAATATAAAATCCTTGTTTTAATTGGATTTTCATTGCATGTGCTTCCTTAAAACATTGTAAAGCCTTAAAGACGTTATTCCGATTTAGTTTCAAAATTCAATGTTGGAATTTGGGATGAGGTTGTATCAGTTCCTGATCGTTTCTTTTTTTTTTTAGTTTTAAATCTGTCCTGCGACAAGGCCAATGGGAACCCGAATTTCATGGTGACTTGGTATATAAATTCAGAAAAATATATGCTTGCAATGATTACAGTGACAACTTTAATACAGTCATTCTTCGATTATAAGAGACTGGTTATTGCATAACTGTTATACGACAGACGGCATGAATGGTAGTTAACCCAATCACGATTGATACTTTTGCTTCCCTCTTTAATTGCATGCCGACGGGTCTGGCCTCAGATTCTATGACGGTTCCAGCGAAAAGGCTTGCTTAAAAAATTAGGTATTGTCGGTTTGTACATCTCTGTCTCTCTGGTCGGGCACACCGGAGTCTAACTGTTAGTTTTCTTTTGCTCCAGCATTTCAGGTGTTTCATGCTGTCGAGTACTCACCGTTGTTTTATCTTCTCGGAGATGTAGCACAGATGAATTAGAAAGCCTTGCTGCGGACTGAACAAATTATTCGTCTAATCCCCGACAGAACAAAGGGCGAGGATTGTGGGCACGTAAAATCGATTAAAGCCCCCAAGTGAAATTCTTTTAATTGACCTACCAAGGCGGTTCTTCTGTCGCGGTTTATGTTCGTTAAAGTCCATCTTTGCATGTGTGTATTGCATATGTCTTTTTATTTTTATTTTTGGATAACCATATGTTCATTTTGTCGGCAAGAAAGTCATTTTGGGTTTCCGTTAGGGACGTTTTCATTCATTGTTTTATCCCATGTTCTTTAGTGTCTCTGATAGGAGATGTGGGGTAATTTTATCGATTCTTGGTCACTGCCCTCACTTCTATTTTGAAGCAAAATTCATTATACAAATAAATAATTACAGAAATACTCAATCCATTCATCGAATACTGAACATAGTATTATGAGTTCTGAATTCTGCCAGCGACATAACAAGTAGACAGATGTTATTTGCAATACTAAAATATGAATAAACACGCTTTAGCATGCTGCTATGACAGTAAACACAAAGAAATGAACAACAAAAACATGCTATGATTAGAAATACAATGACGAGATAATATGTTGTCTAATCCAGACCGCAACGACACATGTAGCACTCATTAAGGACAATGCTACGGTGAGAATTAAAACAAAACGGGACATGAGACCACACTACATTTAAACGTTTTTCCCATGCATTGGGAGCAACTTTTGAAAGAAAAACTTTGTTCACTCTGACAGTTTAAAACATTTTCTAAAAAAGTAGACTGCATTTTGTAGAAGTATTATTCCCTACATTTACCCTACGTCTGCCTTAAAGTAATTTTGTACTAGGAACGCTAATGCAAACACTTGACTTTTTTGTATAAGTATTTTCAACGATTCATGGTTAGGTAACTGTGTAAAATATGACACTCAAAGGAAGCTTTATTTTCGCCTGCATTATTTCACAACTGTTAGTGCTACCTAGCAGAATGAGTTGGGCTTCGGGCGTTGCAGTTCTTGTTTATAAGCCAGGCTCGTATAGTTATATTTACCTCCTCGTTTAAAAAGCAGAACAACAAGGCGAGGATAAATCCCTGAAATTAAAAAACAAAGAATTAGAATATACATGTTGTTCACACAAAATAAAACGTGAACAACATCAGGTCAAAAGCAAACTAAAGGAGTGCCATATGTATTTTACGAGTTCGACGCTGTCATTCATGCAAATCAAATCAAATCAAATCAAATTTATTTCTCTAAGGTTATACAAATTGGCAACAACATGAGAAGCAAAACGTTGTGCAAACAGCATCAGTACTGTTTCATGGCGACAGAGTGACATAAAGAGAATCGACAAAAGTCGAAAACCAAAATAAACTAGAGGACAACAAGGGGTAAATTTGTTGTCATTAACAAATTTCGTATTAATTCATCTTTATTATTATTTTTTTTATTTATTTTTACTTATCCAACCACACCCGTTTCTGACTTTGAACCAATCAGATAACTGATGTAATTTATTCCTGCAAATTTACAAACTTAATTTCAAACAGACTTAATTTCTGATCAGACTCAGAAGCCATCTGATCTGGATCTGCATTATGTGCAAAGATAGCTGTTATCAGGAACAGCAGGACAAGGGTTGTGAGTTGTGGGCCGTTACAAAATAAAGAATAAAATGAGTATCTCTTAAGAACAATGAACATATTCGAAAGACCAGAAGTTAAGCATGTTCTGCATGAGTATATGTAGTTTAGTATATGTTCAGACATCAACCACAATAGAAAATGAATGGTAAATGCTTACTACAGAATGGTAAGTTTAATAAAAATATTATTGAGGCGTTTCTCTCTCTCTCTCTCTCTCTCTCTCTCTCTCTCTCTCTCTCTCTCTCTCTCTCTCTCTCTCTTGACCAACCAATACAAACATGTAGAAAGATTTTTAAAGCGACTGTGTATAGGCACAGATTTATTTATTTATTCTTTTATTTATTTATTTATTTATTTATTAAACTCCGAGGCCCCGCGTTAATTAAGGTGTTTAAGCCAGTCAGCAAGGTGCATTGTTTATGTTTATGTGAGGGCTACAGATCTATGCTGATGCGGCCTGGCCTTATTAATCAAACAGGGCCACTGGCAACACCAGTCATTTAAGCTGTTGGACCTGCATAATAGCCCATAGCTCTGCCGTGTCGAAACGAAAGACAGGGTTATAATAGTGAATAGGTGTATAGGTGTTATCAATTCCAACGGTGCTTAGTATAACTACTGATCTCATATAACAACAACAGCTGCAACAATAATAATGATATTTCACCATTTATTATTTAATTGTGTAAATAACTTATTACTATTGTCCAAGACTTACGTCCTTACAATAACGTTCACATATACTTGGCTGGTGAGAGAGTGCTCTGGCTGTCTTTGCCGGATCATTACAGGGTTGACCCATCTTTCTTATGAATGTTTTCATTGCTCTTAAAGGAACTCATTTTTGATTTTTATTTGCCTTCACTGCAGCTGGTGTTGTGCCGTGTGGCGGCCGTAAAACGTCTCCCCGTACATCAACCATAGTGTAGTTTATATTTTACTTTTGGTCCTTTGAGATCAGCGTAAATATTCTGAGAAATCAGAAATAAACTATTGGTTTAGACTCATATTCTAGACAGGTTTTTAATTTTTTGGACCCCGATTTGATTTATATCAATATTTGGATCGACTGCCTATTCGAAATTTGCAAAATTGCAGTATGTTTCCTCTGGCTTTCTTTGCCGGATCATTACAGGGTTGACCCATCTTTCTTATGAATGTTTTCATTGCTCTTAAAGGAACTCATTTTTGATTTTTATTTGTTACATAAACAAACAAATAAAAACAATTCTGTAAAAATGTAAAGTGGTACCTCTTTTCTAACAAAAATTGTTTTTTAGGAAATAGGTTTTTTAGAAAGCCTTCATGTTGACTAAACAAAATTAGTGTATCCCGCGACGGAGGTAAGGGCGATGTTTATGGCCATGTAAAACCGATTTAAGCCCCCCCCCTCCCCCCCCCCAGTGGAATTCTTTCCACTGACCGTTCCAAGGCGGTTCTTCTGTGGCGGTTTATTTATGTTGTTGTTTGTTACTTACTGTGTGAATCACTTGTGTCTTTTTATTTTGGATGGCCATTAGGCCATTTTGTGGGAAAGTAACTGTCCTTATAGTCTTCCTTTGTTTAGGTTTCCATTATGGTCTGTTGGCTTCATGTTTGTGTTTCTTTCCCTTTGGTGTCTTTGATGGGTGGAGTAAGTTAATTGTATCGATTCCTGATCTTTGTTTTACTTCTACTTTTCAAGTGTACATATTACACGTGACTTGTCATCGTGATGCTAAACGCGATTTTGGTTCATGCGAGACAGTCCACGTGACCATGTACTGGTATTACTTATATGATAAGTGCTACATGTTATATGTGATCACGTTTTCGCTTGTGGACATGTCAACGGCCATGTTTGCCTACATTGCATATATGATCAAGTATAGAACGTTGGCATGTCCCATATCATGTTTGTGGAAGGCTAAAAGGTGGCCTGTGGAAACAAAAAACACAAAAAAGAAAGAAATTCGGAGGCTCGGTTTTATTGAGTCTCTTCATACACAACAATATAGTTTCATACGCCCCCTAGCACCAGCTTAAGCGATATTCGATTTTCAAAGTAACTAGAGGGGGCTCAATGATCCCAAAGGAAAAGAAAATATAATCTGCACTTGGCATGTGAAGTGTTCCAAAGCGATCCTTCGGTTATTACTGTTATAGTTTCCTTTACAAAAAATATCCCTTTCTGGTCGTCGTTATGAATCCCGAAGTGCACTCGGTAGTGCAATTTACCAGTGTACTAAAGTATACCTAGAAAGGCCTACTTCTCTGTCTTTACAGAACGGATTTCGAGACTTAGAAAGTGTATTTCCGTCAATGGGGGAATGCTTCGAAGGATCATTGTGGCCTTTAGTTCGACTTCAACATATTTGGATAATTTATTAATCTTGGAAATACCAATTTCGATGGTTTGATCAGTCAAACTTCAGTTAAATAAAGCAAATTCTTCTGATACTGAGGACCCATTTTTGGATTTACATATATCTATTGGAGATAGGCTTTTTTCCTGCAAAATTAATGATAAACTCGATGATTTTGATTTTGAGATTTTAACTTTTCCTTTCCTTGTGCGGCATCCTATGGCGTTTATATTTCGCAATTAATTCGATTTGCCAGAGTGTCTAGTCATGTAACTGACTTCATCACTCGTAATAAATTGTAAACTGCTATACTTAATACGGGTTATCGGTTTCATAAGCTACGCAATGCCTTTTCAAAATTTTATAGACGTCATTCCAATTTAAAATAAAAATTCAATCCGTAACCCGAATTTTATGGTGACTTAGTATATGAATTCAGAAAAATATAAATTTGCAATGACTTCAGCACCCAATTTCGTAAAATCATTCATCGATATAAAAAGTTTGGGTACAGCATAAATGTTATACGACAGACTGCATGCATGGTGGTCAACCCGATCACGGTTGACAAATTGTCTTCCCTCTTTAATTGCACGCCGTCGGGTAAGGCCTCAGATTCTATGACGGTTCCAGCGCAAAGGCTTACTGAGAATTAGAGAGAATTTATTTTAATGTAATATTGAGTGGTGCCTGATGCTCTATCTCTGGTGGGGCGCATCGGAGTCTAACTGTTGGGTTCCTTTTGCGTCAGCATTTCAGCGGTTTCTTACTGTTGAGTCCTCACCGTTGTTTCATATCTGCGGTTTTTTTCTCGAATATGTTACACTAAAGAGCTAGGAGGCCTTCACGCGGACTTAACCAATTGTTTGTCTAAATCGCAACGGAGGTGAGGGCGAGGATTGTGGCCGCGTAAAATCGATTCTCCCCCCCCCCTCACCACCACCAAGTGGAATTCGCTTCACTGACCGTTCCCAGGTTTATTTTTGTTATGGTTTGTCTTTGAGTGTGTGTAGCGCTTATATTTTTTTTTGGTTTAGATAGCCACTTGGCCATTTTGGGGGAAAGTAACCGCCCTTTTAGCTTTCAGCTATTGGTGTTTCCATTATGATCTAGTTATTTCGTGTTTGTGCTTCTTTCCCTTTGGTTTCTCCGATGGAGCCTGTGGGTTAATTGTATCGATTCCTGACCATTGCCTTCACTTCTGTTTTGAAGTAAACGAAATGTAAATCCGATTAATAACGCGCCCTGTAGTACCCCATGGGCAACATTTAATGAACGCCCCTCGTATTTAGGGGATAACTTTCTTCAAAATTGTACTTTGAAATTGCTAAGAAAGAAGAATATTCTTACGCAACATTTTTTGCGTGATCCAATCTTCGGTCGTGTTATATTCTCAAGCTTATTCAAATGTTTATGTTATAGACCAGGGGCCAGTTTTTCAAAACTAACACCATTGTTAGTTAACATATCGTTAAATATCGTTAGTGAACATATTGTTATATCTTTGATGATTTAATATGTGAAATATGCTTATATTTTTGCTAAAAAATGTGAGCAGCTTTACCAAAATTTTAGATATTGTACTTGCTAGAAAAGTTAAAAATATTACCACTAACGAGCTCATTAAGCTAACAATGCTTTGAAAACTGGACCCAGATGTGAGACGCCGTTTTCTGCAACGGAAGGTCAGGCGGTTTTTCTTCGGGTACCCCGGTTTTCGTCCTCCTCTGATTAATGATCGGCTCAAAATAAGTAAAATAATCTTGAAAGGGTCGTCAAACCATACAAAGAGCAGGATATATTACACCGAAATCTCGTTCGCATTTAAAGCTTTGCTAAAACAATGATTGAATATATACCGTGGAGTTGTGTGAAATTCTTCGTATGCCACGATAGATTCCCACATACACCCCTATTATTATAACTAAAATATTTTGTGCACTTTACGAAAACATGCTTATATAATTTTGTCCCCCTGTAACCCCACTTTTATATAGTAAAACTGAGGTTTACAGTGGTATTCATTATTTTACTTATTTCTGATCAAAACATATATTGTGGGTGTTGTTAGAACCACAATCTTTGTTTTAAGCAGGAATAAGAAAAATACTGCAATTTTCGTCTGAAAATTTTCGTTTTTGTTTTGTTTGTAAAATTTACAATGTATTGGTATAGGCGTGTTTTCTTAATGAAACCGATATCTCGTTGTTATCATGGCTAAAACAAAGGTCTAAAAGTATTTTGAATATACCGTCATCATGAAAACACGCCTATATAATTTTGACCACCTCAAATCCCACTTTTATATAGTAATACGGGGGTTTACAGGGGTAAATAAATTTCTGCTCTTAAATATAGATTATTGGTACACGTTAGAACCGCATCGATGAGGCGGTTCTAACGAGCTCACACAATCTATATTTTGAGCAGAAATAATGAAAATATCACAAATTTTCATCTTTATTTTCGGCAATGTATTTGTATAGGCTTGATTTCGTAATGCCACATGCAACCGTGTTCCCAAAACTGATTATTGAAGCATGTAAGAATAGTTATGGAATTTATGGAATTTATGTCTGAAACTTTCTTTCAAATTATTCCAATAACTTGTGTGCTGTAGCATGTGGTGAACGTCATATCCTGAAAACCCCTAAACAATCGTCCGAGTAGCTTACCTGAATTGAGTTATAAAACATTTCACAGTAAAGATAGACAATATCAGCCTGAATGCTGAGTCCTGCAGGATAGGCAGCAAAACCAATGTATATCACACCAAACAATGGTATCAAAACCAGGGCAAACTTCGCTAGTTTTC
Organism: Lucinisca nassula; assembly: GCA_963580285.1. NCBI lineage: Eukaryota > Metazoa > Mollusca > Bivalvia > Lucinida > Lucinidae > Lucinisca > Lucinisca nassula. The sequence continues at coordinate 112,656,088 of OY757025.1, read as the reverse complement.
TGAAAACAAAGACACACCAGGTTAACACGTCAGTGTAAACATGTTCATGTAACATCCCTCTAAACCGCACTTTATATAGAGAAAACTGGGGTTGACAGAAATATCCATTATTTTATCCTCATTCGTCATGCAGACATGTCTATATTATTTTGCCCCCCTCCCTTAAACCCCGCTTTTATATAGTAAAACTGGAGTTTACAGGGTTATACATTATTTTTTTATTTCGGCTCAAAAACATAGATTGTAGGTACTCGGTAGAACCGCCTCGCCGAGGCGTATCTAACGAGTACCCACATTCATTTTTTTTATCAGAAATATGAAAAATATATCAGGATATTTTATTGTTAAAAATTTCATTTTTGGTGGTAACATTTTACCAATATATTTGAATAGGCATGTTTTCGTAATGTCTGCTCCAAGATATATGTTCAGGTCATTCGTTTGAACCCCCTCAGTAAGGCGTTTCTAACGATCACCTACAGCCTTGGCAGTTTGGATTACAAACAAGCAAAATCTCACAATTTTTTTCCGAAAATTTATCATTTTGGAGATATGGAAGATTGCACTTTGTCACACTTGTGTGTTATTTTCATGTGAAATAAAAATAAATTTCACTTCCATCAAAAATTATTTCTAACGATCACCTACAGCCTAGGCAGTTTGGATTATAAACAAGCAAAAATCGCACAATTTTTTTATCCGAAAACTTATCACTTTGCAGATATAGAAGAATAGACTTTGTCACATGTGTGTGTTATTTTCTTGTGAAATAAAAATAAATTTCACTTCCATAAAAAAATATTAAAAAAAATGAATGGTCATTGAAGTATTATGTGAATGTTACAATCCGACACATTTAAATTGATTTTGTTAAAAGTGTGTGGAAAATAATTATAGTTTATTGACTTTATATTGTGAAATATGTGGTACGAGTTCACATGGCGAAGGACGCACGTCTCCGCCATATGAACGAGTGCGCAATATTTCACAATGTAACCTTTTTGTAATATACCAAAAACTTGAACTGTCTGCCGGAATTCTGGATTGTCTGGCATGGAAAAAAAATGAACATAAAATCAGATTATATATCTTTGAATGGATTGAAATAGAAAATAATGAGGTCGTCTTCCTACTAATAATGTCTTCCTACACGTTGAAAAATCACTCCAAAGGGCGCGAAAGTGAAGATGACGTTCACTTTAGTCATGTGAAGTCATTAAAAACATTGGCGTTTCCAAACGCTGGACGCCATTTTTTCCCGAAGTGTTCGTCTTATTTCTTTCCAAATATTCCTGATATTCTAATTAGATTACAGGTAAGTTATAATTGCTACCATAAAATATTATCACAATGGACAATTTTAAAATTAGTTCAATTGTAAACGAGACTGGTTATCTACGGGCAATAAGAACTTGAGAACGGACAATATGGAAAACATGTTGACTGTTAACTTCCGTGATAAAGTAAACGGCACATTTTCTGGGTATATTATAAATATAGGTTATTGACTTTATATTGTGAAATACATGTATTCGGCACTCGTTCTTATGGCGGAGACAAAGCCAATAACCTTTTTTATTATATACCTAAAACTTGGATTGTCTGCCGGAATTCAGGATTGCCTGGCATAGAATAAAAATAAAAAAGTGTTTCTTTAAGAGCAATGAAAACATTCATAAGAAAGAAGATGGGTCATACTACGTAGTTTCGGCTAATAAAGCCTCATCAGTGACCCTGTAATGATCCGGTAAAGAAAGCCAGAGGAAACATACTGCAATTTTGCGAATTTCGCATAGGCAGTCGATTCAAAGACTGATATAAATCAAAATGGGGTCCAAATAATTAAAAACCTGTCTAGAATATGAGTCTAAACCAATAATTTATTTCCGATTTCTCAGAATATTCACGCTGATCTCAAAGGACCAAAAGTAAAATATAAACTGCACTATGGTTGATGTACGGGGAGACGTACATAAAATCGGGTTATACAACTTTAAGTAGTTTGAGATTGCAAATAATGCAGGTCGTTGAGTGTCTTCTACCCCTTGAAAAAAAAACACGCCCTTTGGTGCATAAAGTGAAGAGGACGTTAACAATGGTGAATGTGACGTCATTAAAACATTGCCGTTTTCCAAAGCTGGATGCCATTTGTTTCTGAAGTGTCCGTTTTAATACTTGTTTGAAGACACGTAACGACCTACATTATTTTTGCATGTCAAACCATTAAAAAAAAAAAAACAACATATTATACGATTTGCATTCAGATTTCTATGCCAGACAAGGCTGGTTTTAGTAGTCTGTTAACTTTTTGGTATATAATAAAAAGGTCGTTGACTTAATATTGTGAACGCAAGCTTGTGCGTCCTTCGCCATATGAACTCGTGCCGAATATTTCACAATATAAAGTCAATAACCTATTACTAAAACGTACATGTAGCATCACCTGTTTGGATTATGGCTGGGGTACGATGACCACAAACACTTTTCAGACTATAACTTTATGTTTGTCTGATGTCATGTGAATTAAGTAGACATGCAACGGAAGTACAAGGACATGGAACCAGGGGAAGCCCTAGTGTTTGCCTCTTTAATTGAAGAAAGGCTCATTGAACAAAAATCATGGAAAAAATGTAAGTTCTGGAGCTATGGACTCTCACACTAATGATCATTGCACGACACACAGCTACGTCGGCGAGGCCGACTTGCGGAGTATGCACTATACTCTACCTGTGAGTTCGACCCTCCGTCCGTCTGTGGTCAGTTTGCGAAAACGCTTCAACTTTTGAACTACTAAGAATATTTAGATAATGTTTGGCATACAGACAGATATTGACCAAATGTAACTAATGAGACTGTAAAATGTCAGATTACATTAAAAATAGCTTCGCAGGGGCAAACTATTTACTATTTGATCATGAAGTATAACTGTTATACTGCTTGGAATATTTTGATAATTTTTGCATGCAGATAGACATTAAACAGGCGTGATAGCTCAGTGGTTAGTGCACTTGCCTCTGATGCTAGAGGTCCCGGGTTCGATCCCCGGCAGCGGTGTGAAAATTTGGGTGTCCGATCGGACTGCGCTGATGCGCAGGATGAACCGAGTCTGCGTTGGTCAAACACGTATCATTATAGGTTTGCCATATCTGTTACGAGATGGAATAGGAAACCTCTCTGGTGCTTATGCACATCTAAATTATTTTAGTAGATATATGGTAGGGCGGTGCGAGTGAAATATTTTAGGTGAAACATGGTACGCAAACTGTGCTGCTCCATGAACAAGTCATGCACATATCATACGATGTATGCATGAGTGGTTTATAGAGAGCTGTTTTTACAATACAGGGGGCCGCTAAAAGGCCGAGTCCTATAGAATTTGCCTAAAAATCGCCAACCGCCAAATTGTGCCATATATGATTTTTATTCCCGTCACGTGTTGTGTGGGTGTTCGTTTTTACAGGAGTCATGTCATTGATTTATAGGGTCGTTTCATCAATTTTTCCTATGGGAAATATACTATTTGAACGCAAATCCATTATCTACTCGATTTTTGCTATCTGGCTTTATTTGTGACCGGTATCTCCACCTCGCCACGAATTGAGCAAGGTAATATGAGTAGGCATGATTTTCTGGTAGTATTCATAGATATATAAACCCTGAGAAAAACGAAACTTTAGCAGCAGGTCAAGTTGTAACGTGTACCTACAACATCGTGTCGGGAAATAGAAAGTATATTGAAAGGTATGTTAAATCTATGTTTAGTATTATTTTTGTATGAACATGCTTGTAGGTTTTGGAGGGGTTTGCTTCTAGTATACCCCAACTTTCTGAAGCCTATTCTGAATTCACTGTTGTGGCCTGTAGTGATTAGGCTACTAGCTTTGCCAGCTAGACGTCGAAGGATTGATCCCAGGCTTCTCCAGTAGTAGAATGAGTCTAAGTGAGGTTCTGTCTCATGCTGACCCTAGATGTTGGTGAGACGTAAAGTTTGGACACCCGCTCATTCTAGATTCATTTAGGCTTTTAGACCCCTTTTGTAGAATGTAATTAATAAACGCCGGGTCACTTGTTTGATCCATGACTTTTGACTAGCTGTGGTTAGAAAACCGTGGTTCCGTCCCAATATGATATTAGGTGTAGAGGGGACGTAAACTTAAGACGGGTTTAACCATATCTTCATCATCAGGGCAAACTCTTACAAGAGCCTGTTGGGTTATCCGTGATGATGAACCGTAATGAATTTTATTTTACAAGCATGTTCACGTTGATTAGAAATAATTTTGTTCAAGAAGAATTACGAGTTCATTTTGTAATGATGCCGTTTTTGTCTGATAACTCAGTTTGTGCATGTATGTACATATAAAGAACGTGATGATGATAAGTGGGAGTATTTGGTCGCCACACGTCATAACGGCCTGAGCGGCGGGGATGACGTCAGCTGCGTCATCGGCGTCGCGAGGACGGTTGTGACGGGGTGCCTACCAAATACAGAGAATTTACGGCAAACAGTGTTGGCCCTTATGAGACACTAACAAATGTTGTGGATTATAGATGAAAATCTTCTGTTGTAGTTTCTATCTGTTATTAATGTATTGAATTTGTGAATAGCTATATTTGTGAGCCGTGTCGCGGAGAAGGATATGAAATAGAGATTGTTATGTTTCCTGTAATTGGCAGCTGACCAGGTAGCGCAAAGGCGTGGTCTGTTCAATTGCCTCTTACTTGTGATAATGTAGTGAGCACAAATTTGATGAGTATTATGCTCAGTAGTAGTGAGCATTAATTGATTTCTGTAGTGCTCAGTAAGGAAACATGCACTTTGAGTATTATTGTGTCAAGCGCTGGGTGCTGATAATTTGATGCACAGTCAAGTTGAGTTCTGCTGTACGGTTATTTGTCGCATGCACTAATCAGCCTGTATGTCTGGTCGGCGCATGCGCAATAACGGTATATGCATGAACATATTCTTACTTCTCCGGGAGGGGGATCATGATATAGCATGTATGTTTTGTTACTCGTGTCTTAGTCCAGTTATCGTAATTTGCAGGCACAACAATGTGTGACCTGCTGCTCCCTGCTTCATAGCAGCAGGTACTGGTACGACGCTAGGCGTTAGGGTCCAGCAAGGGCGGACAGACCGCCGTAATCAGCGTAGACCAGAATCAGAATCATTGTTCATTGTCAACAAATGTGAGACCATAAAAGAGGTCAACTAACCTGCAGGATATTCGGACGATCGCTAAACCTGTGATCGGCAAATCTGTGATCGGCAACTATGTCGATAGACTAGTGTGCAGTTTGCACTAGTTCGCGAGAGGAAGTTTCACGCGAGAGGGGGATTCACCCTAGGTTATAAACTGGCCAGTCGCGTCTTGTGTTGTTTCTTTTTTTGTTTTTGTTGTTGTTTTTGTTGTTTGCTTCTGTAGGTATTCACGTCACCCGTTCCGAGCACAGAACATTGTTTTGCCTTCGGAGCGGACGTCGTGAGTTGGCTACAGAAGCAACAAATTGTGATGTTTTGTGTTAGTAAGTGTTGTATGTAGATACTGTAAATAATTCATGTCATTCATCTAACATCTTTCTTGTGCCTTACCCCACAGCTGCCCGTACACCTGTCAGAGATCACGCTCGGTTGTCTTGTCAGCATGGGGGTTTGCGGGACGCCGTAAACCCACATGTAACAATGTCTTTTAATATGTTGCTGAGTCATCAACACAAATTAGTATTTGTTTGTTTGTTTGATCCCCGTCAACACTGTATAGGTCATTTTGGAGACGTTGTTTCCAATCTTGTGGGACTTTTACCCGACATTGAGATGAAATCACATCTCAAACCCTGTCACCCAATCAAACTAATAGGGTTCATAAGCATGGACGGTCCGACTCGCGCCGGTTTCTTAGACAGGCTTAGATCCTCTAAGCGGTTTACAAGTACATGTCGTCGTGTGCGGTCAGTTTCAGCTCTGCGGTGAAGCATCATGCAGCCCATCTATTTCTTCAAGCCCCGATTGGCGGGGCCATTTTACCATCTTTAAACCGCATTCGATATCACGGCGAAACTCTTTATAATGTCAACATTAAACCATATATGACAATGGAATCTTCCTTCCAATAAGTTTGGAGCAGTCCATTTCCATGCATGGGACTTCAGGTTTGTTTTGTTTGAGGTTAGTTGTAAACTAATGCTTGTACTTTGAGCAAAAAGTGTATACTTATATCAGACGCCGCGTTCTGATTTGGGTATCCACTGTTTGCCAATGTCCCATGAAAGGGCCCCGAGGCATATATGGGTTAATGGAACGATTTCTAATGTCAGGATAAGATGTATTTATGGATCTTTTTTTTTTTTCTTTTCAATATTCCATTAAACAAATGTTGCGGACATTGTTAGAATTGCCTCAAAAGTACACAAAATTTGCCAAGGCGAAACTATTAACAAATGCCCACAACATTTGTATGGAGATAGCATTTTATATCTATTCTGAGGCTATACCTTTTCCGCTTCTTTATAACGGAAAATTCTTTATATTTCCAATTCTCCATCATTATGTACATTTGATTGGTTGAAATAAGAGTTTTATACTTCGATAAATTCCATGAGCAAGAATCTCAGGTTCCTCGTGCACCATCCTACGGGGTTTATATTTCGCAACTACTTCGATTTGCTAGAGTGTGTAGTCATGTCATTATTAACGGCTAAACTTCTTAATCAGGGTTATCGGTACCATAAACTACGCAAAGCCTTTTCAAAATTTTATAGACGCCATTCTGATTTAATTTCAAAAATCAAAATTGGACTTAAATCTCTTCTGCAACAAGGTCTATCGGAACCCGATGTTTATGGTGAATTAGTATATAAATTCAGAAAAAATATATAACCGCAATGACTTTAGCACCCAATTTCGTAAAATCATTCTTCGATATAAAAAGATTGGGTACAACATGGATATTATACGACAGACTGCATGCATGGTAGTTAACCCAAACACGGTTGGCAACTTTGCTTCCCTCTTTAATTGCACGACGGTGGGTCAGGCCTCAGATTCTATGACGGTTCCAACGTAAAGGCTTATTGAGAATTAGAGAGATCTAATTCAGGGTAATGTTGGTTGGTGCCCGATGCTCTGTCTCTGGTCGGGCCCATCGGAGTTAACTGTTGGTTTTCTTTTGCCCCAGCATTTCAGTGGTTTCTTGCTGTCGAGTCCTCGCCGTTGTCTCACCTCTGTGGTTCTTTGATTATTTGTGTTCACGGAGATGTTGCAGTGATGAGTTAGGAGGCCTTCATGCGGACTGAACAAATTATTTGTCTAAATCGCGATGGAAGTAAGGGCGAGGATTGTGGCCACGTAAAATCGATTTAAGCCCCACAGTGGAAATCTTTCCACTGACCGTTCCAAGCGGTTCTTCTGTGGCGATTTATTTATGTTGTTGTTTGTTACTTACTGTGTGTATCACTTGTGTCTTTTTATTTTGGATGGCCATATGGCCATTTTGTGGGAAAGTAACTGTCCTTATGGCCTTCCTTTGTTTAGGTTTCCATTATGGTCTGGTCGCTTAATGTTTGTGTTTCTTTCCCTTTGGTGTCTTTGATGGATGGAATAAGTTAATTGTATCGATTCCTGATCTTTGTTTTACTTCTACTTTTTTATTTCACACTGCAACAAGTAGTAATATTACGTGACGTCAAAGAGCACGTTTAGAAGCCACGCTTTACGTCACTGTATATGAAACGCCGTCAACAGCGTACGATTAAGGGGAATGGGTACACCTTCAGGGGAGGTAACTCCTGCAAAAGTATTTTTGTCTCCCATGTCAATAGGGGTCAACTCTTAAAGGAAAGAATTTGCTCCAGAGGAGCAAATTCTTTCCTTTAAGAGTTGACCCCTTTTTCAGTGGGACAGGGCTTATAGAAAAGCGAACAGGAAGTTCCGAAAGTTGTCTCCCTTAGAAAAATGGCGGAAAAATCTGCCAGGTGTTCCCATTCCCCTTAAAAATGGAAAAGTATTGAAACAGTAAATTTTAGAAGACAGATAAACTGAATTTAAAGGTTTGACTTTTTTTTCGCTTGCGTTTCTTTCAAAGATGGCAACTTCTAATTGAATAATCATTCCGCCGTGGCTGTTAGGTAAGTTTATTCTAACGCTTTAAAAGAATTCCTAAAATTTACCATTATTTTGGCATTTAATGTTTCGATGAAAAAGTTGGAGTTATAAGGAATGAAATATCATTTTTGTAGATTTTAATGTGTAAACTCCGGCGAATCACTCACAAACTAAGCATAATGTCCTTCGTCACACGACCTCATATTTACGTGCTAGGACCAGTTTCCGTGTTCAAGAATTTGCTATAAGAATTAATACAGATAAACAATATGCAAGACATAGAGAAAAACAAAAGAAGATAACTATGCATCATTCGGCCGAAACATTACTTGAAATATGTCCGAAAACAGGCTTATCATCAAGTGAACAAGTCCGGGAAATAAAGACCCTCCTAAACCCCGCTTTATTAAGAGAAAACTGGGGTTTGCGGGGGTAAACATTATTTCCCTTATTTCTACTCGAAGACGAAGGTTGTGGGTACTCGTTAGAACCGCTTCAATGAGGCGGTTCTAACGAGCACCGTAAACCTATGTTTGGAGTATAGATAAGACAAATATCACAAATTTTCATCCAAAAAATTGCCTTTTTGAAAAATGTGCTATATCACACGGACGTGTAATCGTAACGTACAGGAAAGGGTAACGGACAGTCGGATGAGAATATATTATGGAAATGCCATTATTTGATATTATTATTATCATTATTATTATTGCTACATCCTCTTAAATGATCGTTCCTCTATAATCCGTCAAGAGAGAGCAATAATAGGCATAGCCTACACTCAAGACTTGTCTCATGGAATAATGAACTGTCAGATTTGAATTATATGTTCATGTTCATTGTGTATATTGACAAAAAATATGAATAAATTTATATCTTATAGTGATAAAGTGTTTATTATATGCGTTTCTGCTTCCAATAAAGTATTTTGTTTTCAATCGTAAATAAGCGGGAAACTTTGACGCTGAGCTCTGCGTGACGTCATCATTCCACACGTCTGGTTCCGCTTACACATAGCTGCTTTCTAGCCAGAATTGAATTAACGTCATGTGGAATCGGTAAACGTGAGTGGGGTGATGCGGGTTTCTGTATTTTGTGTCGGAAAAAACTGTAGTGAACTGAGCAGTATTTTTCGCAAGCCATGATATAATTAAAGATTGTATCATATGACGTCGCGTCTGAGAGAGTAATGACGCCATGTACTATTTTCGATATTCCACTAGTGGATTAAATATGCAAATTAGGTAGATACGTCCCATAACGTTACATGTACGACGTTGAGGAAAAGGGATAAAAGCCTGGCATTTTATCCCTTTTCCTCAACTCGTTTAATAAATTTAATAATACATGAACACTCATGTAAGATCCTCTATGTTGAACACAGACAAATGTTTCGAATGAACTGGCGGAAAGAATTACCTGAGTTGTTGTGAGCTACCGTGTATAGTTCTGTGTGTTTTCACCCTTATACAGAGAACTCTAACTATATCGATGAAGAAAATGAAATTTATCTGAAAAAATAATAGCAAGAAAAGATAAGAATAAAGGCTCTACGTACTGATCCTAAGTATTATGACAGGTAGGACTAAGCAAATAGTGCAGCCCCAGTTCAGACTGTCTGATTAGGGTCCACATTGTTTGCCATTCCGTCAGTACCTTTTGGACTCCTTTCTGAACATGAAACATGTTTGGATTACAGCAAGCTGGTTTTGGTTTAAACATAGTGTATACATGTAAGTTACAAGCAAATATTTTGCATCACGAAAACACGCCTATATAATTTTGACCCCCTTGAACCCAACTTTTATATAGTAAAATTGGGTTTCCAGGGGTATACCTTATTTTTCTTATTTCTGCTCTAAAATGTAGATTGTGGGTACTCGTTAGAACCGCCTCGATGAGGCGGTTCTAACGAGTGCCCACAATCTATATTTTGAACAGTATTAAGAAAAATATCACAATTTTTCATCATAAAATTTTCATTTTTTCGGCGATAAAGGTTGCAGTGTATTTGTATAGGCGTGTTTGCGTAATTGGCCACAAGTTCTAACAACATTCATTACAAACTATTCAATTACAATCAATAACAGATGACAATAAATGTATCAGCACAATCAACAAACAGATTTTTTCATTATTCAAACAGAGAGAGAGAAAGAGAGAGAGAGAGAGAGAGAGAGAGAGAGAGAGAGAGAGAGAGAGAGAGAGAGAGAGAGAGAGAGAGTACCGGCTACCAAACGAGATATATTATTTAAAGGGTTATTACATTATAAGTATGCTGGTTATCCCTGTGAAGCATGTGCAAAACGACATGTTTCCTTGATATAACATTGTACACATTTAAACAAGTCTTTGTTTTCATTTTCAGTGGCATTTGCCTTACCATAAATAACAATTTGACAATTCAAATGGTGAAAAATTCTGGTTGCCTGAAAAAGATGAACTCGTGCATTGGCATACTTTGGGCATTGAAAGAAGAAATGTTCTGCATCTTCTTCTGCATGTCCACAATCACAATGGGCAGCTTCTGTTGAATGATTATAGTAACGATCATAATTAAGCTCGCTACATTTGTTGCGTATTCGTGCATGAGTAATCGAAAGATGTCTGCTTCTAGATATGAAATATGATGGTACAGAAGGTATCACAAACAAATGAGCCAGAACAGCCGTTTTAAAAGAAGAGATAGTGGCAGAATTCCTAATGTTTTTAGAAAGATTATTCCACAGAGAAATAGATGCTGGAACAAATGATCTAGAAAAAGTGTCGTTCTACTGCTAAATAACTGGTAATTTTGTACATTTCGTAATTGGTATGGTGTATTGCTTCCGACTGTTGGAGAGAAGTGATTTTTTAAAAAGTCAGGGACAAGTCCATTTTTGGACCTTGTACATTATCATTAACTTCCATTAACAGCAAGTCATCAAAGTGCCGGTAATGGTGTTCGTATGTAAATAAATACATCGACTCAAGCGATGTCACATGATCACAGAATGATTTCAAATAACCAACGCTACTCTCTAGTATGAATGCATGTTGGCGACTTTATCTCATCTATGACGCTGCTCCGCTGTCAGCAGGAAAACCGTTTGCAATACTTTTCTTGCTTAAATCCATCACGTGAAAAATTCCGTAAAAATGACCACCAAACCCCACTTTATATAGAGAAAACTGAGGTTTACGGGAGTATTCATTATATATAATGAGGCGGTCCTAACTAGCACCAACAAAATGAGCTGGAAGTTAAAATAAGAAAAAACATCATAGATCTTCATCATATTCAGTTGCCAATTTAGTGATATGAAAAATGCACTATGTCACGGGTGGGTTATGGTAATGCTTAGACCCTAAGAACATTTATTTTTGTAATAAATTGGATGGAAAACAATCATAATGTAACATGGAAAAACATGTATAAGTAAGGGTTCACTTTAACTTTACTTTCAACACGATATTGTTCATACGTCAATGAACGTTAAAAACTTCATGTTTTAAATTGCCTAATTCTAACCCGGTGTTTCAGTCCTTATGAATTCTCCCCTACCTCTAAATAACCGACAGTATCCGCAGAAAATAGCAAAAATATGATAATAAAATATAGCTCTTTGATTATTGTGAACAAAACACAAACCATAAGGAAAAAATCCACAGATAGCATTTAAACGTCCTAGATATTGAAAATTGTTGCTTTGAGTAAAATTTGTGGGTTTACAAACCATTTGTCTATAGAACAGAGCTTCAGAATAATGAGGAGCTTTTAAATTTCCAATATACATGTACATGTACCTACCAAAATGGTTAATATGATAGGACCTCTTATTATCCAGACGAGACCATCCTTTTTGTTCAAAGTCCAACAACTGAAAAAGAATAATATCATGAACGAAAAAGAAACGACTTTCATATCAAGTATTACTGATTTATTTTGATTCTATACGGGGAAATGGGATCACATTTCTGAGAGCGATATTTGCCCGGACAAATGGAGAATGTAACGGCTCGGGCAAATATCACTTTCAGACGTGAATGTGACTCTTTGACCCCCTAAAGAATTAAAATAGCGAATTTGTTACACTGCAAAGTTTTTTTCATATTTTGTACATTGTTTCAATGTTTTAAAAGAATTCTTTTGCAGCCGACGTGCATGTGTGAGACGTACATGTATGTGGCAGTTCCAAGTCATCTACAGTTGTATTTCGTAGCCACTCAGTCCGAAATATACCATTCCCTGTTCGTATGGTGAAATAGTGGGTCCACAAGCGCATAGAGACGACTGATCAGACTGTGTAAATAGACAGGGCTTATATGCGCATTCGCTGTGTTCACATGCCCTAAGACACAGATTTTTTGGCTGGTTTAAATATATTCTATCTATCTGTTGATAGTTCTTATCCTCCGAGGAGGACTTTCAGAAGGGGTTCCAGTATACCAAGTACTGAATGGAGATTAGTTGAAATAAAATATAAGTATAGCAGGTGAAATGAGTTTGTACAGTGCAAGGAGAGTGTTAGTATAGTTAAAATTAAAAACAGATGCCAGTGACTAGGGGAACACATGCACCACCCGGCACACAGTATCACTAAACTGTGTCAGTGTGGGGAGCATGACTATTTGGCGGGGTAGAGCATTCCAATGAAAAATGGTTCTGGGAAAGAATGAAAATTTGTAATAGTTTGTAAGGGTAGTAATGAGTCTATACGCCAAAGGGTGGTTTTGTCTAGAGTCCCTCCTGATATGTGGAATGAGGTATTCAGTTGCAGGGATGGCAACAAGGTCATATGTGACCTTGTACAGCATAGTTAGTCGGCTGTCTATGTGTCTCTGGACTAATGGACGCCACTGAAGGTTGTTGAGCATATCAGTAACACTTGATGTATACCTGTAGCCACGAGAGACCCATCTGACAGCTCTGTGCTGCACAGATTCTAGTTTGTAAATGTCAATGGCTGCGTGTGGTGACCAAAAAGTGGAGGCATATTCCAACTGTGGTCTAAGGTGTGTCTTGTAAGCTGTTGATTTTAGTGTCTGGTTATGCACTCTGATGTTCCGTTTTAGGAACCCAGGGTTTGGTTGCCTTTCTTTGTGATGTTATCTATGTGGGTACTCCGCAATGGTGACCCCGATGTACTTGGCAGCACCAACACTGTCCACCTCAATGCCATGTAGGAAATACTTGGATGGGATAGGTTGTTTTAACCGGGTAATGTGTAGGACCTGACATTTTGAGGTGTTGAAGTTCATATCCCAGGACGTTTCCCAGCTCAAGGATCAGAAGATCATCTTGGAGGATGTTGGACTCAGACAGTGAAGTAATATATTTTAAAATTTATTTTACAACATAGTAACAATCTGTCAAACAAAAACATGGGAGCAACTTTGACGTACAATCAATTTTAGGAGAAGCGGATAAGGTATACTTGCCTCGCTACCAAGGGTCTTAGGATCGATTCTGAGCTCCTCCAGACTTTTGGATTAGTATTTAAACTGAGGTCCCGTCTCCATTAGACCTTAGTTGTTGCTAGGACGTAAAACTCAATCACACACACATACATTATAGGATCATGACAATAATGAATCATAAGTAAAGAGTTCTTCTCCTCAACCGCTAGGTGCGTTCAAAGTACTGAAAAACATTTATAATAGGTGGTTCATATAGGATTCAATAATGAAAAAAAAAATAAAAGAAATGTTATCCCAAGTTGTTGTTGTGTTTCAATGTTACGTTCCACCAACTGCTAATATCATACGGAGACAGGACCTCGGTTTAAAGATTTATCCGAAAGTCTTGGGAATCCCGGTCTCGAATCCACGGCCCCTGGTTTATGAGGCAAGTAGCTTAACCACTACACCAAGGAGGCTTCTTTTATCCCAAGTAAACCCTCCTTTCCACGTATATAGCCGTTAACAACTGTGCTCGTAAAACGGTCGTGTTAACGAACTGCCTCGTCATCACGCAAACATGCCTAAAATTCGCAAAATTGCAGTATGTTTCCTCTGGCTTTCTTTGCCGGATCATAACAGGGTCACTGATGAGGCTTTATTAGCCGAAACTACGTAGTATGGCCCATCTTCTTTCTTATGAATGTTTTCATTGCTCTTAAAGGAACTCATTTTTGATTTTTATTTGCCTTCACTGCAGCTGGTGTTGTGCCGTGTGGCGGCCGCAAAACGTCTCCCCGTACATCAACCATAGTGCAGTTTATACTTTACTTTTGGTCCTTTGAGATCATCGTGAATATTCTGAGAAATCAGAAATAAATTATTGGTTTAGACTCATTCTAGACAGGTTTTTTAATTATTTGGACCGCATTTTGATTTATAACAGTCTTTGAATCGACTGCCTATTCGAAATTCGCAAAATTGCAGTATGTTTCCTCTGGCTTTCTTTGCCGGATCATAACAGGGTCACTGATGAGGCTTTATTAGCCGAAACTACGTAGTATGGCCAATCTTCTTTCTTATGAATGTTTTCATTGCTCTTAAAGGAACTCATTTTTGATTTTTATTTATACTTTTGACCCCCTTGAACCCCACTTTTTTATAGTAAAATAGAAGTGGAGGTAATTATCAGGAATCGATACAATCAACCCACAGCTCCCACCAGAGACACCAAAGGGAAAGAAACACCAATGGAAACATCAATAGCAGAAAGCCGAAAGGACAGTTGCTTTTCCACAAAAATGGCCAATAGGCTATCCAAAATAAAATAATATAAGAGACACAAACACCCCAAGACAAACCATAACAAATATAAACCGCGACAGAAGAACCGCCTTAAAACTTGGGTTTACAGGGGTGAACCTTTTTTTTTCTTATTTATGCTCTTAAAATATCGACTGTGGGTACTCGATAGAACCGCCTCATCGAGGCGGTTCTAACATTTACCCACACTCTATATTTTGAGCAGAAATAAGAAAAATATCACAAACTTTCAACTGAAAATTTTCGTTTTTTCGGCGGTAAAATTTACAATGTAGGCGTGTTTTCGTAATGTGAAGCCAATAGTGTTCAGAACGAAATTGTTCGTACTTTCGTTAGCAACATTATTATTAGAATCTTACATGGGTGTGAGGGTGGATAGAAAAATCCACCTCGAGGATCACTGCCCAGCATCACGAAGCTTTGCGAGCCAGAGGGTCGAATTCTTCTTTCTACCTCTCACACTCATATAAGATTGATTTTCTTGCATATCTTTTATTTCGGAGAGAGGGTTTTTGTTTTTGTAATGCAGATAGTATTTAGATGACAAAAAATGCGGCGTTTTTTGAACTCACTGTAGTGCAGCAACATTAAGCTTAACGATGGTGTACGTGACGTCCTATAGTCAAACACGTGAAAATTCTCGGTGTTTATGGATAACCTTGCTAGGATAATGATTTCTTTCCAAAGATAAAGTTCATGATTTCCTTATCTGGTGTGCAAGTATATAAGCATCTTATATGGGTGTAAGGGGTGGATGGAAAAATCCGTCCCAAGGGTCACTGTCCGGTAGCACGAATATTTAGTGACATCACGTAACATGCTGTGACGTCAACCTTAACGACGGCGCATATGAGGTCGTATTCAACCAGTACCTTTATCAAACACGCGAGAATATTCGATTTGGGGTAGGAGCACCAGGGTTAGAACAGAATTTCTATCCCAAGCTAAAATTATGGATTTCCTTATCTGGTGTGCAAGATAAATAGTTCCGCGTGTACTTTTCATCGCGCGAACAAGTTCTAAAGCGAGAAATCCCTTGGAAGCATGGAATGCATAGCAGAACTGAAAACGTTTTCTTCGTCAGACTAGCCAGCTTTGTCCAATACGTCCGCGTTATTAATAGCCTATTAAAACTCTATTTTAAACAGGAAAACTGGGATTTGTGTTCAAAACATAGATTGTGGGTACTCGTTCATGTAAGAACCGCCTCAGAGAGGCGATTCTTAAGAGCACCCACAATCTATTCTTTCCAACAGAAGTAAGGAACATATCTCTAATTTTCCGATATCGCACGGGTGTGTTCCCGCATTGTGTTGTTGTTTTTTTTTTTTTTTTTTTTTTGGTTTGGGTTTTACGGCCCTTTCAAGATTATTTCACTCATATCGAGCCGATCGTTAATCAGAGGTGGGCGAAAACCGGAGTACCCGGAGAAAAACCACCTGACCTTCCGTTGCAGAACTTGGCGTCTCACACGTGGCCCGAGCGAGGCTCGAACCTACGGCGGTGAGAGACCTAATGACTAAGAGTCAGCGCTCTTATCCACTAGGCCACGGAGGCCCGTTGCATTGTGTTGTACTGTCAATCCGCTTTATACCGACAATCGTTAGAACGACAAACCGCGTTATAACGACACATTAAGACTTAAGGGGAAATGGAACACCCCGCCATTTGTAAAAGAGAGCCAACTTTCGGGACTTACTCTTCACTTTTTCTAGAAGCTCTGTCCCAATGAAAAAGGGGTCTACTCTTAAAGGGAAGAGTTGACATGGGAAACAAAAATGCTTTTGACTGACTTATCAGGTGGGACATGTATCTTAGCGGATTTGGTTTGCCACTTTTTGTAATATTATAAATTTTGAAAGTCTGGCTACTTTGGGCATCTCCTTCCTGATGCCCGGGACTTCCGTGGAGTGTGGGCCATGTTTGCTGATGTTGGCTCGGTGGGGGACGCCTGTAAGTTCCCTGGTAGGCGTCTCTTGCATGATGCCTCCAGTTGACCTGTCTCATGGGCTACGTCGGTCGGTGTGTGCTCGGAGGGGGATGTGCTGTGTTTGCCGGGTTTTGTCCGTCATCCGTTTCGGTTTCAAAACTTTGGGGTTTAGACACACTGATGAAGATTAAATATCAGTGTCACTAAATTTGGTATAGTTACGCATTATTTGCAGGAGTTGCCTCCCCTGAACGTGTACCCATTCCCCTTAACGTCGGTTCCGATCGCTGCGGCCATCCTTCGGGTTGGAAAATGCTGCAATATGAAAGACTCTTGTAATCTAATGCACCAAGAATAAAATGTAATGGACATTTGTTTCTTGTAGCACATGTAATTTACGCTCTGCATGCTGGGTAGTTTTTCGCAGCAGACGACATTTTGAAATATTTTTCTAATGTTTTCAGAAAACATGATTTGGCATCTCCTGCAAATTATCTCCTACAATTTTTATGAGATACACGTATCAAGTCTTGTTTTCTGGGAAAAATAAGAAAAATATCAACAATTTTTCGTCTGCTGGTGAGCCTTGAGAGTGGTAAAGGTTAAGAAAATTCTTTTTAACGGTAAAATGAAAGGGAACAAATTCTGTCGTTATAACGAGGGTCCTTTGTATGTATACTAAAGTACTTCTTCAAATACTTACAAATCATTTTCAAAAAATATTCTCACTAGAACCCACGGAATTAAGTATAGCAAAGGTGACACTGAAATAGAAAAATGAAATGACGTGAAATACACATGAACACAAACTTCACATACAAATATGTATCATTCTAATGTACTTGCATATGTAATGCGACGGCTGACTGGATAACATAAAAAATTGCGACGGTATATTAAAGAAATGAATTTTATGTTTCTGCTCATACTTTCATGAACAGCAGACAAATTTAGTTTATTTCTTATATTTACATTCTTTGCTCCTCATTACTGGACGATAAAAAATGCTGATAGGGCAAATTTGTAAAGCTGAAAAACATTTACACTCAAAGAGCGGAACATCGTTGACGATGCCAACGCCCAATCATTTCGTAGAGAACATGGTTTTGACTGATGTCACTTGACGTCACTGGAAATCATGTGACTCGATGCGTTTATGGAAGTACATGTATGAACTGCATTGGTTTCGATAGGTTTACGTTTGACTTTAGACTGGAAATGTGAATATTTTAGAAATGAATTTTATGTTTCTGCTGTTTATGAAACTATGAACGCAGTGGGTTGCGTGCAAAGTAAATGAGCCCCGAAGGGTTTCATGTAAACTTTGCTAGCGACCCGCTGTCGTTCATACTTTCAGAAAAGCAGAAAAATCAAGTTTATTTTTTATATTTACATTCCTTGCCTTGTGGGCGAAACAAATGCTTATAGGGCAAACTTTTAAAGCTGTAACACTTTTACACGCTGTTTTTCGACAAAGTGCGGAACAGCGTTGACGTCACCAACGCCCGTAGAAAACAATGGTTTAGACTGAAGTCACTTAACGTCACTGAAAATCATGTGACTCGATACATTCATGGAAGCCATGGAAGTATGGACTACATTTCGGAAACCCGACGTAATCATGTAACGTCGCTTTCCATTGGCTGTTATTTGGTTTGTCCGCCGCTCACAGCGCTTGTCGCTTTGAGCAAAATAGCGCACTTTATAAGAAATTAACATAACAAGAAAGCAGTCCGAGAGACAGCCAAATCCCCTACCGCACTTAAATAACAAGGCTCAACCTTGTGACCTTCACCTGTGACCTTCACCTTGAGTTGTTATGGTTTATTTATGGGTTCTGCACATCAGCTCACGGAGGGGGATATTTGACCAAAGATGAATGAAAATCCTTCCAGTGGTAAAGGAGATATGGAACGGACACAAAATTCAAATCTTCAAACTCGTGACCTTCAAATGTGACCTTGAGTAAACGTGATTTATTTATGTGTTCTGTACATCAGGTCACTGAGGGGTATATTTGTCAAAAGTTTAATGAAAATCCTTCCAGGGGTGAAGGAGATATTGAACGGTCACAAAATTCAAAGATTCAAACTCGTGACCTTCTAAAGTGACCTTGACCTTGAGTCGGCATAACTAATTTATGGGTTCTGCACATCAGCTCACTGAGGGGGATATTCGACCAAAGTTTAATGAAAATCCTCCCAGGGGTAAAGGGGATATGGAATTGATACAACATTCAAAGTTTCAAACTCTTGACCCCAAACCTTGACCTTGAGTCTGCATTGTCTGTTAATGGGTTCTGCATATCAGCTCACTAAGGGGGATATTTGACTAAAGTTTAATGAAAATCCTTCCAGGTGTAAAGGAGATATGGAACGGACAAACAATTCAAAGTTTCAAACTCGTGATCTTCAACTGTGACCTTGACCTTAAGTCGGCATGATTTATTTATAGGTTCTGCACATCAGCTCACTGAGGGGGATAGTTTAACCAAAAATTAATGATAATCCGTACAGGGGACGGATAAAAAATGCAATTTCAAACGCGTGACCTTCAACTGTGACCTTGACTTTGAGTGTGCATTGTTTATTTATGAATTCTGCACATCAGCCCACTGAGGGGGATATTTGACAAAAACAGAAGTGAAGGCAATAATCAAGAATCGATACAATTAACCCACAGCTCCCAGCAGTGATATCAAATGGAAAGAAGCACAAACATGAAATAACTAGACCCTAATGGAAACATCAATAGCAGAAAGCCAAAAGGACAGTTAATTTCCCACAAAATGGCCAACTGGTTATCCAAAACAAAATAATACTAGAGCTGTCAGTGAAACTGACTAGGGCCCCGGCAGCGCTATCAGAGGAGTAAACATTTGTGGACAGACAGACGGACAGACGGACAGACAGACAGACAGACGGACGGACAGAGTGATTACTATAGGACACCCACACTTTCAGTGCGGGGCCCTAATAAGCGAAACACACACCCACTCAAAGACAAACAAAAATGAACCGCGACAGAAGAACCGTTTGGAACGGTCAGTGGAACGAATTCCACTGTGTGTGTGTTGGGGGGGGGGGGGGTGCTTAAATCGATTTTAAGCAGCTGCATGAGATATGGAACGGACACAAAATTCAAAGATTCCAGCTCGTGACCTTAAACTGTGACTTTGAACTTGAGTCGGCATGATTAATTTATGGGTTCTGCACATCAGCTCACTGAAAGGAATATTTGACCAAAGTTTTAAGAACATCTATCGAAGGGTTTAGGAGAACGGAGAGGACAAGAAAGTGTTACGGACAGACAGATGGACGGACGAACGGATGGACGGACGAAGGCCATTCCTATACAGACGAAGGCCATTCCCGATCCGCTTCGCGGAGGAAGACTAATAAATGTATTAGAATGGGGATAACTATGTTGAAAGTTGCCATTTCGTGTTCGAAATCGTCGGTTTTACGGTCGCAAATTCCCTTTTACGGCTCCGCTGACGCGTCGTAAAACAGCCAGTTTACCTCCCAAAATTTAGAATACCGTTATCCCCCAATTACAGGACAATGGTGCAATATTTTGTTTGAAAAAATGTTTCTTCCAGCTTATATTTGCCATAACATAAAAAATTTGTAACAACATTTTGGAGAAAGGCAGAGCTAATTACTGTTTTCTGTGGTTTCGTTTTGCAACTGCTTCGCCTTCTCTTTGATGGTGACGGCGAGTACTGGATAATCAATGCCTCTGATATAACTTGCACATTGACTTTTCTATTTACATCGCTCTTCTGCTGCTGTATAGTTGAAAATGGTTCTAACACAGTGTGTCAGTATTGTCAATGCAGAAAAAAACGTGAATTATTCTGCGACAACCCCCGTGCAGAAGAGCGTGTAAAGAAAAAACACCGTTTTAAGGCACTCTTGATTTTAATTAGTGTAACGTCTTTTTCTGGGTCCAGTAAAAATATGTGTGGCAGTCTGAAGTGCTGCCGAGTTTTGTCAAACAATGGTGGACAGGGTTAAATATTTAATGAAAGCGATAGCTTTTTGGTCGATTTTTTTGAGTATAAGAATCGAAATGGTCAGCTATTATACCTAAGTAGTAGAGAAATAAATCACTGCTTGTGAGTGAGTGTTTAAAGTTTACGTCTCGCCAACAACTGTGGTCATACGGAGACGGGATCTCCGTTTAAAGACTCATCCGAGAGTCTGGAGAAGCCCGAGATTGATCCTGCGACACCTGGTTTACAAGGCGAGTAGCATAACCACTACACCACGGAGGCTTCTAAAATCACTGCTTGTCGGTCAGCTATAACTAGATATATCACTCCAGCATGGCTTGCCCCCGCCCATAGGGGCTTGAAGAAATATATGGGCTGCATGATGCTTCCACGCAGAGCTGAACCGATCGCACACGAGTACTGGTAAACCGCTTAGAGGAACTAAGCCTGCCCAGGCAATGCGGTGCGAGTCGGTCAGTCCATGCTTATAAACCAAATTGTTTTATTGGGCTACAGGGCTTGAGATGTCATTTCATCTCAATATCGGGTAAAAGTCCCACAAAATTGGAAGCAACGTCTCCAAAATGACCTATACAGTGTTGACGGGGACGTTAAACCCCAAATCAAACAAACAATAGTTTGTTTTGCAATCTGAAGTACTGGCGGGTTCCTGTCAAATTATGGAAGATTCGAATTTGGTCGATTTTGGTGTGTAAGAATCGAAATAGATAAGCTCTTATTCGTTAGTTATAGAGTAGGCCTAAATAATCAATGTTTGTCGGTCAGGTGTAATTCATCACTCTTGCATGGCTGGCACTCGTGATCTTCCTTACTTTCATCTGGCCACCAAACTGCATTATATGTAAACACAACAACTCACAGCTAAATGGAGACCTGGGGCCAGTTTCATCAATAAACATCGTACGATTAATCTTAAATTGCTCTTACGCACTTTTTAAAGAACTGCGTACGTCAGTTTCATCAAAACATCGCAAAGTGTTCGCACGATCTAAATTTGCGTTTCACTAAAATAAGTCGTAATTTTGAATATGCGCTTAAACAGGGCCACTAATTGTCACATGCGTGATCACGTGCCGTCTTGAAATAGCCGTGTAATGTAGATTACACGCTTTAAAATTATTGTTCCTGTGGACCTAGATGACGGGGGCGTTAAACCTAAAAGCAATATTCAGTACAAACAACGTTGAATCAACGTTGATTTTATGCTGCTTCAAACTTGTGTTGCCACTTCATTGTCGTAAGATACAGATGGTAATTGTCTGGACCCCTTCCCTCTTTACCACTGGCGAGTTGGGCTGTTTGTGGACGTCGTGACGTCAGACAAGCGTTGATTTAACGTTATAATGAACCTTTTACAAGCACTTTTGTCAGTTAATGCGGGCGGGCCTCTTCCATGAGTGCACGTATATCGTTGAGTTTATAATGTTAGTTGAGGAAAAGGAATGACATCACGGTGAGACCTCGCTGAGCATTTTATTACCATAATAAATCCAGTAATGCAAGGGCATGAATACAAGATTCAATTTATCTTATGAACTTAAAACACAGTTTACGCACGATTTTAACAAAAAAGGTCAATGCATGACATTGTTTAACAAAGACGCCGCAAATAACGTAACGTGAAATACATGGGCTGCATGATGCTTCCACGCAGAGCTGAAACCGACCCGCACACGAGTACTGGTAAACCGCTTCGAGGATGTAATATGTTCTATAAAAGGGTTATCCTTTGGAAGCAAGGAATACACCACATAACTGGAAAATATGGAGTGTCCTTGTTTCCTGCGCCAGGCTTGCTAGTTTCGGACAATTAAGCCTCATCAGTGACCCTCAAAATATTTTCAAAATTCCGCAATGGAATCAATGATCCCAAAGGACAAGAAAATATAAACTACACTATGATGTAGGGAGACTTTTTGCGGCCGCCACACATTCCCACACATCAGCTGTAGTGACGTCAAATATAAAATGATTATCCTTTGGAAACAATGAATACACCAAAAAACTGGAAAATATGGAGTGTCCATGTTTTCTGGGCCAGACTAGCTAGTTTCGGCCAATCAGGCAACTAAGCCTGTCCAGGCAATGCGGTGCGAGTCGGTCCTTCCATGCTTATAAACCCTATTGGTTTCATTGGGGCAGAGCTTGAGATGTCATTTCATCTCAATGTCGGGTAATTGTCCCAGAAAATTGGAAACAACGTCTCTAAAATGAACATTACAGTGTTGACGGGGGCGTTAAATCTCCAATCAAAAAAAACAAACAAATCAAAAGCCTCTGAAAGTTTTCGTGAAAAACGTATGTCAGTTTTCAGTTCCGGTTTGTTGTTGGCAATGGTCTTAGCAAATATTATTCATTGATTGACGTCTGTCAGGCCGTCCAGCGGATTTTGCTTTCAATGAAAAATAAATTCATTTCATTTGCAACGTAGATTCTACAACATGACTGATTTTAAATTACAAAGAACCTGACTTGAAACGAAGTTCTATAGCTACATATATGTATACACAATTATACAATCGCCTGCAAAATATAGACGAAATGAAAGTACGCAAGACTATGACCCCCACCCCCACACGTGCCATCTGCATGATGCCGTGAAGCTATTCGTACATACGAGTGTACACACATGTACGTACGTCCTTCCGTATGGTGTGTACGTACGTGATCCTTTGACCTCAGGTTAAGACATTGTACCAGGAAGAACCTAAACTTTTTTGAGCTTGTATTTTCCAGACCATTTGATCGAAATGTGATGATAGGTATAGGCCAATAGGTTTATTCAGCAATACAATTGCCCATACCTATAACCTCTAGGTCAAGGCATATTAGAAAACGTTAAATGTAGAAATTACTTAAGAGCTCATATTTTTTAAAACCATATAATGGATTTGGTTCATATTTAGTACGATGATCGATACTCATTAAAAGTTTTTTTCAGCATACCCGTGCCCATGCCCATGACCTCAAGGTCAAGGTCACGGACTCAGAATATTTTAATGTCAACGTTTAAATAGGAGCTCACATTTCCCTATCCATATCATGGATTTAGTTCGTATTTGGTATGATGAAAGATACAGGTCGTTTCTCCGGCTACTCCGTTTAGTTTTCGCCAACATATGATTAATGATAGGCTCGAAATAAAAGAGGCCTTAAAACCAAAACTCAAGGACAATGTCACAGATTTAGTAATTTATTTTTTATGGATTTGGTTCATATTTGGTATGATGATACACACATTTTCCAAGATTCAAACGACATTACCCCCACCTACGCCAATATCCTCATGGACAGTTTTCCAAGCTAGACATGCTGTCTTTATTTTATTTATTTACATGTATTTATTTATTTATTGACAACTCTAGTTCGATGTGTCGATTTTAGGTACACTGAGTCTTTGTTTTAATCACAAGTCTAATCGCAGATTGTGGGTCGTCGCGTCGGTTATTTTGCTGTTAAGCCCCCGTCAACTGTTGGTACATGTTTATAGGTCATTTTGGAGACGCTACTTCTGATTTTGTGGGGCTTTTACCCGACCTTGAGATGTAATGGCATCTTAAGCCCCATCGACCAAAGAAACCGCTAGCGAACGTCAATTCTTGGTTATACCATGAAATATAGACTGTGGGTACTCGTAAGCACAACCACAACGATGTG
The DNA here is from genome assembly GCA_963580285.1 of Lucinisca nassula. Taxonomy (NCBI): domain Eukaryota; kingdom Metazoa; phylum Mollusca; class Bivalvia; order Lucinida; family Lucinidae; genus Lucinisca; species Lucinisca nassula. The sequence goes on along the minus strand of OY757025.1, from coordinate 112,631,680 downwards.
CTTCTAACGGGTACCCTCAATCTCAATTTTTCAAAGAAAAAAAAAAACACTAAGAAATCCCCACCCAAAACCTAAAGGTTTTAACAAGGGGGGTGGGGGGGCGGGTTCGAGGGGTCTTTACTGCGTGGGCTTGTATAAGTAATGGGCGTTATCTGCGAAGGTATAAACAAAATGAAATGTTGCGTAGGTGTCATCCTTTTAACAATTTACCTTTGCCGCGCGTCATCTTCTTCAGCTATGGATGTGATAAGACGAAAATTTCAATGTGCGACGTCTAAATATTCATCTCAGAAATACGACAAAATGTGCGAACATCGCAGATTGTGAGCATTTGATGAAACAGGATTTTTGTCGTAAGAACTTCGTACGATCTTTTTAAGACGAAAACACGTCGCAAACGCTTTGATGAAACTGGCCCCAGATCTGTTTCTTAGATATAACCAAATTTGATAAAATTAGAATCGCCACATCAAATTGCAAAAAGGAAACACTTGTTAACGCGCAGATGCGAATATTGATTCGCTGTTGCAAATTATTAACCCTTGTCCTGCTGAGCCCGGATATGCCTTATCTTTAAAACAATGAAGATCCAGATCAGATGGCTTCTCAGGATCTTCATTGTTTGTCATTCAGCTCATGAATTTGGTGCACTAATTTGCATCAAGTAATCTGATTGGTTGATAATCAGAAGTGGCACAGGCATAAATAAATATTCAGCAGGTCAATGGTTAATTACATGTAGCAATAGATGAAGCTCGGTGAAGAAAACAACATTTCCTGTATAGAATTTTGTACACTTTGATCACAAGGTTGCGTTCGATGATACTCCAATGGCATCCTACAGAACAGAACTTAACCGTTTTTGTACCAAATGGAATCTTCCTCATTATATACAGCAGGAGTCCATTTCAAAATATACGGGTTTCAGGTTGTGTTTTCATCCAAATTTATTTGGAAAATGACTGAACCTTTAGCAAACAGTGGAGGCCCTGATCAGACGCCGCATTCTGCGGTGTCTTTTCTGGGCCTGTACTGTTTGCCATAGTACCCGTTTTAGGAGAACATTTCTGGTACCAAATGGGTTAATTGTGTTTATTTTTTATCAATAGATACTCTACAAACATACTTTGTTCAGAATGGCGTTTAATTAGGAATGGCTTTCACAAAGTAAAGTCCTTGTTTCTTCTATTTCTATTTCGACCATATGCTCGGTCTTTATAATTAATGCTCGACTTACCCCACGGGGTGGTTGGGTGAGGCAAAGGGGACGTGTGATGCACACTGGGGCGTCTCACTGATATTGGCTTCCAGTTGGCCTTGCAGTAAATAAGGATAGCGGGTCAATGTTGTTATTTCTTCTGTTTCAACACATCCTTTTCATCTACTACAGTCAAACTTCAATGGCTCGAACACCTTTGGGACCTCGAAAATCTGTTCGAGACAGGGGTAGTTCGAGCCACTGAGGTTACTGTCAGGAGGAATAACGAGATACTTTTACACATCTTTTCGGTGTTCTATAATGAAAATGTATCCTGTGTGTACTCATTAGAATCGCCTCATCGAGGCGATTCTAATGAGTACACACAGCATACATTTGCAAGATAAAAGACTAAAATCTCCTTAATTATCCCCCACTATTTCTTATGTAGAGGATTTCGCTAGGGGCTCAAGAACGGGTTCGACACATCCATGGTAAACGAGCCATCGGTGCTCGAGCCATCGAAGTTCTACTGTATCTCTTTTCTCTGGGAAACGATACAAAATGACCCACATACACAAGGGTTGACGTGTCGTTAAACCCAAAACCACAATCAATCGACTTACCCCAACCGAGCAAAACGTACAACCGGATACCATGTCTTTCTGTGAACAATGTTTTATACACAAGCATATGTAGATACAGTCCTTCCATGAAGATCCACATCATACTGGCGGCTATTGTGTACACATAGATAGTCACCAACAGTTTGCACTCCCAGTGCTAGAAAAGAAATAAAAGCATTGATGTCACTGGTTAACCTATTGTGTTCATATGGACTCTTCCATTGTTACATGTTGGACAACTCGATCTGGCATTTAAGGGGTGTCAGGTCTATTTCATTTCATTTTTGTTTTGTTTTTGACGGAAAAACCTACTTGCAAACAGTGTAGACCCTGATCAGACGCCGCTTACACTGTTCGTCTATGTTCCTTGTACGGCTTCAAGGCAAAAATGGGTTAATGGATAGCTGATTACATCACGTGAACAAATAAAAATCAAACATGAGTCCGTAAAATAAACACCCTCTAAACCCAACTTTATATAGGGAACAGTAGTTTATCATTGATTCCGGTGTAGATTTGAAAATATTTGAGGGTCATTGATGAGGCCAAATTGGCCGAAACTAGCTTGTCTGGTCCAGAAAACATGTACGCTCCATATTTCTCTGTCCTGTGGTGTATTTCTTGCTTCCAAAGGATAACCCTTTTCAGAACATATTTACAGGGGTATACGCAACTGTTCTTATTTTTGCTCCAAGACATAGGTTGTGGGTACTCGTTAGAACCGTCTCAATGACGCGGTTCTAACGAGCACCCACAACCTGTGTTTGGAATTATAATTACAAAAATATAGCAGATTTTCATAAGAAAAGTAACAATTTTGGAGACAGAAAAGAATACACTTTGTCGCAAAAATAGTACTGTACAGGGTCTTAAGCTATTTCGTTTAATTCATAAATTACTATACCCTGTAGAAACAGTGCAGATCCTGATCAGACGCCGTGGTCTGCTTGACGATGGCCCATTTTCTCTGTATATTTTCTTTCTTTTTCTTTTTTTGGTATTACGGCCCTTCTAAGATTATTCCACTTATTTCCAGCCCATATATTAATCAGAGGTAGGCGAAAATCGGAGCAACAGGAGAAAAGCAAACTGACCTTCAGTGGCGTCTCACATGTGACCCGAGCGAGGCTCGAACCACAGCGGTGGGAGACCTAATGCTTAAGAGTCAGCGCTCTTGCACACTAGGCCACGGAGGCCCGTCCTCCAGCATGGGTTACCTAGTTCAATACTTATAGCACCAGAAAAGATAAGTATTTTGTGACAATTGAAGGACACTTTTTGTCAGTTCTCCATAAAAATCTTTGTTGTGGGTATTCATAAGAACCGCCTCGGTGAGGCGGTTCTAATGAGTACCCACAACATAGGTTTTTATGGAGCAATAAAGAAAACTATCCTTCAATTATCACAAAATACCCACTTTATCTGTTGTTATGGACTGAAAAAACTCTTTCCGCTTCTTGTTTGTATGTTTGTTTGTTTGGTTCGAGGTTTAACGTCCCCGTCAACACTGTATAGGTTATTTTGGAGAGACATTGCTTCCAATTTTGTGAGACTTTACCCGACATTGATGACACCTCAAACCCTGTCGCCCAAAGAAACCAATAGGGTTTATAAGCATGAACGGTCTGACACGCACCGCCTTCCCTGGACAGGCTTAGATCTTCTAAGCGGTTTACCAGCTCTGTGTGGAAGCATCATGCAACTCATCTGTTTCTTCAAGCCCCGATGGGCGGGGGCCGTTTCGCTTCTTGTGGGCCCTTACGTTTCATACTGGCTAATTTATGTCTAAAATGTGCGCTAATGACCGAAGACATGCTTTCGTTTGATGCGTCCCAGATTGTATTCTATCTCGTGAACAGTCCTTCAATCCAGATCACTAGCGCTTAACCACGCCTATCTTTGCAAACAGTGTAGATCCAGATCAGATGGCGTCTGAAGAATTTCTGAAGAACTTAACTGCTGACAATGCCTACCTTTGAAAACAATGCCTTCCTTTGAAGACAGTGTATATCCAGATCAGATGGCTTCTGAAGCAGCCATCTGATCAGCATCTACACTGTTTACCATTTTGTTTGTGATTTTGAATGGATAAATTACATCAAGCAATTTGATAGGTTAAAATTTAAACGAGTGCGTTTAAATTAATTAAGCTTTCTCTGTATTCATTCATTTCGAATAGAGTAAACCCTGTCTTAGTGACCATCTCTATTAAACAAGCACTTGTCTTAGGCAAACACATTTTGGTTATCCCTTAGACGGTTGCTTAATACAGATTGGACTGTAAACAATGGCAATGCCTCTGACAAGAAGAGATTCACTAGGCGGCGACGGACCCAAAGGCTCTTAGAGCACATCCACTTATAGATTGTGGGTACATCGAGGCGGTTCTAACGAGTACCCACAAAAGGGAAACAATTTTCGGGACTTTCTGTACGCTTCTCTGTAAGCCCTGTCCCACTGGAAAAGGGGTCTACTCTTAAAAGAAAGAATTTGCTCCTCTGGAGCAAATTCTTTCTTTTAAGAGTTGACCCCTATTGACATGGGAGACAAAATACTTTTGAAGGAGTTGCCTTCCCTGAAGCCGTACCCATTCCACTTAATACCCCCTGCTTCGTTTTCCTGTTATCTCCCCTACTGCCATGTTTATCACTGTTTCCTTGCTCTCGTAAACGACACAAAATGACACAAAATGGCTGACATGTCAGTAAATCTACCAAACAACAACATTTATATGGATTTTCTAAAAGGTAATAATGGCCAAGTTACTGTAAAACATTATTCCCATAATAAAAGTACATTTTATATTCTGAAAATCTTTGGTAAGTGGATGGCTGTCTCATATTTGTTTTTTTTTTCTTTTTGAATTGAGAGAAGCAAATAGTGTATTGGGTTAGGTGCTCTCAGTGAAGCCTCAGTTCACCTACGTACCATCTCATTCAGCCAGCCTCGGTAGCTCAGCCGGACGCGCGTCTGGCTGGTGATCAAGAGGACGCGGGTTCGATACCTGCCGGGGTCGGCAACATTCTGTCGTGGATATTGATCATGATATCTTTTCTACGGTCATTCTCCCCATTCCGCTGACTCAAGAAGGGTAGTTGTCAGTTTCTGGCTTAAGAATGTGCACTGTACTGGTTAACCACTTCCCTATAAACCTGCACAGAAAAAGGGTGGATAGGCAAACTGACCGGCTCAAAAATGACCTGTTTGTTTGTTTGAGTTGAGGTTTAACGTCCTCGTCAACACTGTAAAGGTCATTTTGGAGACGTTGCTTCCAATTTTGTGGGACTTTTACTCGACATTGAGATGAAATGACATCTCAAGCTCTGTCACCCAATGAAACCAATAGGGTTTATAAGCATTGACGGTCCGACTCACACCGCATTGCCTGGGCAGGCTTAGATCCTCTAATGGGTTTACCAGTACTCGTGTGCGGGTCGGTTTCAGCTCTGCGTGGAAGCATCATGCAGCCCATCTATTTCTTCAAGCTCCGATGGGCGGGGGCTATCAAAATGACCTAAATAGTGTTGACTGGGCCGTTACACCCCAATTCAAACAAACAAACAAACAAACAAATAAACAAACAAATAAACAAACAAATAAATAAACAAACAAACAAACAAACAAACAAACAAACAAACAAACAAATTCATCTCAGTCTTCATGACATTACGATAACTCATCACGTGAACAAGTCCGTGAAATGAACACTCTATAAACCCCAGTTTGTAAAGAGAAAACTGGGGGTTTACTGGGGGTATACATTATCTTTCCTACTTCTAATCCAAGACATAGGTTGTGGGTACTCGTTAGAACCGCCTCAAAGAGGCGGTTCTAACGAGCACCCGCAACCTATGTTTGCAGTATAAATAAGAAAAATATCAAGGATTTTCATCAGAAAAATAGCCATTTTGGAGATATGAAAAATGCATTTTGTCGCACGGTTGTGTTATCGTAATGTAATATATTCTATCAGATCTCGAAAGCGGCTTTTTTTGATATTTTTTTTTTCTTATTTATACTCAAAACAAAGATTTAAGTGCTCGTTAGAACCACCTCACTGATGTTTCACTGACGAGTTAGGAAGCCTATATGCGGACTGAACAATTTATTTGTCTAAATCGCGACGGAATCAAGGGCGAGAATTGAGGCCGCGTAAAATCGATTTAAGCTCCCAACCCCCATCACGTGAACAAGTCCGTGAAATGAAGACCCCCTAAACCCCACTTTATATAAATTGGGGTTTACGGGGGTATACATCATTTTTCTTATTTCTGCTCCAAGACATAGGTTGTGAGGCGGCTCTTACAAGTACCCACAACCTATGTTTTGAGCATTTATAAGAAAAATATCACTGATTTTCATCAGAAAAGTAGCCATTTTGGAGATGTGAAAAATGCTTTATGTCGCACGGGTGAGTTATGGTAATGCAGTGAAACTCTTTTCACTGACCGTTCCAGGGCGGTTCTCCGTCGCGGTTTATTTTTGTTATAGCTTGTCTTTGAGTGTGTGCATCGCTTATATCTTTTTGTTTTAGATAGCCAACTGGCCATTCTGTGAGAAAATAACTTTTGACTTGCAGATATTGATGTTTCCATTAGGGTCTAGTTATTAAAAAAATGCGTTTTTTTTCCTTTTGTGTCTATGATTGAAGGTGTGGGTTAACTGCATTGATTCCTGATTATTGCCTGATCATTCCTTTCACTTCCATTAGACATTCTAAGTGGACTCCAGTTTGGTCAGTTTCAGCTGTGCGCGGAAGCTTCGTGCAGCCTAAACATTTCTCCAAGGCCCGATTGGCGGGGCCCAAACTGATTTAACCCATTTCAGACTGGAAACCCCTAAACGGGTACCCTGGCAAACAGTGCAGGTCCAGATCAGACGCCGCAGAACGCGGCGTCTGATCAGGGCCTTCACTGTTTGCAAAAAGTCCAGTCAATTCCCAAATCAATTTTGAAGAAACCACAACCTGACACCCCTAAATTTCGAAATGGACTCCTGCTATATATAAGGTGGAAGATTCCATTTTGTACAAAAAGGGTTAAAGTACGATTCTGGGTGTACTTGCTCAGTTAAAATAGGTCATACAATAGTTCTATCAGAGCATTATGTTTTTAAGGAGATTATGCTGAGTAAAAGGCCTGGCGTCTTCTTACTTACATGAAACAAAAGATCTTCATAGAAATTAGATACATTTTTCTCTCATTGATAAAAAACACTAATGGCTTGCTAAAACGAGTCATGTCCAGAAAAAAACACGAGTTTTACGCTATTATCAAAAAGCGTAGGTGCAGATGAGTCAGCGCACTGTACAGTCTGATCTGCACATCATTCTGCGCAAATGCGCAGTCTGAGCTGCGCACGGGGCTGCGCCACAACACTTCTTGTATCTTCATCACAAAAATGCGCCTACATTTGTTTACCCCCCCCCCCCCCCCCTTTAATCCTATGCACTTTTATATAGTAGAACTTGGGTTTAAAGAGGTACACATTTGAATTTGCTAATTTCTGCAAAAATGCATAGATTGTGGGTACTCGCTAGAACCGCCTCGCCGAGGCGGTTCTAACGAGTTCCCACAATCTTTGTTTTGAGCAGAAATGTGCAAACCATCAGATTTTTTAATTGAAAATTGTCATTTTTGGTGGTATACTTTTTCTTTTTTCTGGTCCTTTGGGATCATTGAGTTCATTTGGTATCATTTTGAAAAATGAGTTCTGCTCAAGCCGGTGCTAGAAGGCGTGGCCGGTGTTGAGCATTTCAGTACTGGTCATGAACAGACTCAATAAAACCGAGTCTGCTATTTTCGTTTATTTGGTGTATTCCTTGCTTCCAAAGGATCTAACTTCAGAACTTATTTTCAATATATTTGAAAAGGCGTATTTTCGTTATGTTAAAAAATCCAAGACTCTTGTTAGCCCTTATGACCACTGATGACAATTAAATATCCGAAAGGCCCTGGTGGCACTTAATTAGGTATAGATTTCCTATACAGTAAAACTCCGATGGCTCGAACACCGATGGCTCGTTTACCATGGCTGAGTCGAACCCATTATTGAGCCCCTAGAGAAATCCTGTACGTAAGACATAGTGTGATAATTTAAGAGATTTTCGCCTTTTTTACTTGAAAATGAATGCTGTGTGTACCCGATGAGGCGATTCTAATGAGTACACACAGCACACATTTTCATTATAGAACACCAAAACCATGTCAAAAAGGATCTTCTTATGCTTTCTGGCAGTAACCCTGAGTGGCTCGAACTACCCCTGTCTCGAACAGATTTTCGAGGTCCCAAATGTGTTCGAGCCATTGAAGTTCTCCTGTACGTTTGTTGACGAGCGAGCCCCGGGAGCTAGTAATTAAGAGTCAGCGCTCTTACCCATTGGTGTACGGAGGACCATAACAAAGACTGATCAAAGGCATTGCTGGGAGCATATCATTACGAAACCATGCCTATGCAAATGCATTGTAAAATTTATCGCCGAAAAATCGAAAAAAATTAAGATAAAAGTTGTGATATTTTTCTTATTTCTGCTCAAAATAAAGATTGTGGGTACTCGTTGGAACCGCCTCGATTCAAAATATAGATTGTGAGTACACGTAAAAACCGCCTCACCGAGGCAGTTCTAACGAGTACCAACAATCTATATTTCAGAGCAGAAATGTGAAAAGATAGGATTTACACCTTTAAACGCCAGTTTTACTATATAAAAGCATGCCTATACAAACATATTGTAAATTTTACCGCCGTAAAAACGAAAATTTTAAGATAAAAAATTGTGATATTTTTCTTACTTCTGCTCAAAATATAGATCGTGGGTACACGTTAGAACCGCCTCATCGAGGCGGTTCTGACGAGTACCCACACTCTTTATTTTAGATTGTGCGTACACGTTAGAAACCGCCTTAGCGGTTTTATCGAGTACCCATACCTATATTTTAGAGCAGATATAAGAAAAGATAAAGTTTACACCTTTAAACCCCAGTTTTACTATATGAAAGTGGGGTTTTAATGGATGAATACTTTAGAGCTTATATTTCTGCTAAATATATTACCCTTTGAAAATAAAGACTATTATTATTATTATTATTATTATTACTATTTATTATTGTTTTCGTGACGTGATGATGTCTAAAGCAGCACTTTCGCTTGGCGCGGCTCGTTTGCACTTATACGCGTAAGTTTCTATAATTCTCTAACAATATTACCAATCCTTCTTTGATGAATTCTACTTTTCCATTTGGCTTCCTAATGACGTCCTTTTCCAAGCCAACGTCCTCGACAAATAAGATGCTCTTCAGGAAGGTAACAGAAGCACGGAGGATAAAGGCGATAAACAGGTTCAGGTGTAGACTGTTACTCTTGCAATGGAGACGTCTGAAACATGACATAAGAATAACCATGTTATAGTTTTGGACCGCTGTGGTGCAGTGGAAAAGCATCGGATCTGAGTTCGAGAGGTTGCTGATTCGATCCCCGCAAGCGTCATGTGTTGTTTCTTGGAACAGAGACTTTATCCACATTGTACAGTACTGGTTTCTAATCAGGCAGAGGAAGAACAGAGGGCCACATAGAAGATTAGTATTAGTTAACTAAATGTGTTATCTATAAATCAAGTCGATTATTATTGTTATTGTTATCATTATTATTATCCTAATTTTTATTGCAGACGTCGACAATGAACGTGACTGTATTATAAAACAAGATATGTTTGTGAAACAATGATGCCCCGGACAGTGCATGTGATATATGAAAGTCCAATCACTAACCACTCAAAAGGTATGGCTGATGTTCAAGTTTTTAATAAGTAGGTCAAGGTCACAAGGTAAAAAATTAGGGTACCACTGGAAAGGTCTGTGATAAGGAATGGCAATGCGAAATATGAAAGCCTTTATACTTACCAACCTAAATGTATGGCCAATGTTACAGTTTTTAAAAAAGAAGGTCAAAGTTCAATGTCACAAGGTCACAATTATGCTACCACTGGAAAGGTCTTGTCACAAGGAATGCAGACATGAACTATGAAAGCCATATCACTTACCAATCGAAAGTTATGACCAAAGTTAAAGTCTTCAAAAGTACGTCATACGTCAAGGCCACGGTCACAAGGTCAAAAACTATGGTTCCACAAGAAAGGTCTTGTGACCAGGAAAGCGCATGTGAAATATGAAGGCATTATCACTTACCAATCGCAAGTTATGGCCAATAGTAAAGTTTATAAAATGTAGGTCAAACGTAACGGTCAAGATCACAAGGTCAGAAATTATGGTACCACTAGAAAGGTTTTGTGACATGTAAAGCACATGTGAAATATAAAGGCCCTATCACCAACCAATTAAAAGTTATGGCCAATCTTAAGATTTTTAAAAAGTAGGCAAAACGTCAAGGTCATGGTCACGATGTTAAAAATTATGGTACCACTTGTAAGAACTTGTTACAGCAAATACATATGTGAACTATGAAAGTCACTCACGAATCAAAGGTTATAGCCAATGTTTAAGTTTTTGAAAAGTAGGTCAATTGTCAAGGTCAGGGTCGCAAGGCCAAATATTTTGATATCGCTGAAAAGATCCTGTGACACAGAATGCACTTATGAAATGTGAAAAGTAGAAGTAAAACAAAGATCAGGAATTGATACAATTAACTTACTCCACCCATAAAAGACACCAAAGGGAAAGAAATACAAACATTAAGCGACCAGACCATAATGGAAACCTAAACAAAGGAAGGCCATAAGGACAGTTACTTTCCCACAAAATGGCCATATGGCCATCCAAAATTAAAAGACACAAGTGATACACACAGTAAGTAACAAACAACAACATAAATAAATCGCCACAGAAGAGCCGCCTTGGAACAGTCAGTGGAAGATTTTCACAGGGGGGGGGGGGGGGGGGGGGGCTTAAATCGATTTTACGTGGCCACAATCCTCGCCCTTACTTCCGTCGCGATTTAGACAAATAATTTGTTAAGTCCGCATGAAGGCCTCCTAACTCATCAGTGCAACATCTCCGTGAACACAAAAATCAAAGAACCACAGAGGTGAGACAACGGTGAGGACTCGACAGCAAGAAACCGCTGAAATGCTGGAGCAAAAGAAAACCAACAGTTAGACTCCGATGGGCCCGACCAGAGATAGAGAATCAGGCACCAACCAACATTACCTTGAATTAGATCTCTCTAATTCTCAATAAGCCTTTACGTTGGAGCCGTCATAGAATCTGAGGCCTGACCCACCGGCGTGCAATTAAAGAGGGAAGCAAAGTTGCCAACCGTGATTGGGTTAACTACCATGCATGCAGTCTGTCGTATAATATCCATGTTGTACCCAATCGTTTTATATCGAAGAATGATTTTACGAAATTGGGTGCTGAAGTCATTGCGGTTATATATTTTTCTGAATTTATATACTAAGTCACCATAAAATTCGGGTTCAGATAGACCTTGTTGCAGAAGAGATTTAAGTCCAATATTGAATGTTGAAATTAAATCAGAATGGCGTCTATAAAATTTTGAAAAGGCTTTGCGTAGTTTATGGTACCGATAACCCTGATTAAGGAGTTTAGCCGTTAATAATTTATTACGAGTGTTGAAGTCAGTTACATGACTACACACTCTAGCAAATCGAATTAATTGCGAAATATAAACGCCATAGGATGGTGCACGAGGAACATCACCATCCAAAAAAGGAAAATTTACAATCTCAAAATCAAAGTCATCGCGTTTATCATAAATTTTGCACGAAACAAATCCATCTACAATAGATAGATGTAAATCTAAAAACGGGGCCTCGGTATCAGAAGAATTTGCTTTATTTAACTGAAGTTCTAGGGGGTAAATCTGACTGATGAAATCATCAAAATAGGTATTATCAATATTTAATAAATCATCTAAATATCTAGAAGTGGAGCTAAAAGCTTCAATAATTCCAGATTGGTTATCAATGGAAAGCGACAAAATGAAGTCTCTTTCATAACAATACAAGAACAGATCCATGAAGGCTCTATCTCATATGGTTCAAAAGTTATGATAAAGTAGGTCACAGGTCAAGGTCACAGGTCAAATATTTTATATGAGTGGGAAGCCCTTGTCAGAAGGAACCTACATGCCAAATATGAAGGCTCTATCTCAAACGGTTAAAAAGTTATGACAAAATAACCTAGTGATCTACTTTTTGATTTGACATGACCCATATTTGAACTTAACTGAGATATTGTCCAGATGATCATTCTGAGCAAGTTTTATGATGATTGGACTAAAACTTTGGCCTCTTGGAGTGTTCACAACGTTTTTCTATGATTTGACCTACTGACCTACTTTTCGACCCGACATGACCTGTATTCAAACTTGACCGAGATATTGCCAAGATGATCATTCTGAGTAAGTTTGATGATGATCGGACCAAAACTGGGGCCTCTAGTGTGTTCACAAGGTTTTTTCTATGGTCTAACCTACTGACCAACTTATTGACCGGACATGACCCATATTCGAAATTTACCGAGATATTGTCAAGATGATCATTCTGAGCAAGTTTGATGATGATCGGACCAAAACTGGGACCTCTAGTGTGTTCACAAGGTTTTTCTATGGTCTAACCTACTGACCAACTTATTGACCGGACATGACCCATATTCGAAATTAACCGAGATATTGTCAAATTATCATTCTAAGCAAGTTTGATTACGAACAAACCAAAACTGTGGCCTCTAGAGTGTTCACAACGTTTTTCTATGATTTGACCTACTGACCTACTTTTTGACCCGACATGACCTGTATTCAAACTTGACCGAGATATTGCCAAGATGATCATTCTGAGTAAGTTTGATGATAATCAGACGAAAACTGTGGTCTCTAGTGTGTTAACAAGGTTTGCTACGATTTGACCTACTTTCTGACCCGATATGACCCATATTCGAACTTGACCTAGATATTGTCAGGCTGATCATTCTGAGCAAGTTTGATGATAATTAGACTAAAATTGCAGTCTCTAGAGTGTAAACAAGGTTTGTCTACGATTTGACCTACTTTTGACCCCACATGACCCATATTCAAACATGACCTAGATATTGCAGAAATGATCATTCTAAGCAAGTTTGATGATGATTTGACCAAAAATGTGGCCTCTAGAGTGTTCACAAGGTTTTCCTTTGGTTTGACATGGTGACTTACTTTTTGACCCGACATGACCCATATTCGAACTTGACCGTGATATTGTCAGGATGACCATTCTGAGCAAGTTTGAAGATGATTGGACCCAAACTGTGGCCTCCGGAGTGTTAACATGGTTTTTCTATGGTTTGACCTACTGACCTACTTTTTGACCACACATGACCCATATTCAAACTTGACCGACATACTGTCAGGATGATCATCCTGAGCAAGTTTTGAGGATGATTGGACCAATACTGTGGCCTCTAGAGTGTTAACAAGGTTTTCCTTTGATTTGACCTGGTGACCTACTTTTTGACCCGACATGACCCATATTCGAACTTGACCGAGATATTGTCAGGATGATCATTCTAAGCAAGCTTGAGGCTGATTGGACCAAATCTGTGGCCTCTAGAGTGTTAACAAGGTTTTTCTATGATTTGCCCTACTGACCTACTTTTTGATCCGACATGACCCATATTTAAACTCAACCGAGATATTGTCAGGATGATTATTCTGAGCAAGTCTGAAGATGATTGGACCCAAACTGTGGCCTCCAGAGTGTTTAAAAGGTTTTTCTATGGTTTGACCTACTGACCTACTTTTTGACCCCACATGATCCATATTCAAACTTGATCGAGATACTGTCAGGATTATCATTCTGAGCAAACTTGAGGATGATTGGACCAAAACTGTGGCCTCTAGAGTGTTAACAAGGTTTTCCTTTGATATGACCTGGTGACCTACTTTTGGACCCGAAATGACCCATATTCGAAGTAGACCGAGATATTGTCAGGATGATCATTCTGACCAAGTTTGATGATGATTGGACCAAAACTGGCCTCTAGTATGTTCACAAGAAAAAGTTTACGCACGACGGGCGACGGACGACTGACGACGGACGACGAACGACGACGCCGGACATCTCACAGTCACAAAAGCTCACCATGACCTTCGGTCAGGTGAGCTAATAAGAAAGTTATTGACCGCGATTAAGTTTCGGACCTTTTATATCTTTGACCTCTAAGTATGACGTTGACCTCGGCGGTAGGGACCTGGGTTTTGCGCGCAAGACATCGTTTCATGCTGGTTTATATTTCTGCCGAGTAATTACAAAATCTATCTGAAAATAAGAAAGTTATTGACCGCGTTTAAGTTTCGGACCTTTGACCTTTGACCTCTAAGTACAGCCTTGACCTTGGAGATACATGTACGGACCTGGGTTTTGCGCGACAGACATCGTTCCATGATGGTTGATAGTTCTGCAAAGTAATTTCAAAATCAATCCAGAAATAAAGAAGTTATTGGCTGCGTTTAAGTTTCGGACTGACGGACGAACGGAGAGGGACAGCGCTGTATGCCCTTCCATCATTCTTCGAATGGAGGGGGCAAAAATGAGAGAAGCCCCCTTGGTGAAGTGGTTTTGCTACCCGCCTCATAAACCAGGGGCCGTGGGTTCGATCCCGGGCTTCTCCAGCCTTTCGGGTGAATCTTTAAATTGAGGTCCTGTCTCTGTATGACCTTAGCTGTTGGTGGGACGTATAACTCAAACACATACATGTATGATAGAAAAAAGAACCTTTCACAGATGCGAGGGGTAGATACAATAGCCCGTCCCTCTGGATCACTATCCGGCATCAATCGGAGAGCCTCGTAATGCCGCCAAGTTACCCTCTGGACGGATTTTTCTATCCTGCCCTCACAAAAATGTAAAAGTCTTATATAATTGCCTTTGTTGGTGGGCTATTTGATAATTTGTTACCAGAGGCAGATTACATTGCCATCGAAGCCAAGCGGGTAAAGACACCCGTCAATGGTGAACAGATCGGCATACATGTACATGCATTACCCATAAAAAAAAGCATTCTAATGACGAGTTTAGATTAAATAGAGTCCCTGTTTAAGTCTGTTCATGCTTTAAGCGACAAAAGTTTTATTAACACCAAGAATCGTAATGCTACCTTGTTCTGATGCAACATGTTTTTATACCGCAATCAGCGCTTCTAGTAACCTAACAAAGAGGTCGAATAAATGCTCGCTATAATCGGTAATGACCTATAATTTATAGGTTAATTATCAGTTACCCCCTGTAACACAATGACCTGATAAAAAGGCTATCACATCAACGTGGCATTGCACTTTTATGTTATTAAAGACACTAACCATTAACATGTATTTATCATATGATGTCGCGTCTGAGAATGTAATACGTCATGTAATAAATTCGATAATCCACTAGTGGATTAAATATGCAAATTAGTTAGGTACGCCCATGACGTTACATGTATAATATCCTTAACAACGTTTCGTTTACTAATGGCGGAATATTGATATTGTTGAACAAAAATCGTGAATTAAATGCGTTCTAAATGTCATATGATAAATATAATCTTGCATTCGTGTTGCCGCAGTGCTGCCAAGAAAATGTCCCATATTACGAAAAGTCAAGCTTGATGTTATGTAACAATGATTCATCTAGGAGAAGATTTCACATAAGCTACGATTAGCTTGTTATCTGATCCTTTTGTGTCATTTATGTATGTTTTGTGTATGTAAATTTATATACTTAATAAACTATTGTTTAAACCAATTATGCGCTGGCCACATTGTCATAGTGTTGTCAAGAAACATCCAGGATTACGAATTAAGTTCCATTACCGCACCCAGTGAAATTCTTTTTACTGACCGTCAAAGTTGGATCTTCTGTCGCGGGTTATTTTTGTTAAAGTTCGTCTCTGTATGTGTGTATCGCTTTTTATTTTGGATGGCCATTCGGCTAATGTGTGGGACGGTAACTGTCCTTTTGCTTTGTTATTCCATGTTCTTGTGTCTTTCCCTTTGATTTCTCTGATGGGAGATGTTGGGTAATCGTGTCGATTTTATTTATATTGCTTGAAGTTATGTATTCCTATAAGAATCTTATATGGGTGTGAGGGGTGGATAGAAAAATCCGTCCCAAGGGTCACTGTCCGGCATCACGAGGCTTGCCGAGTGATGCCGGACAGTGATCCCGAGGGACGGGTTTTTCTATCCCCCCCCCCCCCCTCACATCCATATTGGATTCTTTTCCTTGCATACGTTCCATTTCTTAGCGCGGAATTTCAGTTCTGCAGTCACTTCTGTTACCAACGTCCGCCATATTGTGTTAACACTGCAGGAATGTAAAGTGACGTCACGGATCGTGCATGACGTCAACCTTAACGACGGCGCACACAAGGTCGTAATCAACCAGTGCATTTATCAAACACGCGATTATATTCGATTTGGGGTCGGAACACCAGGGTCAGAACTTAAATTTCTATCCCAGGGTAAAATCACGGATTTCCTTGTCTGGCAGTAGGAGAGTTGCTAAGGCCGTCGTCAAGATTTTAATTTTTTGTAAGCTTCCGCGAAAGGGATTATTTTTTTATAGCAAACATAATTGTGAAATCGGAAGCTACTTCCGGTCTTTTTAACATAAGCATACAGTCGTCAGAAATGATAAAATTAGCATTCAAAAGCACAAATGAAAACATCAACACTTCCTAAAACGTTTCATTACTTTGGTTGTGGTTGCCACTGAAATGGAACGTTTCCGAAGCTTCGTTTATTAAGTAACCCATATTTTAAAACAAACTTCTGGTCAAACAGTACCGGTCAGTTATTTTGGAATAAAAAAAATGGTCAGAAAAAGTTTTGGTTCAAATTTTCCTAAAATGTTTGTTATACATTATTCTGTCTTCCAGCTGAGTATCTACACGAAAGTAAACACAGTATTGGAAATGTTGACGTCAGAAGTTGGGTCAATATTTGACCTAGTCGCAACGCTTGCACACACAGATTTTTAAAATACATGGCTGCGAAGAAAAGTAATTCAAAATTTAAACGCTGAAAGAAGGCGTGTTTTGTCAAAATACGTTATGAACCTTGGTTGTTAGGCCATAACTAAACTAACTGCCTCTGGGTAGCTTTATTTTTGTCGGTAAGTTAAGCAGTTTCACACTTTGATACGGCAACTGAGGTAATGGTCAAATATGGCCGACTCAGTATAAGAAGATAAATAGATTGTGAACACGTAGATCAGAATCAGAATTTTTACTGGTGTCACATCCTTAGACAATCCTTCACCAGATCTATGTTAATCCTTTGCAAAACGCATCACTGGTAGGATTCTCTCTCTCTCTCTCTCTCTCTCTCTCTCTCTCTCTCTCTCTCTCTAAAAGTCTATCTGACGGCATTGTATATGTCGGTATTCCATTTAAATACTGCAGCCTGTGAGTGGTGACTGCTATATGTTCGAGCCTTCAGAAAATGACACCGACTTCCATCATAGCTTGGAGAAAATTGGGATTGTGGGGGGGGGGGGGGGGGGGCAAATGACTTTTAAACGTCCATGCAACACCATGCTATTGCATCGACGTTGATACGACGTTGCGTAAACGATGTGAGCCCGCTGGACAAGCGGCTACCTGGGGTGGTAGTCTTGAGGTGTCTTTTCATCTCAATGTTGGGTGGGGCAAATGACTTTTAAACGTCGATGCAACATCGTTCTGTTGCATCGACGTTGATACGACGTTGCGTAAACGTTGTGTGCCCGCTGGACAAGCGGGTACCTCGGGTGGTAGGCTTGAGATGTCATTTCTTCTCAGGGTTGGGTAAATAATGTATACCCCTGTTTGTTTGTTTGATTGATTGATTTGAGTTTAACGTCCCCATCAACACTATTTAGGTCACTTTGGAGACATTGCTTCAATGCTTTAGAAGCCTCCGGGGTGTAGTGGTTACCCTACTCGCCTTGTAAACCAGGGATCGCAGGATCGATCCCGGGCTTCTCCAGACTTTCGGATGAGTCTTTAAACCGAGGCCCCGTCTCCGTATGACTTTAGCTGTTGATGGGACGTAAAACTCAAACACTCACTCACTCACTGCTTCCAAGTTTGTGGGACTTTTTCCGAACATTGAGATGAAATGACATCTCAATCCCTGCCGCCCAATGAAACCAGTAGTGTTTATATGCATGAGGTTAACGTCCTGAGCGAGGATTTAGACTGTTTCGTCCTGTATTTGTTTAACGTCCCCGTCAACACTGCATGTGTAGGTCATCAGGACTCGCACCACTTTGCTTAGGCAGGCTGAGACCTTCTAAGCAGTTTAAATGTACTCGTGTTTAACATACAATTGTTTTGACACTGGGCATGAAAGCCCGATAAATTACCCCATCACGAACACACACAAAAAACTAATAGGGATGGTTAAAAAAAAAAAAAAAAAAATAATAATAATAAAAAAAAAAAACTGCGAACGAAAATAAATTATTCACTTTCGGTCGGTTTTCTAGGAGCATCCTCCACCGCGCGCCTTTTGTGGTTCTACTTTGAGACCCAGGTATCTTTATCTTGCGGATAGTGCCCGGCTAGCACAAACAGGCCAACGTCGGACCGACAGCAATACGACGTAAGTTAGCCCAGCGTTAAGAGGTCGTATCGCTGCTGCTTTGCTGGCTCGGTTGAGCGGATTTTTTTTTTCTTTTTATTTCATTTTATTTACGTCAGAGTGCAATCAAATTATTCTCTCTCTCTCTCTCTCCCCTCTCTCTCTCTCTCTCTCTCTCTCTCTCTCTCTCTCTCTCTCTCTCTCTCTCTCTCTCTCTCTCTCTCTCTCTCTCTCGCACACACACAAAACAGCAGGCCGACGTCGGTCCGACAGTGATGTCCCGACATGCTATGCTACAGCGGGCCAATGTTGGGCCGACAGTGATGTCCCGACATGATTTGTTGGCTGGCTATCCTCTCTCTCTCTCTCTCTCTCTCTCTCTCTCTCTCTCTCTCTCTCTCTCTCTCTCTCTCTCTCGCTCTCTCTCTCTCTCTCTCTGCCCCCGCCATTCGGGGCTTGAAGAAATAGATTGGCTGCATGTTGCTTCCACGCAGAGCTGAAACCGACCCGCACATGATAACTGATAAACCGCTGAGAGGATCTAAGCCTTCCCAGGCAAAGCGGTGCGGGTCGGCCCTTACATGCTTATTTACCCTAATGGTTTCATTGGGCGTCAGGGCTTGAGATGTCATTTCACCTCAATGCCGGGTAAAAGTCCCACAAAATTGGAAGCAACGTCCTCAGAATGACCTTTACAGTGTTGACGGGGACGTTAAACCTCAAATCAAACAAACTTTCTCTCTCTCTCTCTTTCTTTCTCTCTCTCTCTCTCTTTCTCTCTCTCTTTTTCTCTCTCTCTCTCTCTCTCATGATTGAGCAGTAGTGACAACTAGAATTAAGCATCGTTGAGCAAACGTGATGGAAATTTAAGGTTATATGTGTCTCGAGGTGGATGGGACTAGTTGAAACTTAGGCTGCGCGTGAACTGGCAATTAAGAGAGTAAGGTGCTCATTCTGTCTACATTGTTAGTCTACCAGGTCTACATTGTTATTTGATCTTGATTAGTAGATGGGCAAATAAGTTAGTATTGGTTTTTCGTATATGACGTCAGTACAAGTGTATACGTCATATGTTTTTGTTGTTGTTGTTGGCAATATACCTATTATGACATGGAAGATGCGTGTATTGGCAGACTCTTCGAGGCTATTTTTGACACAAATGGAAAAATGAAGTAAACAACGGGAGTTCGGATTTACTGGCAAAACCTGATGAACTGCAGGCGGGCACGGTAAACAAATCAGTATAGCTGGATAAATACTACAGGGTTAGTCTTTTCGTCTCGTTATTTTCCTGTGTTTACAGCCATGTTGGCTGGCTTTTGTTGTTCAATGACCGGAAGTAGTTCAGTTTTTTTTGGAATAAAAAAATGGTCAGAAATAGATTTTCCTGAAATTTAACTCAGTTGCAGATTATTCTATTTCCGATTTAATGATTATGGTGAAAAATTTCCAGTTTATCGCTTAATATATTAATTTTTGTCTTTTCTGAACCCACTGAAACGACCCTGACTTTTCTCAAGTTCACCTCATTTTTATACACACTTTTTGCTGAGAATGGTGTTTGTTTTGTATTTCATCGGAAAGAAATATACACAAAGTTTCATATCTGTCTATTTTTCAAAGGTGAATTTTATCAAACAGATTGTGTCAAGAGCATGAAATTCTGACTCGACAGGCATTTTCATCTTTGAATTATAGTCCCATCGAATTTTGGCACGAGAAAAATGTTTTTAAATCTACCTACGCCGGCCTCTGAGATTCGCTACTGTGGTGTGCAAGAATGTGTCTTTCCCTTTGATTTCTCTAATGGGAGGTGTTGGGTAATCGTGTGGATTTCATTTATATTGCTTGAAGTTATTGAATTATGCCCTGGTCTCATGAACGCCGTGTTATGAAGAAAACGCCCTAGATTACGGAATTCAAGCTATAATGCATTGAACTATGCCCTAGCTTCATTGCAGCTGGACTGTCAAGAAACTGTCCAGGATTTCTTGTCCTTAGGGATGTGGAATTTTAAAAATATTTGATGGTAGCTTGTCTGGCCCAGGAAAAACTAAACTTTTCAGTTCTGTGGTGTAGTCCTTGCTTCCAAAGGATAACCCTTTTATAGAACATATTTTACGGATTTGTTCATGTCAAGAAAATACCGCGGAATACGGTGAATACGGCTTGAATTTATGCAACACTCCGAATTATGTCCTAGTCCCATTGCCGCAGTGCTGTCAAAAATGTCACGGAATACGCTTGAAGTTATGTAGCACTCCGAATTATGTCCTGGCCTCTTTGTCGCAGTCATGTCAAGAATATGCCGCGCTTTATTGAAATCATGCTTGAAGTTACGTGTCACCTTGAATTACATAACTAGCTTCATTGCCACCGTGCTGCCAAGAATATGTCCCGGTCTATGGAAATCACGCTTGCAGTAACGTAACACCTTGAATCACATAACTAGTTTCATTGCCACCGTGCTGTCAAGAAAATGTCTCGCATTATGAAAATTACGCTTGAAGTTACATGCATGTTACACTTTGAATCATGCCCTGGCCCTGTTAAGAATATGTCCCGGATAACTTAAAATTATGACTAATTCTGCTTTAAAAAGCTTATTCAGTAGGTTGCAGTTATTCTTTTTTTGTGTTTTCTGCATACAGTCATCCCTGGTCATGGACCACCTTCGGGACTTTTTCAAAAGTGGTCTTAAAGACCACTTTTGAACAGTCCCTAAGGTGGTCTTAATATTGGAAATTTACTGTACTTAAAGGAGGAAAAATCTCACTATTTCATTTTGGTTAGACACAACACTATGAACAAGTATACCTACTTCGACAGCAACATTATGAGTACAGCGAGAATGAGAGAGGCGAGTGATATACCATATCCTATCTCCGACATCAGCTCTATCCGCACCAAGTGACTCTGAAATGGATGTTTGTTTAAACCATTATTCAATAGTCCATCTAATGAACACTGTTATTCGTCAATTGAGCATAATGGAAACCTTTATTATGGATATTCTTTTCCCCGCCCAACGGGCTTGAAGAAATATATGTGCTGCATGATGCTTCCACGCAGAGCTGAAACCGACCCGCACACGAGTACTGGTAAACCGCTTAGAGGATCTAAGCCTACCCAGGCAAAGCAGTGCGAGTCAGCCCGTCCATGCTTATAAACCCTATTGGTTTCATTCTGCGACAGGGCTTGAGACGTCATTTCATCTCAATGTCGGGTAAAAATACCCACAAAATAGGAAGCAACGTCCCCAAAATGACATTTACAGTGCTGACGGGGGCGTTTAACAACAAATCAAACAAACAAAAACAACTAATGAACACTGCTATTCGTCAAATGAGTATAATGGAAACCTTTATTATTGAGACTTATTTCAAGGCTTTCACCACGTTAACCAGTCTGTGCAATAAACAGTCCTTTTAACCAGTTGTATACTAATGGAATCTTCCATTGATATATGTTGGACAAGTCCATTTGTCACAAAAGGGGTGTCAGGCCTATGTCTTCGTTTTTATTCTATTTTTGATGGACAATTCTGTTAGCAAATAGTGGAGCCCTGAACAGACGCCACATTCTGAAACTGTCCGCACACTAGTACTGGCAAACCGCTAAGAGGATCTAAGCCTGTCCAGGAACCGCGGTGCGAGTCGGTCCGTCCATGCTTATAAACCCTATTGGTTCCATCGGGCGACAGGGCTTGAGATGTCAATTCATCCCAATGTCGGGTAAAAGTCCCACAAAATTGGAAGCAACGTCTCCAATATGACCTTTACAGTGTTGATGGGGACGTTAAACCTCAAATCAAACAAACAAACAAATCAACTCTAAAACATATTTCCAACAAACTGTAAAGAAGAAGAAGAAGAAGAAGAAGGAGAAGAAGATAATGAAGAAGAAACTGCAGAATAGAAACAAAACAAAACAAAATAATAATAATATTAAACATATCAAAATGAACCCCAATAGTTCCCGATTAGTGTTTTATCGTTTTGTAAGCAATGGTGCGCTTTTTCTAGAATTACCCATGGGCTCTGTAAATGTTTTTTCTCCTTTGTTGAGATACTGTTGACAACAAAACAAGCTTAAAAAAAAACTTTTACGCATTGCAGTGCAAATCCTATTTTACTTATTGGAGGTGTCTAGAAATCTCTTTTGTTTGCAATAGAAAAAGGATATCGTTTTCATTTTACAAATAAAATCACTTAAGCGTTGTAATTATTCTTAATGGCTATAAGGGATAAGTAATAACCGTTGTAAAAGTTGTAAATCATGATACTGTAACTCATTACTATTAATTCTTTGATGTACTCTTATAATCCTTAATTGTGTCCTGGAATTTATGATCTAATAATGATCAGTTGTATTTATTTATCGCTTCTCGACGTCAATTAATTAAGCAAATAAACCATCATCCTTCTACTGCAGATGTGGAATTCAGACTAAATATGAAAACAAATTACTTTATTGTAGTCATGATTCTTGGAAGCGTTCCTTCTTATGCATTTATATCACATTAATAAGTTGCTGTAAAGAATACTCTTCTTGCACTTCAGATATAGAAATTCTGGACTTAACCATGGGAACAGAAATTCTTATACTACCCAGGTTATTCTATCTAGGGATAGGATAAGAATATAGAATTTACGAGTTTGATGTGAATTGGTTGAATATGACGTCACGTACGCCGTCGTTAAGTTTGACGTCACTGCACGCGCAGTTACGTCACAAAAACGCCACATTCACTCTCAGTAATAGAAGGTATTTAAGAAAAAGGATCTTGTGCAATATCCTTTATCTTAAATACCTTTTATTACTGAGAGTGAATTGTTTTAAAATGCAGTCACTTCGATTTTTGACGTCATATTTCGATTACAATAATGTGGCGTTTTTTACCTCTGAGGGGTAAATTGAAAAAAGTCCGATACTCGGGATCAATTCCCGGATTCACTTGGTAAGGCTCGTGATGCCGGACAGTGACCCTCGGCGCGGATTTTTCCATCACCCCTGTCCCCTCATGTAAGATTCTAATAATCAACACCTTTCTTCAAGTAGAGAACATTGAAGTTTGCAAGGGTGAAAATTATTGACCGTTTTCTTGTTCAAAACACGGGTTGTGGGGCCTCATCGAGTGACATGTACGACTGGAATGCAGCTGGACAGCTAAACTCACGCAGGAACTCGTTAGAGACGGTTCTAATGAGTACCCACACACTGGTTTTGAGCATAAATATGAAAATAAAGAGTACCGCTGTAAACCCAAGTTTTACAATATAAAAGTGGGGTGCAATGGTATCAAAATTTTATAGGCGGGTTTTCGTTTGTTTTGTTTGTTTGATTTGAGGTTTAACGCCCCCGTCAACACTTTATTGGTCATTTTGAAGACGTTGCTTTCAACTTTGTGGGGCTTTTACTCGACAATGAGATGAAATGACATTCCAAGCCCTGTCGGCCAATGAAACCAATAGGGCGATCCAACTCGCACCCCGCTTTACCTGGACAGACTTAGCTGTTTACCAGTACTCGTTTCAGCTCTGGGTGGAAGCATCATGCAACCCATCTATTTCTTCAAGCCAGGCGTGTTTTTGTGTTGCAAAGGTATGACACAACTAATGACCTTTCTTTAGGAGATGTGTGTGTGTGTGTGTGTGTGTGTGTGTGTGTGTGTGTGTGTGTGTGTGTGTGTGTGTGTGTGTGTGTGTGTGTGTGTGTGTTGAGGTTCTACGTCCGCGCCAACAATATTTAAACACAAGGTCATTTTGGAGACTTTATTTCCGAATTTGTGGGAGTTTTACCCGCCGTTGTGATGAAAATGACATTTCAAGCCCTACCACTAAATGAAACCGCTAGGGTTTAAGAAAGGGTCTGCTTCGTACGTCTTTTCCTCAGTATTCAAAGTTTCGGTTGGCTCAGTTCTGCGCAGAAGCGCCATGAAACCAAAGCTATTTCTCCAAGTCCGATGGGTGGGGCCTTTTGATCAAAAGATGAATACTTTTTCTCATATGCAACCTGTTTCAAACTGTTATTGCTGTTAAACTACCGTATATGAGTGAGTGTGTGAGTGTTACGTCTCACCAACAGCTATGTTCACATGGAGACGGGACTTCGGTTTAAAGACTCATCCGAAAGTCAGGAGAAGCCCTGGTTACATGGCGAGCATGCAACAAGGAGAGCAGCATAACCACTACACCACGGAGGCTTCTAATCTACCATATACATGTATATGTCCACAAAGAGTAATAAATATTTGTCTCCTCATCATCATTAGGTCTCTCACCGCTGTGGTTCGAGCCTGGCTCTGGTCACATGTGAGATGCCAAAGTTAGGAGGTTTTTTCTCCGGGAACTCCGGTTTTCGCCCATCTCCAAATATCGATCGACTCGATATAAGTGGAATAATCTTAGAAGGGCCGTGAAACCAAAAAAAAAAAAAAACATATTGATTAACCAATTCCGTTTTGAAAACCCCTTCCAGATACTTGCGGGTCCTTCATTCCATTGTGCTCTGTTTACTGAACAGTACACAAAACAATAAATATGTACGCTGTTTGACGTCATTGGTCACTAACAATCACATGGACAATAGCAGCTCAGCGGTAGCATAATCTTCAGACCTATTGACTTAAAACAATGAATGTTTGCACAAAGGAGACAACCGCTAATAGCACAATATAACAAAATGACGGCCACTGAAAAGGGACGTTACGCCATGATAGGATTTTCCGTTATAAGACATGTCCAGTCACGATAGAACCTGACATAAAAAGGTCTACTGGGCTATAACGACTAAAAATTCTACTGAGCTATAAAGACTAGCAATTTTCTATTTGACACCATGTGATTGATTGCAGGTGCTCGTTAAAACCGCCACACTACCCCTTTCATATCCCTATTACATCCTCTGTCCTGGTGGTATAACTAATCTTCGACGGCTCGAACTACCCCTCTCTCAAACCAACTTTATGACCTTAAAGGTGTTCGTTTCATCCAACCCATTACGATTACACCCCATGTGCCAAAATGGCGTCTTTACAAGTCAATGAAAAACAAACACACAAACAAATAAAAAACCTTATAAACCCCATTTTTGTATTGAGAAAACCGGAGTTTACAGGAGTATACATTATTTTTCTTATTTCTGCTCCAAGACATAGGTTGTGGGTACTCGTTAGAACAACCTCAATGAGGCGGTTCTAACGGGTACCTAAAACCTATGTTTGGAGTATAAATGAAATATTATAAAATTTCATCAGAAAAATGGCCGATTTGGAGATATGATAAAGCGGATGTGTTTTGATAATGTCTTATTTCTAGAACCTAGAAGCCTCCGTGGTGTTCTGGCTATGCTTCTCTCCTTGTAAACTAGGGGTCACAGGATCGATCCCTGGCTTCTTCAGGCTTTCGGATGAGCCTTTAAACCGAGAACCCGTCTCCGTATTATCTTAGCTGTTGGTGAGACGTAAAACTCAAACACTCACTCACTCATATCTAGAAATAGCTTGTTTCATATTAAAATGTATAATATTTCCCTCATTGCAAGTCCAGATGTAGACTGTGGATACGCGTTACAACCGCCCCAATGAGGCGGCTCTAAATTGAGGAGGGTCTAAAGAGTACCCACAATCTGTTTTGGGTCTCAAACTGAGAGAAAAAATACCCCCGCCAACCCCAATTTCCTCTATATAAAGTGAGGTTTCTATCTGTTGTTCTTCTTTTGCTCCAGCATTTCTGTGGTTTCTTGCTATCGAGTCCTCACCATTGTTTCATCTCTGTGGTTGTCACGGAGATGTTGCACTGATGAGTAAGGAGGCCCTCATGTGGGCTGAACAATTTATTTGTCTAAATCGCGACTGAAATAAGGGCGAGGATTGTGGCCACGTAAAATCGATTTAAGCCCCCCAGTTGAATTCGTTTCACTAAGCGTTCCAAGGCGGTTCTTCTGTCGCGGTTTATTTTTTGTTATGGTTTGTCTTTGAGTGTGTGTATCGCTTATATTATTTTGTTTTGGATAGCCTATTGGCCATATTGTGGGAAAGTAACTGTCCTTTTGGCTTTCCGCTATTGGTGTTTCCATTAGGGTCTAGTTATTTCATGTTTGTGTTTCTTTCCATTTTGAGTCTCTGATGGGAGCTGTGGGTTAATTGTATCGATTCCTGATTATTGCCTTCACTGCTATTTGAGAGGGAAGTTCATTTCATGACTTTTTGACACATCTTTTGAGGTCTACGGTAAGAACAATGGCTGCCAACTCTTGTTTTTTATTTATTTTTTGTTTTTTGTTTTGCATTGCATTGCATTCAACAGCTACAGATCATTTTTTCTACGTTTATATCTGCAGAATTTATCATTCCGTGAATCTATAAATATTCGAACAGTTGTCGGTAATTTTGTGATACGGAGGCATAAATAGCACACTCGTCGAATATATTATCAGTTTTGGCTTTGCTTTCAACTCTATCTGATAAATGAATCATAAATCCATCCTAATATCAACAGTGTGCATGCACTTATTTAACGCTCGGATTTTTTTTTTTTTGGCAGCGAACTGAAAGTGACAAGTAATGCTCGCGTATTGCTAGCGTTCAAATACACACACATCCCAGCAGGCACATGACGTAATTGTGACGTCACATCAACGTCAGTACAACGTCATGACATTAATGCAACGTCGCATCAACTATGACGTTGCACCGAGGCTGATATGACGTTGCCCTAGCGACGTGTGACTGCTGGGATTTTGCTTTGATATTTCAGCGGACTACTTCCTTCACCAATGATGTTAAGGAAGATACACGTTCTTTGAAGTATGCAAAAGTGCATGTTTTTTAAACGTTTTTTTCTTCATAGGTTCATATCTTCATTTAACGGGCCTCGTGGCCTAACGTGTAAGAACGCTTACTCTTAACCATAAGGCTGTCATCGTTCTGGTTCGAGCACGCTCGGGCCAAATGTGAGACGCCAAGTTCTATTACGGAAGATTTGAAGTGGGTTTCCTGTGGAAATTCCGGTTTTCGCCCACCTCTGATTGACGATCAGCTCGAGATAAGTGAAATAATCTTGAAAGGGCCGTAATCCCCCACCACACACACACAACAAATCCATTTACCGTAGTTGCTCTAATCAGATTTGAAGTGGGTTTCCTGTGGAAATTCCGGTTTTCGCCCACCTCTGATTGACGGTCAGCTCGAGATAAGTGAAATAATCTTGAAATGGCCGTTATCCCCCCCCCCACACACACACATCAAATTCATGTAGTTGCTCTAATCAGAGCTCAAAGCGGTTAGACATATCAGGCTTACCATACCAGCACATCCCAGAAATTCAACTAACTAAGCTAAAATGCTCCTTATATCGCATATCGCATATGGTCATGGGTACATGGAACCAAATATGCCCAAAGAGGCTTTAAGAGCAAACTTAAATAAGGCACTGTACTGGTTAGGTGTCATTAGGTAAACAGGCTGACTGGACATGACCTTAATAATGTTGACAAGGCCGTTAAATTCCAACCAACCAAATTAAATTCTACTGTACGTGTAAAAGTACTTTTTAAGTGCAATTTAAAGGTGCATTATTGAGCTACCGGGTCTCAATTTTTTTACTGTTTTTTTATCTTCAATGCATACTCCTTTGACATGTGTACACTTTTGGAGCCAAATACAGCTTCAGAACTTTGTGAAAATGGTCGTTTTCATTCGTGTTTACCCTTCCCTCTGAACATGTGTTCGGATTTTCTGTTCTAAAAATAAATCTGTCACTTTACACATACATGGCGACAGTATTGTCTCTGAGTGTCGTTACTTATGGCATGGTATTCAGCGTCATATTTTTTCCGATTTAGGCATTGCCTAAGCAAACAAGGTCAAAAATGAACGTCGCATAACGTCATGTATGGGAATTCTATTTTTGTCACGAACTAAAAAAAGATCTAACTAGTGTTCGAAACCTAGTTAGGGAAACCCTCTGAAACTCGTTTACCTGTCATCATAATTGTTCGCATTTTGGCATAAAATGCATTCATTTGTATTGTTTTAAAGAAAAATACCGGCTATATGTATTTTATTTTTGGAAGCATTTTTTCCAGATAGCTCAATAATGCACCTTTAATCTTTTAGAGATCCAGCTAAAGTTTTTTTCTTCCAGGCGGACTTCCATACATCCATCGTTACAAATTGGGCACTCTGTAAAACCTAATAGAGAGACTGTCCAACATTGAATGTCCAGATGAGATGGCTCAATATGAGTAATCTCATCCGGATCTACTCTTTTTGCTCATGCATCGGTTTTGGTTCAGCGTGTTGAGAGTATTGGGGAATTCGTTAATCCTTATCCTGCTGCATAACTTTATTAAGCCACGCCCAATGGCTTTTTAATAGGTCATTTGCTGAAGGTGTGTTTGCGTGTTCTCTAAAAGAATCAAATGTCCTACCTCTGTTTAAAAAAGACGACAAATCTCTTCCGTCCAACTACAGACCTATTTCTCTTTTAAGTAACATAGGAAAACTACAGGAACGCGTAATATTCAAACATATTTACAACCACCTGCACGAAAACCACCTCCTTTACAAATATCAGTCTGGTTTCCTTCCAAATCACTCAACTACTTATCAGCTTATTGACATTTATCACCACATCTGCCAAACTTTCGACAACGATCAGTATTCATGTATGGTCTTTTGTGATGTGTCCATAGCCTTTGACAGGGTCTGGCACAAAGGTCTAATATTCAAGTTGAAACAATATGGCATAAGCGGACCTCTTTTAAACTGTGTCATAGACTATCTTTCTAACAGAACTCAACGAGTCGTCATCAGATCCTGCGTTTCAAGCTCTCTGTCTGTTAATGCAGGGGTTCCTCAAGGCTCTGTCCTAGGGCCTCTTCTATTTCTTATCTATGTTAATGACATAGCAGATTCCCTCTTAAGTTTAACTAGGCTTTTTGCAGATGATAGCTCGTTGTTTTCTTCCGCATCTAACATTCAAGATCTGGAAGGCATAATTAACCATGATTTAAAAATTTTGTCAGCTTGGTCAAAACAGTGGTTAATAAATTTCAACCCTTTGAAAACCGAAGCGCTCTTATTTACCCTCAAGCGATATGAACATCCGCCAGTTATCGAATTTGACGGAATTCCCGTGTCATTTGTATCAGATCACAGACATCTCGGACTAACACTAAGCAATAACGGACGCTGGAACAAACACATTGAAAACATTGTGAACAGTGCTTCTAAAATTATTGGCGTCATGCGCAAATTAAAATACACTTTTCACAGAGTCGCACTTAACCAAATCTACTTCTCTTACGTTTTACCTATATTGGAGTACTCAGCAATTATTTGGGACAATTGTACCACACAGAACTCAAACACACTAGAAAAACTACAGAATGAAGCAGCAAGGATAGTCACTGGACTCACTAGGTCTGTCTCACTAGACAAATTATATAGTGAATGTGGATGGGTACCACTGTCTGTTAGAAGACATGAGCAGAAATTATCCTTTATATACAAGGCAGTCAATGGGCTTTCTCCCGACTATATCCAAGATATTATTCCTCCCTTTGTTAGAGAAACTAATCCATACCAACTAAGAAATAACAATAATCTAGTAACTCCCGCTACACGTACTGAAATTTCAAGAAAATCTTGTATACCTTCTTCAGTATCACTGTGGAATTCGCTTAATAATGACATCCGGTCTGCTGACAGTCTCTCTAGCTTCAAAAACAGCAT